>OU015490.1:11830965-12430965 GCA_907164885.2 Dolomedes plantarius
TTTATTCGTCTATCCAAAACTCAAAATCTTCGATTGGATATCTCTCTTCAAATGGGTGTGCCCTCAATTTCGTCACTCAAGACCACCCAAAAACCACTCCACTTGTCCTGCCGTATATTCCCCCTCATTGACTCATAAATTTGTTCACAAAAGGCTTTGTAGTTTAATGTCACTTCTGGCTCCAACCCCGTTATCTTGTCTGGAATCGGAAACCACCGACAAACCGCTTTCGTCCCCCTTCTCTCTTGCCCAGACATAAAAGACACCGTATTATTCTTTAATTTAAAGTCTCTTATGCCGGTCCACTTCTCCAAAATGTAATGCTGCCGCCTTTACATATTTCTTCTACAATATTTCAGATAACTTTTATCCAAATTAAAGGCGCTTCATTACAATAGATACATAAAACATGCATACATATATGCATACAAAAGAGGTAAGCAACGATAAGTAATCCTGTTTTAACAGAAAAGTACCAAAATGGGTCTAAATTTTGGCATAGATGTATGTATGTATGTATGTATGTATGTATGTATGTATGTGTGTCTGTATGTATGTCTGTATGTATGTATGTATGTATGTATGTATGTAGAAATTTTGTCCCATTTTGGTACTTTTCTGTTTAACTGTTACTTCTTGTCCAAGAGATACAGATTGGGTTTGGCACGCTGCCAAAATTATAACTCGCAAGGTACGGACTGAGGTTTTAGCGTCTGAAATTTTGCTTTCCGAAGGACCGTAATTCTACGTTAAAATATACTGCCTTGAAAGGAAAGCTTTAAGACTGCTAGTTATAATAAAAAAAAGAATTATCGACCGTGTCATATTTATAAATCAATGTAAAAATGAGATTAGTGTCCCAATAAAATTTATAAATCAATAATAAATCAATGTTAATCGAATACATATTAATAAATCGGTGTTACAAACGCTATGATGCTGGAAATAAGGCGGTGTCATATAAATAACGGATACAAATTTCAAGGATAGAAATTGCATGCCGATGCACATTCACCTCTTGCAGTAAGTTTTTTTTTTTTTTTTTAACATGCTACAAAAGTGAAAAACATGTAAGAATATGTTTCAGTCCAAAAATCGATAGTTTTTTTTCAGATTTATCCTGCTCTCACATCATAAATATTGACATCACTCGATCTTGGGGATTTTGGAAAAAAATGGCAGATAAAAAATAAAGGAAGTTTATATATTCTGAGCGAGTTTCTAAGAAACATTATCACGATGTTTCGAAGAACTGCTGTTAAACAGAAAATGTATCCTGAATTTAAAGCATGACCATGATGATTTCTGTTTAAGAAAACTACAATTATATTGAAAAAAATTTGCAATTAATAAGATGAAGTATTATATTACAACTTTTAGCTTATATTACATTAGGAGAAACAATTATCTCCAAATTTGCAATTATTGATACGTCCAAGGAATAAGCGTGAAGAATCGCATTTCTACAAATGTACCACCCAGTTGTAAAGTGAAAATGTTGCCTGTCGGAAGTTTGTACAGAAAAAGTTTTATTTTTGTATTTTCTGTTTTACAGTCACATTCGGTATATTACAAACAGTATAGTTTCTCATTTCCCATTCTTTTTCAAACTCAACATTTTAACTGTAACAAAAAGTTCTTTTTAGAGGTTAAAACAATTTAAGTTTTAAATTAATCGTTTCAAACAAAATGAACTTAATATTGATTAAGACATGTAGTAGCAAACCTCACCCCCCCAAAGAAGACAGATATATATATATATATATATATATATATATATATATATATATATATATATATATATATATATATATATATATATATATATATATATATATATATATATACAGGGTGGTCATAACAAGACTTTGCCGATATATAGACCTCTAGTGGCTGTTCAGTTCAACAGATCGAGATGAGATTTCAGATAAAGTTATTCAGAGGTATGAGCCCGGGATTCTGTGAACGGCAATTAAGTGGTGCTTACAGTTACGGTTATAAGTACAAAATCCCGAAATTTTCTAATCGCAATGCCCAGTTTTTCCCGTCGCAAATGCTCGGCGCATGCGAAAACCCTAAGGAGCGTTGGAACGGTAAGTGTATCACAAAAAACGGACGCGTTATGCACGCACAAAAAAAAAAACAACTCTGCGAACGGCCTGTGATGGCACACATGTGGAAAAGGTCTAATCCAAATAAAAGTTTTCTTTTATCCGATGTGTGTTGTCATCAGTGATTGGTGTCTTGCCTCTGTCATATGCAAATTTCCTCAGTGCGCCCCGATCGTGTATTTGTTGGCCGTTCGCAGAGCTGTTTTTTTTTGCGTGTATAACGCATCCGTTTCTTTGTGATATACGTGCCGTTCCAACGGTCTTTAGGATTTTCGCATGCGCTGAGAATTTTGCGACGGGAAAAAGTGGGCGTTGCTATACTAAAATTTCGAGTATCTGTACCTATAACCGTGAGCGCCACTTGGTTTCCATTCACATAATCTCGAGGTCATACCTCTAAATAACTATATCTGAAATGTCATCTCGAGCTGTTGAACGGAACAGCCACTAGATGTCCATATATCGGCAAAGTTTTTTTAATAACCACTCTGTGTATATATATATATATATATATATATATATATATATATATATATATATATATATATATATATATATATATATATATATATATATGTATATGTGTGTGTGTGTGTGTATGTAACATATACTAGTATAATGATAACAGTAAAAATACGGTACCTACAACAAGAAAATAATTATTTAGGCATTCAATTCATGACATACACTGCTGGCCACCCAAATTGCAACACCAAGAAAGACAAGAGATATCACAACAAAATTTATTTTGTAGATAACATGTTGACCAAGTATCAAATGATTAAATTTATAGACTTCTGTGAAGTGTGGTTCCTGCCAAAATCAGTAGCCAGAGTAGCCGCCATTGTTGGAGATCACCGCTGCCACACGCCTCGGGATTGATTCAAAGAGACTTTGGATGAGTTCTTGGGGTACAGCAGACCAAGCAGGTTCCACACGTTGCCAAAGTTGATCTGCTGTGGCAGCTGGGGATGGAATCTGGGTCAATCGTAGAGCAACCATGGACCACATGTTTTCTATCGGCGAAAGATCCGGAGAGCGAGGCGGCCAGGGAAGCAATTCAATCTGGCGATTGACGAAGAACCGTTGGACAATGCGTGCCACGTGTGGTCGCGCATTTTCCTGTTGAAATATGGCTGTGGGCAAGCCCTGAAGGTAAGGAAGGACAACTGGCTCCAACACCTCGGAGATGTAGCGCTGGCTGTTTAAAGTACCGGCAATGCGTACTAGAGGTGTGCGAGAGTGATATCCAATACCGCCCCATACCATAATACCCGGTGCAAGACCAGTGTGGCGGTGCATAACGCAGCTGTCCAGCATCCTCTCTTCACGGTGTCTCCAGACTCGAATGCGACCATCGTGGTGTTGCAGACAGAAGCGTGACTCGTCAGTAAAGACAATTTTATTCCATTTTGCCGTCCACATCCTTCTGTCATCGCACCATTGGCAGCGGAGACGTCTGTAGTTCTGCGTCAAGGGTAGACAAAGCAATGGACGTCTTGCGGACAGACCACTCTGCTGTAAACGGCATCGAATGGTACGCGCAGACACTGGATGATGCGTTACAGACTGCATGTGCTGTGCTATGGTTCGTGATGTGACTGAGTGATCCGTCACTGCCATGCGCACAATTTGCCTGTCATCACGTCAGGCCTGTCATTCTCAGCGCATCACGTGAAGTGATGCGCTGAGGTGGATGCGATCGAAAACGCCGGTCCGTCGTACCCTCCTGCATCCAACGATAACATATCCGCATTACAGTTGTTTGGTTTCGTCCAACACGACTACCGATTTCCCTGAAAGATAATCCACAATCTCGGTAGGCCACTATCCTTCCTCTGTCGAACTCGGATACTTGATCAAAAGATGATCGTCGTTTTCGACGAGGCATAATTGATCATTTTTTTGAAAAAACCACAATAAAACACAATTGCCGAACTTGAAATCGTCGAAATCTCCAAGCCTTAAATAGCGCTTTGAAGTGGCGCCACAGGCGCGCGTGATGTGCGTCTGCGCTGAAATTCTAATCATTTGCATATCTCACCTCCGCTAATGCATGTTGTAAATTTCATGTTATTTGAATGTTTCCTTCAGGGTGTTGCATTTACAGTGTCCAGCAGTGTATTTAGAATAATTTCTTTGGGGATTTTGGCATATGTGTTTTAGGAGAGCGGGATAGGCCTTGGAGGCTTTTTCTTTAAACTTACGCCAGTCGAGTTCTCATTGGATATTAGTCTAGGGTTACAAAAAAATATATAAAAATCTGCTGTTTCACTTGTTTCAGAATTGTAGGTTGCCTGGTTTAGCGTTGCAATGGCCAATTTGAAACTTTAATAAAAAGGATCTACCTTTTCTGATTAAAGCCTAAATTTATTTAGCAGAGTTACATGTTTTTAATCTTTTTAATGCTAGAACCCACGGAATTTTCCACATTAGTTAGTGTTCGTTAAATCCCTCAGTGTATTCTCTTTGTATGCTTTTCCCAATATTTTCTATAATTGTTAGGTTTTCTCGAGTATTCTGAGATTGTTCTGTAAATGTGTATATTCTCATTAAGAATTCTATGATGAATTTTTGGCAGTAAATTCCTGTTTGAAATATTTTTTGAATAAGCTTGATAATTATTTTTTTCCTTTTAAAACAAAAACCCTTACCACTTTTAAATTATTTTAAACCAAAAATTTGAAAGTTTTGAAATGGGACTTTTAAATCAAACACCACTTAAACAATTTCGTCCAGATATTTAGATATCGCTTAAAGAATTGGTTGGTCTACGACCATTTCCGGGAAGATTTCTACAGTATTTTATTCTCTTTCCTACTGTTCTGCCCGATGCTGGATCGCTTCGGTGATTCCAGCTGAAGGCATTGAACTCGAAGATCCTGAGCGTTCCAATCACTTTTCTTCTTTATCTACTTTCTGTCCAATCATGGTTCCCCGCTGCTTACTTTCTGAAAGCCTGCACTTGAGGGCGTGGCCCAGGTAGTGCAGTTAGACCAATCTTCCTATGTTCCTATGGTAGTTGGTCGATGTATAATAATATTTTATGTGCGGTAGCTAAAATAAATTGCATATGCTTCTGATGGAAAAGAATGGATATCAAACTGTTATATTAAGAACCAAAATATAACTTTTAGAGTCACGGTGCAAGTCATATAAAAAACATAAACTATAATTTTTACAACTATTCCCCTTTAATATTCAAAATAAAATACTATATTAAGAGTTATGCCTGATTATTTTTTTGAAGGTTCACATCTTTTCAAGGTAATAGACACGCAGAAAGACTCGCACATTCAAGGCTCGGAAAAATTTCCTTTGCAGAAGAAAAAACTAACGAAAAACACTTAAAAAGACTTTGTTATCTACAAATGTTAAACTTTTCTTGTCACAATTTATTACTGTTGATGGGTAGATCCTGATGAGCGTTAAGATTTCCCTACGGCTGTGAATTTAGAAGCACGGGATGTCTTCAATACAGAAGCTGTGTCAAAATATGTCCCTCGCTCCGGCTTTCTTTCATGGTACATTTGGCTGTGTACATTGACACGATGTAAGAAAATTGTAATTAGAAATCAAATACCTGCATTGAAACCTGGCATGGACGTTTGTAGCCGTTCGGAATCGGCTTTAAGCTGTAGGTCTCAGTCTAATTAGCCCCCGTGTAGCCAAAAAAGACCGTAGAGGTCTAAACCAAACCATATCTCATTGAGATGCCGTTTTCTTTGTACAACTCCACTGGGGACGTCTGTACATTTGTCTGCATGATTTAATATTCTTTAATGGGTACCAATAAGACGAGATTAGATAGTTTCCGAAAAAATTAAAAATGGTCTTTACTTACGTAGGATAGTTCATCTAATACTAACTAGAATATTAACTAAAATTGGTCAAGTTTAAACACTAGATCGCCGGATGAGGTCAAAATGATACTTTTCAAATTTCGTTTTTTCATAACTTTCTGTTTTAAAAATGCTAACAATGTAGGTTACAAATACTTTTCCTAATTAAGTAATTTATCAAAAATAATGATATATTTTTGAATTTCTTTTGTTATTTTTATAATTTTGCTGTTATTGATTTACTTTCTTTTTAATTTTAATATATTTAATTTACATTTATTATTGCTTGAAAAATAAATATTTACAATAAAAAAAAGCAATCTCTGATTAATTTTATCCTAATTTTAACTAGGGATCAAAACGATTTCGATCAGGCGCTGCAGTAAGATTTGAAATCCAGTCGTTCTTGTTTTCAAAACGACAGAGCTGAAAATAAAAACTGTTTGAATATGTCAATGGTTCAGAGGAATTGCATTTGCAATCCTTTCTTCTGTAGGCGTTTTGTCATTCTTAATATTTTTACATTTCGAACCGTTATTCACTTGAGGGAGAAAACTCTTACTTTGTAGATAAGAAAATGCCGAGATATGAAATCGGATCCAATGGAAATTTATAGGAATGCCTCTTAATATTTTTACATTTCGAACCGTTATTCACTTGAGGGAGAAAACTCTTACTTTGTAGATAAGAAAATGCCGAGATATGAAATCGGATCCAATGGAAATTTATAGGAATGCCGCATATGAAAATACTGATTGCCCTGCATGTAAATTCTCAGTGTCATGCTATGGAAACTAGGCGAAATCAGGCTACGACTACTGCGTATATCTGGAAGGGATGAATATTTATCGCATTGGTATTCCGCAGGCAAAATGCATTTTGCCTGTTTTTTAGAAATGGATAGTTCCATTATTATGAATATCGATGCATCTTTTTTTTTCAGAACAGAAGGTTTGGTTTTAGATCCAGATTCATTTTATTACAAATGACAACTCCTCTATTGCTTAAAAATTGAATCAATACTTTTGAAGTGAAATTAATACTATTTCATGAACAAATGCATAAGAAAATAAACTAGATATATGTCCTTTATTCTATATTTATTTATTCCCTTTCAATTAATAAAATATAATACGCATTTTATCGTGCCACTTAAACATCTTTACTCTCACACAAACAATTGTTTACAGTGCACTTAAAAAAATCAAATCAACTAAAATATATTAAACTAGCTGAATACCCATGCTTAGCCATTGAGTACATTCAAATTAAATACAACGGTCATTGTATGAAATTAATGCCCAAAAAAATTTAGAAAAAATTCGTAACGGATATTTTTATAGGCAAAATAATCTAGAAGAAACTATTCAAACAATGGTCAATATATGAAATGAATTTGTATGTTTAATATCCATAAAAATAGTAATTGGTATTAAATTCTTTAAAATCTTCCATCTCAATTGGTCTAGGGGTTAAATTTTATATTTTACAGAATTGTTTTTCTCAATTTATTTCGTTTTTATGCACGTGACGTAAAATTAATTTCAAGTATCTCAAAAAGAAAAGAAACCACGTGATCAGCATTTATTAAATTAAATTCTAAAAGTGAATCTTTAAAAATTCACCAAAAATTAGATAATAGAGATGAAGATTCGAAAAAGATTTCATTTTAAATGAATTTTTAAGATTTTTCTCGTGATATAAATTTTATAACCCTCAGAGTATTATTTTAAATGCAAACTAAAAAAAGTTACAAAAACAGCTTAAAAATTTAATTAAAAAAATCTAAGACGACTTTTTCAAAAATCTTTCTTAGTGCACGCCTACACTATAAGAAGAATCACCAGGCCAAATTTCAGCCATTTAGTTCCAGCGGTTTGGTCTGTGTATTATTTGTCAGTAAGTCAGTTACGAAACTGTTTTATATAGATAATAAAACCAATGAAAATTTTAATAATAGAAAAGAAAATTAATTGCAAAAACTTAATTTTTCTTCCTACGCATTAAGCCATTTCGGGCAATTAATTCTCTCTGCAATCATTGGAGCTATCTGTATTCTTTCAATCCATTCAAACAGACAAACGACACAAAAAATTTCGGTGGCTGGGGAAAGGGGGTCGCAGGATCATCTTATAGTAATTGCGATAGTTATAGTATGTGAAAGAATGCAATATCGGAAAGGGAGACTTGAGACCTCCCCCCCCCCTCTTGAACCTCCCTCTTCCCTTTGTTCCCGATGTATAGGATGAATAAAGGAATTTTTGTGTGAGGTCTATTACACTTAGAGGCTTAGACCATAAGTATGCATTTTCGTTTTATTAATACGCCCCCGGATTTAGGGTCGCCTACGTCTATTTTTGCATAAGGATTTTCTTCAACGGCCAATGCTCCTGTGAGATTCCACCTTTCTGTATTCGTAATTTAAGGTTTTTCCTTTCATTCAAAGTCTCAATTTTCTGATTTTGGTGACATCTAAACGCAAAAAAAGGAAAATCTTTGGAGAAAAAATTTCAAAATTAAGTACCTAGGATTTTAAATTTGATTTTGAAAAAAAAAAAAGAAAAAAAAACTAGGTATTTACAGGAGATTTTTCTTCAAAAAATACTTACCAACGCTTTACAGTATAGTTTTAATTAAATATTGAAAAGGGGCTTGTGGCGGCCCTGTAGTACAGCGCGCTGGTTTTCGGTGCTGAGGGTGCTCAGATCGAGTCCCAGCGTTGCGCTACGAAAAATGCCTCCGTTCGTGTCGTCCCTTCATAGGGGGTAATGCTGTCCACCTATACGGTGCCCTCATAATAAAATGGACAGCTAAAGCTACGGCGTAATTCAGGCGAATGTTTCATTACAAGTGCCTCCGCATTGGGGAAAAAAAAATATTGAAAAGATAAACTATTTCTAATAAAGTTGTAAATTTCGTAATCAGTGCTGAATTTGGCATATAAAATAATGTCCTCAAAATACTGATAATAAATTATTTTTAAAAGGAAATAATTACTGAGTCTCTTGGTCAATTTCTTTTACATGGAGGTTTTAAATCAGTACCGAAATTATGTATGATGCTCTGTATTTTATCCTTCTTCAAATACGTAAGTACTGTTATGTTGACTCCAAAGCCATTTGTAATACCTCCTTAAGGGAAAGAACTACTGCCCAGAAGATAATCAATAACCTGACCATGGTAGAGTGAATATAAATAAACTAATTTTTCCTTGCAGGAGGAGCTAAAGGCTATTTCCTATTTTTATTACGTGATATGTATTTGATATGTATTCAGAAAATACTTTTTTTAGCTTTGGGGCACAGCACCTTTCAGCTTGTCGCAATAGCTGAAAGCATAGTTATATTAGAAATAATCAAACTTTATTAAAATTACAAAAAGAAATGTCGTTTTCATTTGGTACTTACTTAACACGTTTTTAGTTTTATACTCTGCAAAAATGAAATGTTTTTTTGTAAATTAATATTTTTACTATATGTTTAGAAAATGGATATGAGTCCAAGATACGGAATGACTTAAAGCACTGCGTGCACCATAAAACATAAAAATATACACACAGGAACACAATGGTCATTGTAATACATTTACAATACACCTATCTTTAATTCAAATCCAAAATAGCGATAAAAAGTATTGATTACATTTTCAAATACTCATAAATTGTAAAAATTTCTCAATGGAAAATTTTTTTACAAGTTTTTTCCTTGAAAAAAAATTAATTTTTCAAAAATTGTAATTTTTTGGTTTCAAGTTATTTTATTTTTTATAAATTATTTATAAATTTCATTATTTAAAAATAAAATTTACAATTTATTTTAAAAACAAATTTACAATTAAATTAATAAATAAAAAAAATTACAATTAAATTAATAATTAATAAAATTAAATAAATTTAAATAAAATTTACAATTTATTTTAAATTTACAATTTATTTATCTATAAATATCTAACAATCTATTCTAACAATCTATGAGCCTATGATATAATACATAATACACAAAGACACATAATTAGTAAACTTTATAGATTGTTAAAACATATACATATGGTTAAATTTTTATCAATATTGCACAAATAGTTTAGTAGTAACAGTGCGCAGAATGCTAAAATTTGATGTTTTGAGAAAAATAGTAGGCAATCTTCTTTTTTTATTATAGATTATTTTTCCGTTTGCTTTGCGGAAATTTTGTCGATCGATAGCCTTAAAATGCGTAGAATGCCAGGCATAGCCAAGCTATATCTGTGAAAATGCACATAATTGTGAATGTAAATATGAAAAAGTTAGGTATAAGTTATAGAAATTTACAAAAAAAAGTTTGCATTCAAGCGTCATTCGAAAGTTCAAAAACACAATAAATTGGAAATTTAGAAGTCATGTGAAATACAAAAGATTCTACATTTCAGAGACTTCAAAAGTCAGAAACACTAATGAGGGCACTTTTGAAAGAAAAATTAAAAGAATCTACATTTAAAATCATTTGATAAGAACATATACAAAAATTAACATTTAAAATCATATGAAATAAACTAACCAGCATACTTTTAGAGGTCATTTCAAAGAAAATCCCACAAGAGACTACATTTAAAGACAAAGACACATAATTAGTAAAGCTTACCTTGTAAGGCTTATAGCTGGTAATAGCTCAGGTAGTAAGGTACGTAGCTAACAAGGCTTTTTGACTACATTAAAAAGAAAAAAAGTACTGATGCATATAAACACACAGAGGACTACATCTGAAAATCATTTGTAGGTCTTAGACGCACTGCAGAAGACTGTAATTAAGAAGCCATATAACGTCTCACATCGTATTGTGGTTAGCGTCACGAACTTCCGTGTATTAGGCTCAGGCCCCAAACCGGACACAAGCAAGGTCTTGTACTGTTCCCTCATAGGTAGTGATGTTGGTTAACCTTTATGGTACATCTATAATAAATAAGCCTACAAATTGTACGAAAGTCAAATAGGGCGAATGACGAAAGGAAGAGTGTTTGCCACTTTAGGAGAAGAAAATCAAAGGATTGCTAATTCTTTAAAAGACTGAACGCGAGTATTCATTAAAAGAAATTAGAAAGATAGGCAGAGACAGTATAAAAGATTATACGAGGTAATCTGAACATAATCAGAAAGAAGTGTCGTGTGTTTTCGCCTTTCGGAACCCCAAATTTTACTGTACCAGAAAGTCTGCAGGGCCGTGGTTTGTTTAAAGGCCGTACTGCACGAAGAGGAATTTTTGTAAATAAGATCGTAATAATCGTTCATAGGCTTGATTTCTTTGGAAAAAGAAGCCCTGCAGTTTACACCCTCTATGAAAAACATTTATGTAGTAGAAACATGCTAGCATTCAAAGTTCAACGATATCAGTCTTAGGGCCCGTTCACATAGGAGTCCGGTAGCGGAGCATTAAGTATTGAAATATGTTTAACCAATGACAAACCTCCAAACGATTAGCAACGAAATTTTTAACGCCTATGATTGGTTTATTTTCGTCTCAACGTAATCTTTCCTTTAACGCTCCACTACCGGACTCCTATGGGAACAGGCCCTTTCTGTGTTAGTAAATACATTTTACTATTCGCGGAAAGTTGTGCGTTATTCTTTAAAAGATAAAATCGATATTTTATATCTAATGAGTGTGTAAGTGTTTAATGGAAAAACATTAGATTTTTTTTTCGTTTCCTTACTAACATCTACATTCATCTCCGATAATGACCTGTTTCTGCTAAGTTGTTTATTTTCCTAATTTTTCCAAACAAGCATTTCCAAAAAATCTCATTTATTTGAACGAGAGGTTAATGTGACTGTAAGGTACTGGTTTAACCCCTCAGATATAATCGCTGATAACAATGAAATTTGTTTATCTTTAATTTTTCTTGACTTAATATAACACACATAAAGCGCATTTGATTACTTTTTCATTGGACTCGTGCGTATAAAAATACTCCTTATTATGTTAAATTTAAATTACACAAAATTCACTGCAATTTTCGAAGGGATCAAGAAGGAATTTATCGTAAGATATTATCTCAGCATACCTTCCGGCTACTGTTTGCTTCGTCGATTTTGTGTCCGAGAGTATAAGTTCCATTTCCTGCATCACTGGCACGAGTAGTAAGTGCTCTGTTTTCAATATTGGACAAAAAATGTTTATTTTAATATTAAATTTTGTTAAAAAATTTTGGTATATTCATTTCTGCTTGGATTGTAGCTTTGTGTAAAAAACATTTCTGTTTTAAAACGAATAGCTGAATACATAAATGTAATAATTTAAATTAAATTAATACATTTTAATTAAATAAGATTTAAATATATGAATGAAGTATTTATACACTTGAAAATATTGATTTTCTTTTCAGTTGAATTTAAATTGCTCTAATTTTATTTCTATGTGTTATTCCGATTCAGTTTGTCTTTTCTCTAAATTTGCATGCACATATTTACATTTTTTTTTCTATTTTAAGTAATTATTTTAGCTGTAACAATTCTTTTCTTTTTCTTAGTTGTAGTTAAGAAATACAGCTAAGGACATTTTGACCGATCTTAGAAAATTTTATTTCCTTACATTATTCTGCCCGTTTTTGACTCTGCCCCTGCTTTGACTTTGAAGGCTTGTTGATAAATGTGCAATTTAAAAGTCTTGAGGAAACAATGTTTGTTGATTTCCGACGATGATGAGAACTAAAGGGTTTTGTTTTCATTCAGCTTCCTTTTTAAACAGATAAATCATAACGATAAGTCTGAAGAAAATTTACAACGTCCTAAAAATGATGCAACAATTGAGGTATATACATACACTGCTCAATAAAATTAGGTGAGCACATGGTTTTAACGAAATTACGCAAATACTTACACCGATAAGTAACATAAAATAAATCATCCATAATTTAAAGTCTAGCAGGAAACAAAAGAAGAAATCTTCATTTGCAAATCAAAGTTCATGACGTCAAAAACAAGAAAAAGAACATAAGGGCGGAAATCGGGATGTTGCAGAAACGTCTCTTTTACTGCCTTAACTGTGAAATTCGATTGCTCAGTTATTCTTTTTGAGAAAAGGTGACTTGAAAATGTCTCAACAACGTGATTTACCGGAATCCATGGCATGGCGTATTATACGCAGACTTGATTCTGGGCAAACACAACCTAGTGTCGCGGACGCTGTTGGAGTCGCCAGAAGTGTCGTTGCAAGGCTGTGGAATCGATTCCAAGAAACAGGGAATGCTAGACGTCGACCAGGACAAGGTCGGCCACGCGCCACTACAACAACTGATAACCGGTATATACTGTTAACAGCTCGTCGAAGCAAAACAGACAATGATACTCAGCTGCAAAGACAGTTGCTCTTGGCAACAGGACAAAGGGTGTCCAGACAAACAGTACGTAATAGGCCTCATCAAGTAGGTCTCTATGCACGTAGGCAAATGGTCTGCATTCCGTTGACCTCACGCCACCGTGCGGCCCGAAGAAGATGGGCCGCTGAACATCGAGGATGGGAGCAACATTATTGGAACCAAGTGCTGTTTACAGACGAGTCCCGATTCAGTCTGGAGTGTGACACCCGACGTGTTTTGGTATGGAGTGAAAGGGGCACTCGAAATAATCTCACATTCGTTCGTGAAAGGTCACAATACAGACGAGCTGGTTTTATGGTATGGGGTGGAATCATCATAGGTGGACGTAAGGACCTGCATATCATTCGGAATGGTACTTTGACGGCCTGAAAATATGCAGACGAGATACTGAGACCTCATGTCATGTCGCTGCATCCATTGGAGATTCCTTTGTTTTCCAGCATAATAATGCCAGACCGCATACAACTCGTCTTGTGGAGAACATGCTTTAAGCTGAAACAATACAGCGTATGGAATGGCCAGCGTGCTCTCCTGATCTGATCCAATCGAGCATGTCATCCAATCGAACTCGGATGACGAACTGCTGCGTGACCAAGACCTCCTTTTACTCTCCGAGACTTTGAGATTGAACTTCTTGATGAGTGGAACAGTATTCCCCAAAGTCTTATCGATAACACCATCGCATCCATGGAAAACAGATGTACAGCAGTCTTAGCTATTCGAGGAGACCACACGCCATATTAAAAATCTTGCATAATTTCTAAACAATAATTTTTTTATCGTTTACATTTAACCAAATTGTTTCCCTAAATCCTCTTTTCATGTTTTTTCCATATTTTCAAAGAATTTAAAGCTTAAATACAAATTTTTTTACGTCTTTTTTTCTGTATTGCGCATTGTTACACGTGTACTATCTATTTTATGCCAATAAGTGGGTGTCTCGCACGGTTTTCTTAACTTCTTTGCTTGCTACACTAATTTTTTTTTGCAGTATATATATATATATATATATATATATATATATATATATATATATATATATATATATATATATATATATATATATATATATATATATATATATATATATATATATATATATATATATATATATATATATATAAGGAATCCCTCTGGAAGATCCTTATAAGAATATTCGAGAACAGACAAACTGGAATGTACGGCTTTCAGTGGCTCCTGGGGTTTAAAAAATGTGGTTGCTCTTCATCAGTAACAACTCCAGTCAAATAAACCAATTGATGGGAATAATAAGTTTATTTACTGCACACGTTATGGTTATTTAGTAGTTTAACATATTGTACGAATTATAAAAGGTTGGAAGATATTTACATTTCTTATAAAGAACAAAGACTATAGATAGTGACGACTATTCAGTTCATAACCAATCTTTATGTTCGCAAGGGAATTTAGTTAGGCACAAGGAAATTTAGCTTCGTTTGTCCACGTGATTATCTGTTGTGTAATATGTCCAGCGAAAATTTGACGCCAGACAGAGAAAAAAGACGTAGTTATAAAAATGGAAAGAGAAAATCAAAAGAGAGAATCAATGGAATATAGCTAAAATACGTTGGATATTATTATTACACATACACATACACACAAGCATATATATATATATATATATATATATATATATTGAGAATTAATTAGAAAAGAATAATGATTCAATTTACAGGGGCGCTTCTGAATAATCAAATTTCTAGAATTAAATACACTGCAGGCCACCCAAATTGCAACACCAAGAAAGACAAGAGATATCACAACAAAATTTATTTTGTAGATAACATGTTGACCAAGTATCATATGATTAAATTTATAGACTTCTGTGAAGTGTGGTTCCTGCTAAAATCAGTAGCCAGAGTAGCCGCCATTGTTGGAGATCACCGCTGCCACACGCCTCGGCACTGATTAAAAGAGACTTTGGATGAGTTCTTGGGGTACAGCAGACCAAGCAGCTTCCACACGTTGCCAAAGTTGATCTGCTGTGGCAGCTGGGGATGGAATCTGGGTCAATCGTAGATCAACCATGGACCACATGTTTTCTATCGGCGAAAGATCCGGAGAGCGAGGCGGCCAGGGAAGCAATTCAATCTGGCGATTGATGAAGAACCGTTGGACAATGCGTACCACGTGTGGTCGTGCATTATCCTGTTGAAATATGGCTGTAGACAAGCCCTGGAGGTAAGGAAGGACAACTGGCTCCAACACATCGGAGATGTAGCGCTGGCTGTTTAAAGTACCGGCAATGCGTACTAGAGGTGTGCGAGAGTGATATCCAATACCGCCCAATACCATAATACCCGGTGCAGGACCAGTGTGGCGGTGCATAACGCAGCTGTTCAGCATCCTCTCTTCACGGTGTCTCCAGACTCGAATGCGACCATCGTGATGTTGCAGACAGAAGCGTGACTCGTCAGTAAAGACAATTTCATTCCATTCTGCTGTCCACATCCTTCTGTCATCGCACCATTGGTGGCGGAGACGTCTGTGGTTCTGCGTCAAGGGTAGACAAAGCAATGGACGTCTTGCGGACAGACCACACTGTTGTAAACGGCGTCGAATGGTACGCGCAGACACTTTAGGATGCGTTACAGGCTGCATGTGCTGTGCTATGGTTCGTGATGTGACTGAGCGATCCGTCACTGCCATGCGCACAATTTGCCTGTCATCACGTGAAGTGGTGCGCTGAGGTGGATGCGATCGAAGACGCCGGTCCGTCGTACCCTCCTGCATCCAACGATCACATATCCGCATTACAGTTGTTTGGTTTCGTCCAACACGACTACCGATTTCCCTGAAAGATAATCCACAATCTCGGTAGGCCACAATCCTTCCTCTGTCGAACTCGGATACTTGATCAAAAGATGATCGCTGTTTTCGACGAGGCATAATTGATCGGTTTTTTGAAAAAACCACAAGAAAAACACAATTGCCGAACTTGAAATTGTCGAAATCTCCAAGCCTTAAATAGCGCTTTGAAGTGGCGCCACAGGCGCGCGTGATGTGCGTCTGCGCTGAAATTCTAATCATTTGCATATCTCACCTCCGCTAATGCATGTTGTAAATTTCATGTTATTTGCATGTTTCCTTCAGGGTGTTGCATTTACAGTGGCCAGCAGTGTACTATTAATTTACGAGACATCGGGATAAAAAAATCGCGGAGACAATAGATTACATGGTTTGATTTGGGTGACAGGTATAACTCCGACTGGGCTTCATCGCCGGCGCAGACGTCAAGAGCATGCGCAATACCATTAGGCGATTTGAAACAAAGAGTTTTTAAGGGGATGGTGGACCTTTCAAAACGATTTTTGAAATTTTTACCACAGAGATATGAAATTTTGTACATATATTCATTAAAGTATAACAATATTAAACACCTTATAAAATTTTATAAATATTTTTAAAAAAATATTTTATAATTAAAAAATTTAAATTAAATTACCCTTCTTTAAAATGCTCCTTGCGACTCAATTTTAAATTTTTCCCCTTGATTTTGCATTTATATTGCTTATAAATACTTTCTGAACAAAGTTATGTATTTTTTTGTACTTTCGTTGAATAGTTAATTTTTAGAAAATATTTTTATGTTTGTACTCTGAATTTTCGCGAAATTTTTGTACTTTTCTTCACTAAAGTTAAACTTTTATAACCTAAATGACCTCGAATCCTAAAATGGATACATAACTTTATTTTGATGTATTACAGGAATCTTTATTATAAATTTCATAAAATTTCGTGAAAAATTATGACGCGAGGAGCATTTTTAAGACTTGCAAATCTAGAAATTTCTCATTTTGAGAAAAAGTCATTTAAAAGATAATTTTCTATCTACCTTTAATACTTACTAATCTAAAGCCACCAATTTTTCATTTTTCTTTTCACTACACATTTTAAATGCATTTCATTCCAATATTTACATGTTTTTAAAATATTAATACACCCCCCAAAAAAATTCCAATTTTTGCTCAATTTTTGGAAATTTGAAAGTCCACCATCCCCTTAAGCAGAGAGGGATAGATTTCGTACGGATTTGGTGACGCATTGCGAGGATCGAGATGATGGCTTGGCAGATAATTAATATGGATTGATTTGAGGTAGTTTGATGTTCGGAAACAAACTCTTAGGTGTAATTTGATCGTAGTTCTTTGCTACAGGCCTTTATTCACCGACTGCTATTTAGAATAATTATTTAGGGAAAAAGGTTAAGATTGAGTAACGTTATATAAGACACCATGATGAAGCTGGGTAAGAATAAGCTTCATGTCCCAAGCCGATAATTAATAAACTTCGTGTCATATATATATATATATATATATATATATATATATATATATATATATATATATATATATATATATATATATATATATATATATATATATATATATATATAGATAGATAGATAGATAGATAGATAGATAACATTAAAAACTACATACCCCTTTTAAATTCTAAACTATTTGAATTCCCTTATGCATTCGAATTAAATTCCAAGCTATATTTCCAAGTTTTATTAAATCCTTTCCAAAATTAAAGTCTAAGAATTGCCCAGGCATTGCATTCAAGATGACTGCCGTTTTAACGAAATTTTGATATGCGTAGCATCAGTACCTATTTAAATCTAGTCCACGCAGCAACACTAAACTTTTAACCAATCAACTTTTAATCAACGCCCTACTGTCACATGATGAGATGAAGTTATTCAAGTTCTGACATCCGAAAAGGGTGTACACTTGTAACTTTCTACGCTGCCCCGAGGATGTTTTTTAACTACGCTGGTAATAAATATGAAACGGAAAATCGTCTGTGTTTCCGGCTCTCTTCTCTCTGTCACGACTACTTTAATATTTGTAATTTCATCGTAACATGGGGGACCCAACATCTTTTCAGGTCGTTTTCCTCGGGCTGGTCCCCCATATTACAGATTAGTCTACCAGGACTGCTTCACAAGTTGCAGGAATCTCCCTATCCATTTCCAGGGCAATTAAATTCGGAAATTTCGCATTTTCCATCGGCTCTCGTCTTCACGCCATGCGCCAATGCGACCGGAGAATAAAGGCCAAGGTCAGAGTGTGGTTTTTCCTTTCGGATGAGAATTTGCCGCCTCAGATGTTTTTTTTTCAATACGTGTGTACTGCGACAGCAGCACACTTCCTGGGAAGGAGAATATTGTTTTGACTTTGTAGATCCTGATAATTAGAAGATCGCTGGCTTCATTCAGTGTACCCTCGAAAGATGCTAACCGCTGTGATGATTTGCTCCGAGATAAATTTCTAAGTTGATTACTCCTTCGTAACTTCACTTTTTTTGGTTGTGTCATCGAAAATTGTGCGCGTAATTTATGTTCTCGCATCGAGAGAACTTTTTATTGCTGAATGCCTCTTCGGATCTTCAGATTTCTTATTCATCAACGATATAATGCTCCATCTCTTCACTCACAAGAAGAATTTTTTTTATTTCATCGTCACAACTTATGAAATGGAGGACATCTCCAGCATCATGCGCTCATTAAGTCATGGAATGCACTCAAAGTCATGTAGTGCTTTAAGGGCATTTTAATCGGTGAATGTGCTGTTTTTTAACTACAGTTCTTTTTGTTTTCTACACAATGCTTGATTCAAAATAATTAAATCGATTCCCTGTGTGCAAGCCTAGCGCTACTCAGTGGAGAATTTAAAAGATTTTTTGAACGCTACACTTTATGTGAAAGGATTTTGGAGTCTTCAACAGGTCAAGAACAGGTCGCATGATTTCTGTTATAAACTTTTTTGAACACTAACCTGAACAAGAAATTTTTTTTAAAATGTGATCATATATGTTATAAAGGGTATTATATTCCTATTTTAATTGAAGTATATAACTGTGATATTTTGTAACAAATATTTTAATAATGGAAAACAAAGGTGAGAAAATGAGGGACTTAAAGACCACTAATTTACTGTTTCTGGTACTGATGATGAGGACAAAGGACAGTCGTTTTCGGATAAAAATGAGGAAGGAGAGACGTCGGATCAGGAGCTTAAAAATCGCACTCGAGTTACGGATACTCTAGAGAAAGAATTAAAAGACCTCATTCTTTTCGACCCCCAGAGTGGAATGAAACTAGAAAAATGGCTTGATCAACTTCGAACATAAATGTTCCCAAGCTCATTTGTCAGATAGAGAAAAAAATTAAAAACATTCCAAAATATTTGAAGGGAGAGGCCCTCACTGCTTTTGTAAACTCATGCTTACATATTCAAGACTGGATTGAATTAAAAAATAATTTACAGTTGTTTTTTGAAACCGATAATGTGGACATCTCAGAATTTTCAAACTTAAGATTGGTAGATAACCTGTCAAATTATTTACCCAAAAAGTTGATATAGAGAAAAAATTGGGTTTATCCAACAAGATAATAATACAAGGTTTAACTGAAGGCTTGAACTCGCAATTGAGATTAGCAGTTACTGCAAACCCTCCTCAAAAGATAACACAATAGTTGGTTTTAGCCACTAAACTAGTAAAGATAAGTACTGAGGGAAATGTACCAAATCAGACTAATAGAAATTACTTTTTCACACCTAGATTTGAGAGTAGGCCCCAATTTAGACAAAATTACTCGTCCCAACCTCAATTTAGGCAGAATAACAATCAACAAACTCAATTTAGAACTAATTATAATCAACAGCAACAATTCAGACATTGGCAACCCAGAGGGGACCACAAATTGAATAGGAATTTCGCATCTAGACCCAATAACCAAATTAATCACCACCAGAAATATTCAAACTTACCACCTAGACCATGTCGAAAATGTTCCAATTTTGGCATAAGGAACGCATACCTCTGGGAACAAACTTGCTCAATTTATGAAAGACTAGAGAAAATAGCAATAACAGATAAAAATCCACAATATGAGGAGCCTGAATTTAAAAGAGATCAGTTGCCAGAATGACAATTACTGTCACTGAGGGGAGATATAATCAGGAATCATAGATATTATAAACAAAAAGGACTGTATGGGAATGAAAAACAAAAATTTTTAAATTGTGTAGTAGATATTGCATCCACCATTAGTTTAATGTCACGAAAATTGGTCAATGAAAATAAATTGAAGTGTTATTCGAGCTCTCCAATTAAGATCAGGCAAGCTGAAGGAGAAATTTTAATTACAACTAAATGTCGATTTGCTTTGAGGATAGTGAAACTAATTAAGAATATTTCTGTATATGTATTGGAAAATGATTTGCCTTATCATATTTTGGGACTTCCTAAATCAAAAATTTTAAATTAATGATTGATTGTGTAAAATCCTGTATTTTTCAAGATGACATTCTTTTAGAATTAGTTAAAATTATTGGTAAGAATAAAGTTTCATTACACTTACAGGATAAATCCAATGATGTTGATGATAATTATATGTATAATAATAATAATGGTTATAAATTTGAAAATTCTGTTTTGAAAATTGATCATGATGTGTTTGATAATTATGGTGAAGGTTCACATAAATAAAATGATATCTTTGCTGTTAATTATGATGTAGTTGAAAAGTGTAATGAACATTCTGATGATATTAAGACAGAAGGTATGCTAGATTATAAAAATGTTGATATTGATAACCAAATAAAATATTTAAATGTAGATAGGAAATTAAAAGATCTTTTGCAAAAAAATATGGGACAATTTTTAACTAATAAATATGATATAGGTAAAGTAAGAATGGAACCCCAGAGAATAAGTTTAAATTCAGACCTACCAATTAGCCTGAGAGCTTACAGAACTTCGCCAGTTGAGGAAAAAGAGATCAGGACCCAAATTAAGAGTTGATTAGAAGCAGGAATCATTAAAGAATCACATAGTTCGTATTCAAGTCCAGGGACTTTGGCAAAAAAGCGTGATGAGGGAAAAACTAGACTTTGTATAGACTTTAGAAAATTCAATTAAATAACTAAGACAGATGCAGAACCCCTGCCTAGAATTGATGACATTCTTGACAAATTAAGCAAAGCTAAATACTTTTCAACTTTAGACCTTACCTCAGGGTATTAGCATGTACCCGTACACCCATAAGATACTGAGAAATTAGCATTTGCCACTACTTTGGCTTATATGAGTGGCTAAGACTTCCATTTGGCTTAAAGAATGAACCTGCAATATTTAATAGAACTATTAAAATAATTTTAGATAAATATAAAGTTAACTTTGCATGCCACTATTTCGATGATATCGTAATTCTTTCATACTCAGAAGAACAACACCTTGAACACTTAAGTCAACTATTTAACATTTTCAAAAGAGAGAACATCAAGTTAAAATTGTCTAAATGTCCTTTTCTGCAGCGACAAATCAATTTTCTTGGATATAATGTAGCAAATGTTAGAATTTCACCCGATAATGTCAACATTGAAAAAATAAAATGTTTGAAACCACCAACTAATGTAAAAGAACTCCAAAGATTCTTGGGCACACTAAATGTGTATAATCTATTTATTCCAAATTATACAAAAGTAAGACATCCATTAAATTCATTATTGAAAAAGGGAGTAAAGTAGGGATGTTCAGACAGGTGCCAAGAAACTTTTGAGACTCTTAAAAACTTATTGATTTGTAAACCAATATTGCATTTATATGATGTAAACAAAGACTGTCATCTTATGGTGGACGCCAGTAAACATCAAACTGGAGCTGTTTTAAAGCAGCTAGGTGAGGATGGGGTGTTACATCCCATAGCATATCACTCGCGTGTTTTAAAAAATTATGAAGTAAATTACTCAATCAGAGAGCTTGAATGTCTAACCATAGTTGATAGTTTAGATGAATTTTACCACTACCTCCATGGAAAGATATTTACAATTCACAGAGACCATGCAGCCTTAGTTTGGCTCCGAAACGTTAAGAATCTTAGATAAAGACTTTTTCGTTGGTCGTTAAAATTAAGTATGATCAGTTATGAGATTAAATACCAGAGAGTAGCCGCAAATATTGAAGCTGATATGCTTTCCAGAAATCCTGTCTCAGAATCTATTCAACAGATAAACCATTTAATCGAATTGCAAAAAATTGTAGACTTTCAATATAAAGACAATGTATATTGAAAGTATAAAAAATTAAATGAAGTAATTTACGTTAGAAAAAAGGGATATATATATATATATTTATATATATATTTATACATATATATTTATACATATATATTTATATATATATATATATATATATATATATATATATATATATATATATATATATATATATATATATATATATATATATATATATATATATATATATATTTATATATAAACTTTTCTATGGCGGGTAGTAATGGTTGCCCTAAAAGTGGGCGTTTTGAGAGGTGGCCGTGGAGAAGGGGTTTCGTTCAAAATGTTTAACCTATTGAGTTTTTAATCGGTTCTTAATAAAATATAGGCATTTATAGGAATATGGGCATTTATATGGGTCCGTGGAATAGGGGTTTTCGGCTAGAGAAGTACACTTAAAATACATATAAAGACCACCAGTCTTCGTTTTTCTCATCATTCTTATAGTTAGTTTCAGAAAGCATCTGTATAAAGAAAAACCCACCAGATTTTGGTTGCAAAAGAAAAACAATAGAAATCCTCTGAATAAATAAAAAAACAGATTCTGGTTGCCAAAGGAAAACAGTTTTTTCCCTCAGAATCTTGTGTATCTCCGATAATGACTCGTTTGCGTTAAGTAATTGCTTTCCTTAATGCTATTAAATCAATAAATATCCCCAAAAAGGTTAACCACTCGGAATGAAAGTTAATGCTTCTCTGGCGTCCAGAAATAATATCCAGATATATCTGGCTGGATATTCAGTGTTTATAGACCTTATCAGATTCTTAAGAATAAAAGAGATTAAAAGAAACCTACTCTAATCAGTTAATGCATGGATTGAAGCTTTATATTTAGGATTTAGTAGGGATTCTAAGATTATATGTTTGTAATTCTTCATATACCATCTGCATACTTGAATGTAAGGGAAAAAGAGGGACTTTATTTTGTAACAAAGTTTTATATACAAAAATACAATCACTCAGCATCGAGTAACAAGTAACTGAGTTAGGCAGTCGATCAATTTTTTACGTAGGATTACGTTCCTGCATAACGGTCCTTCAGAAAGCAAAATTTCAAATACTAAAACCGTCCGTCCATCCGTCCTCTCGAGTTATAATTTTGGCAGCGTGCTAAACCCAGTCTCTATCGCTTCGACAAGCAGTAAACAGTTGAACAGAAAGGTACGAAAATGTTAAAATTTTGACATACATATATGTATACCTACTATACATATATACATAGGTACATATATATAGATACATATATACATAACACATACATACATATACACATACAAAAGAGGTGAGCAACCATAAGTAATCCTACGTTAATAACCCGCAGTAGTTTCAATAGAAGAGATTGCCTGAGTTTTTGTTTTGTTTAGCAACAGTAATATTCTTATTTTAATAATTAACTACAACTTCAATAGATAAACAAAAATAATCTTAAACCTGAAATTCTCCACTTTCAAGGGAAAATTATATAACACTAAATTTATGGGTAATGCACAAACACAATTTCAATATATATTGAGACAGCAAAACCTAATTCTCCTCCGCCGTACGAATATCTATAATTATTGCATGGAATTCCGTTAAAATTTAGATTTTTACTGCGAATGTTATGAATATTTTAAGAGGTTGTTTGCGTGTGTTTAACCAGGGTACAAGGGACCTTCAAACTCAAATTTTTAATTTTTAACTCTATATACAAAATGAGAATAATTAATTGTCCTTTTTACTATATTAAAACCCCTTAGAATTCAAAATAAGGAATTATTTTTGCATATATATATATATATATATATATATATATATATATATATATATATATATATATATATATATATATATAAGCATAAAAATAGGTGTATGTACAGTGTTTAAAAGAGAAATTCCAACATTTTATTCTAGAGCGTGCTATACGGGAATCGGGTTATACGAATAGTCGTCGCACATTTTTTAAACTCGTTTTTTCTATACGCGTTGTATGAACTCGCATTATACGGGAGTCTACTGTACATAGAAATATATAATATTTTAAAGTTGTACTGTCTGTGTACTTGCACATCTGCTTTTAAATTATATTCAAGATAACATGTAGTTGGTAATTATCATGGTATGACTCATTTTGGAGAATATGCATAAAATTTCTTTCATGGTACCTTTATGGGACTTTTGACAACAATTTATATCCATTTACCCTTAGAGGTATATGAAAATAGAATGGGTAAATAAAAATATTATTCTATGTCCAGTTACTATTTTTCAGGATGTTTGACTTTCTGAAAATCTCCTTCCTTCAGCGTAAATGGTTCTATTCACGGATGGAAATTTCGAGTTCCAGATCATATTAAAATACTTGTCATACAATAAAAATTAAATTGCTTTGAATTACACTTCCTTTTGTCATTCTTATACTACAATGCTAATAGTATTAAATATAAGACTTTAAAGAATAAAATTCCTTTACAATTTACATGCATGACTAATAGCTCCTCGCATTGAAACATTTACGAAACGCACAGTTAAATTTAAAACAGATTAGGGAAAATGTGTAAATTTAAGCTCGTAATCCATTTATTTCGATCAACTAGGTTTGGGTGTTATTCAGCTGTATGCAAATATTATTATCAGTTTTGAGTTGCCGTCCAAAATACGACATTAAGCTGATGAAACAAATTCATGTACGCTGTTACTTGGAGATAACAGTGTGTAACTGATATTTATAGTAAGTCATTTCAGACACAGCGTTAATAACTTGAATCCTTTCCTATTTTCTAAGAACAGTATTGTAATATTCGCCTACTTTGTTAAATTCTGAGGAAGCTTTATTAGTGTAGACGATTCAGTTCGGGAGTTATTTGGAAATTGAATTTATATACTTTAAAATAAGCTGTATTTATTTACTCAGTATTTTTATTGCAATACTGAATATAATTACATCCAATTGTACCTCTTCTCCTTAATATAGGCAAAGTCTTATGTGCTAAACAAAAAAAAAATACTAATTATATATATATATATATATATATATATGTGTGTGTGTGTGTGTGTATGTGTGTGTGTGATAATAATCACATTTGGAAAATTTAGCACAAGGGAATTGATGCGCAGAACTTATCGGAGATGCAGTCGGCACGAGGGTGTTGATCATACAGTAAATCGCTGCGCACAAATTGGAGAGATGCAGTCGGGCGTAGTGTTGATCCAGAGAAGCACTTACGAAATTTCGGAGATCAACACATGGATCCAGAGAAGAGGAACACAGATTTTAGTCGATATCCAGGAAAATCACCTTTATTCAATTATGAAGCATCGCGAAGGCTGCAGCGGCCACATGACTTGTCCGGCGTCCATGCCAGGACGGGACGTAAAAACAGCAGTGTTTACATGCCAGAGTTAAGAGAAAAGCGTTGTAACCACCGGACTGTGGACAGTAGGTCGGACAGCAACAAGAGTTAGAAACGAAGAGAGAAATGTCTTCTGTGCATGCAATATTAAATGGGTGTTTTGCGATATTGACACCAGAGGGCCTAAACTACTTAATTTTTAATTGGGGGACTTTAGATTCGTGGAGTTCACGTGTCCACTTAAGTTTATCGGGGACTTTACTTCTAGATCCCGCGCTTGTTATAACCGCGAACTGTTGACCTGGGCGTAGGATAAGTGGTCATAAAGTTCTTGAAAAGTGGGGTTTTTGGCGTTATAGAAGACATAATTCAGAGTGGTTCGAGGGCTCTTCAAGAATTTTGACACTATACTGACATTCGGAATCTCATAAACTTCTAACACTCATATCTGGGGATGTTATTGAGTTCCGATACTTCACATGCCTGCTTAATGATCTGCAGGGCTACGATAAATTATCTTAATTTACTTTTAGGTCGCAATTTTGGAAAAGGGGTCGTACTTTATTAACAATAGAATATGCTTTAAAGTAAAGTAATTTAGGAAGACGCGTTTTCTTGTTACACACACACACACACACACACGCACACACACACACACACATATATATATATATATATATATATATATATATATATATATATATATATATATATATACATAGTAAATTCCGCTTATAAGAATCACGTTTGTTATATCTGTTTTTGATTCTTATAAGCGGTTGATTCTTATAGCCGAAATTTAGATTTTTGGACAGGAAGACAAACACCGATATATACATGTAACATACTGGACAACCCAAGGAAAGAATGGGCATCCAGCACATCACAGGCAATGATGGTGTAGTCGTGGCTATGATAATAATCGATGCGGCAAGTTACGGCATTACATTTTATTAGACGGATAATGCGTCTTCCCAAGACAATTACAAAATACGAAAAGCGTACATGTACGTGATCCCAAACATTATATAAACTCATCTCGCCATGTGATCGTAGTAAGGTTTAATTGGTTAAAAGTTAGGAAAGGCGTGACAAATGCGCTAAAGCGTTTAATTTTCTGCCCACGCTACGCCAGTTTAGTTTTCGTTTAAACAGGCAGCCATTTAATATTTTTTCTCTCGATATTATTAGAACTTAGAATCAAAAGCGAAATTTAGCTCGTACGCCCAAGGGAATTTAGAATAATGTTAGATTTTAAAATGGTATGGGGTTTTTAATGTTATAGAATATCCCCCCCGTCCGAGAAGAGGCTGACCAACAATGCCTGCATTGGAGGGCAGACTCACTCAGATGAGTGAGAAGAATGGGCATTAAAAAATTTGGAATAAGTTAACGTTTCAAGTTCAATTAAAGTTAAATTGCAAAAAAAAAATTTTAAAGATCACGTGATGAGCTGACATAGCAACATTATCAAATTTACTGAAAAATATATATAAAATCACTAAAAAGAAGGACACATAATATTAAATTGAAGATTCTACATAAGTATGTATTTGAAACCTGTTGAACAGGGACGTCTCCCCACACAACAAAATCTCAAAAAAAAAAAAATCAATTAACATAACCAAAAATTTGTAAACTACCAAAAATTTTCACTATAAACATACATTTAATACAATATCTACCATCATCTCGATTTGAATAATACAAAATAACAAAACATAGTAATAAAAATATTAAAACAAACAAAAATTAAGTAACTGAAGTTGAAAATTAACAAGTTGAAAATTTCAAAAATTCTTCCTCAACGTTCACTACTATGGAGTGAGTACAAAAAAAATCCTTATTTACTTATCTTGTAATGAATTGCAACATTTTTAGTCCTGTCACAGTCATTAGTATGTTGAGGAAAATACACCAATTAAAAAATCACAGTCTTTGTGTTGCTTGGAAATCCATTGGGATCTTCCCGCGCAGGTTCGAATCCTGCCGACTAATTGTAACATACTGGACAACCCAAGGAAAAAATGGGCGTCCAGCACATCACAGGCAATGACGGTGTAGTCGTGGCTATAATAATACTCGACGCAGCAAGTTACAGCATTATACTAGTTTTTATTTCGTCGGCGAATACGTCTTCTCAAGACAGTTACAAAATCCGAAAAGCGTACATGTTTCCGTTCAGGCGGTTTATATAAACTTTGTCATGTGATCATCATAGCGATTAGGGATTTGCTGTTGTCGATAAGTCACATGTGGTTTTATGTAATCTGCGCAGAGCTTATCTAAAATATGGGGGACGCCACGCATTTTTGAAAAAGGAAGCCATTTAATATTTTCTCTCGAGGTTATTAGAACTTAGAATCAAAAGCGAAATTTAGCTCGTACGCCCAAGGGAATTTAGAATAATGTTAGATTTTAAAATGGTATGGGGTTTTTAATGTTATAGAATATCCCCCCCGTCCGAGAAGAGGCTGACCAACAATGCCTGCATTGGAGGACAGACTCACCCGACCATGTGAGGAAAATGGGCGTCGACCACAAATTTGGAAACATATGTTTTAAATTAAATTAGTATGATGATCACATGGCAAGACATTGCACATTTCAATATTGAATACACAGAAATACACTAATGATTTACTAATTTATGAACACAATAAAAGCAAAAAAAAATTATAGTAATTAATGATCAATTATAGAAAATTGTAAATTATGTAAATTTCTTCCTGTATTGTTGCTTTGAAAAAAAATTAAACTTAAAAATAAATTTATCAACTGAAAATTGCTGTGCAGGGCGGGCCCTCCCCACACAACAGAATCTCAGCAGAAAAAAAAATTCCAATTAAATTTAACCAAAAAAAAAAGAAACTAAGTTATCAAATTTTCACTTTACATCAATTTTAATTTTGAGTCGACTCACACATATAATAGAATATAACAATGAAAATATCAAAATCAACAAGCAAACATGTTAAGTAAATGGAATAGAACATGACCATAATAATTTGAAGTTATTGTACTTTCCTCCTCAACTCTCACAACATTGGGATGAGTCCAAAAAGTTTGTAAGGTACACATGGTAGCTTATAGTTCACTGTCCTTGTATGTTGCTTGAGAAAAGTACAGAAAAAAAATCACAGTTCGGTAGGTTCTGTGACCTAGTTGTAGTTTGTTACATAAAAAAAAAATCACAGTCTTTTTAGTGCTGTGTTATTTCTGCTTCACAAACGTAGAATACATAAACATCACATTTTCTCGACTTGTTTACATATAAAGAAAATTAGTTCTTTAGTTACATAATAAAAATCACAGTTTATAATAAAAATCACACTTTCAATAAAAATCATAAGATTTAATAAAATCACATTTCAAATATATCAATTGTACATAAAAATTACAAAACATATCACTCATTATCTAGTTTTCGTATCTTTATTTATCTCATTATTTTTTCTTAATATCTCTTATCTCCTTTATTTCAATATTACTTATTATCAAAAAAAAAATTTCTCTTTTCAATATCCTTATATTTCTTATTACTCTCATTTCAATATTCATTTGTTATTCCTACAATATTTATTCATTCCAAAATGCTATCCAATATTCTTTAGTTATACTTATTCATATTTATTCTAACTTTATTTATTCTCAATACTTTTCACTTTATTTTCAAATTATTTATTTACTATTCATTTTTGTACATTTATTATAAGTTTATGTGGATCCATTTCCTTGTTTTGAAGGTACCTTGTTGTATGTGTGTTACCCAAACTCTTAGTTTCAAATTCTTTAATTCTACCTCTAAGCAGTGAGGGTTGTGTTTATGTTTGTGTAACAAGTGGGTCTTCTTTCTCCATATTGTTCTCTGACTAATAAGGAGGAAGAGTCTTTTAGCCGTACAGTGGACTAACCGTAAATCTCCGACAGAATATGACTGCTTTGAAAAACAGCATCTTGTATAGTACAAAGATGGAGAAAAAGGAAAAGGTGCAGTTGTCATACCTGTGGGATTATAATATATAGAAATGGGAGGACAAAAGGAGTGGCCATCCCAGCCCTGTTTTAGTCATTACTCAAGCAAATGATCTTCAGCACTTTAAGTGACTGAGTTGATGAATTAAAAACAAATAGCAAAAAAATTAATTAGATCTTAAACAGTTGGGACGACATCCAACGCACTTGTAGAGGTGGGTGATAGGAAAGTGTTTTTCAAGAAATAGAAAATTTACTGAAAGGTTAAAGAAGTAGAGTTGTCATAGCCGGTGTTTAAATTGAGATCCAAAAAAAAAATTCACATATAATAGTATTCTTAAGAAGAAAGTTTAAGTTAGACAGTTTTTTTTTTCTTTTTTATATATCTTTAGTAGGACAACACATAAATAATTATATCAATTAAAAAATATATATAATGATGTTAAGCATCACATAGAAAAGAAAGAAAAATGGATCTAATGTTTGTCATTATTCGTGGTGTAGTTTTAAGTTCTCTGGTGCATTATAATATCTCAATCTGCAAGCATGGACAATTTCAGAATCTCGTTTAGTGTGAAAGTTTGGTCTATCAATTTTATATTCAATAGAATTCAAAATACACAACATATGAAAGTATTAAACACACACTAATAAAATATTTCTAATACCAATAATAATAATAATAATAATAATACCTTAATATTCTCTATCAATTGCCATAATTTAATGTTAATGTTCAAATTTCAAACTATTATTCTATCAGTTGACACAAATAATCAAAATTCTTTTACCAATAGCCATCTCAGTTTTATTAAGTTAATCATGAAATCGATAAACCAAAAACAATTTTTCTTTTCTTATATCACATTTTGGTATGAATCCTCGCTGTAAAGTTTCCAAATATTCATCATTTGTATTTAATCTCTCAAAAAATAATCTCTCATTATAATATTCTCTTTTCTATTTATTTATTTTTCTTCATTATTTCTATTTCGAGAATTTCCTGGGGCGGATGAACCAAATATAACATACAATGGTTTTTCAATTCTCCAATTGTGGTTTTTTGGCACCCTAAGTCATGTTATAAAGACGCTCCGTTTATGAAAATCGTAACACGAATTTTACCGTCGACTGAACCTCCAGAAATCTCCTTTACTTAAATTCGTAGAACAATTTACGAGGTCTCAACATCAAATGTAATATGTCAAAGTACTTAAATTAGAAAATTTTCTTGATGTCTGAAAATTACTATGTTATCCCTGCAGATATTTTCCAAAATCAAAACCACAAGCATCTGATGTTAGTTTTAGAAAAGCTCAATTTGAAAACCGTAATATTTATAGGTTAAATGAATCAAAACAAGTTTGGCTCTTTTCATGATTGTGTTTACAAAACTAATGCTGAGCATTCAAATTTATTGCGGAGGCGACCTTCGAAATGTAATACAACGCGCTCGAAAACGGAAATGATTTACGTTATTTTTTTTTCTTTTTCTCCGCGACGATTCAGAACTGCGTGCAAAATTAGATACTCATAACATTACTTTACTCATTTACTATTTCAGTTTAACGTAACCAAGGATCATTAATTATCTTAAAACATTAAAATATTCATTATCAGCAAAAGAACATGGAAATATTATAAAATTACACTAAAAACACACACTTATAATAAATTTATCACATATAAGTCTCAAAAATTTCTTAAAATTCAAATATCTTATAATATGAAAAATATACTCTTAAAATTCTTTCAAAATGCAAATCAAAATGAAACATTTTAAAATCAAAAACAAAATACACGTTTTAAACCAATGATTCTTACTTTCGTTTTACTTTTTATCGATTTATTTTTTATCATAGGTACTTAATTAAATCAATAATTTGAAAATACTTTCACCGAAACACCTTTATAATAAATTTTTATCAGTATCTATTAATATTAAAATTTTTCACAATAATTTGTAAATTTTAGCTTACCAATTGAAGTGTTATTCACACTCTTTACCATTATCCTTATTAATTTTCACTATTACATATCTTCATAATTTTAACATTTGTAGCTCGGTTCTGAATTTATCTTGGTGAAGTTCTTGGCTTAGTTAGTCCCAGTACACAGTATCCCAATTGGAACACTATGAAAGAGCACTTTAAAAGAAATTTTTTTTTTCTTTTTCGGAACTTGTAGAACCTTTCCTTTAGGTAACATTTTAAGAAGGCACTATTGCGTTGAACTGCTGGAACGAAGTTGTATCGCGAACACATTTTTCTGTTATGCACACAATTTCGATGACCTAATACTTTCACTGATGATTTTTAAATGGTGGGGATTACGCACTTTTTACATGATGACACTCGCGAAGAATTTAAATGGTGATCACACGAAGCAATGGGGAACACAAATCGTAAGTATACACATTCCGGCACAAGATTTCTGAAAAGGAAAATACACAATTTTTGAAGAAACACCGGACTTGGACGCCCACACGTTGAAACTGATCCAGGATGAATCTCACAGCAAGCCGAAGCACTTATTGACAATCACACTAGCACCGAAATGGGGCTGTTCACGCTGGCCTCCAATCGAAGGTCGCACATGGAGCTGATTCACCATCGTAAGGCAGAAATGCGCACTAATGCACTCAGCTAAAGCGAAAAATTCACACGCGGTGACGCTGAAACGAAAACGCCGAAATGCCTTGGAAATCCAGTGGGATGTGGTCGCAGCAGGTGAAGTAAATCCTGGACGACTAATTGTAACATACTGGACAACCCAAGGAAAGAATGGGCGTCCAGCACATCACAGGCAATGATGGTGTAGTCGTGGCTATGATAATAATCGACGCGGCAAGTTACGGCATTACATTTTATTAGACGGATAATACGTCTTCCCAAGACAATTACAAAATACGAAAAGCGTACATGTACGTGATCCCAAACATTATATAAACTCATCTCGCCATGTGATCGTAGTAAGGTTTAATTGGTTAAAAGTTAGGAAAGGCGTGACAAATGCGCTAAAGCGTTTAATTTTCTGCCCACGCTACGCCAGTTTAGTTTTCGTTTAAACAGGCAGCCATTTAATATTTTTTCTCTCGATATTATTAGAACTTAGAATCAAAAGCGAAATTTAGCTCGTACGCCCAAGGGAATTTAGAATAATGTTAGATTTTAAAATGGTATGGGGTTTTTAATGTTATATACATATATTTGATAATTTACTATAAAATACTCTTTAATTTACGTTAATTATCTTTTATTAGAATTAATTTTATAATTTTAAAAATACAACTTAATTTCTATACCTATAATTAGATACACGTGATTATAGTAACAGAAGGAAAAAATCCAATATTTGTTACAACATACCTGCTTAATAGTTTAACATTTCAACTAAAGGAAGGGAGCAATAAAAAGTTTTCTATGGTAGTTTGACGTAATGAAGTTTTCAGTAGGCTGTTTATACCTCTTTCAATACCACTAGTCTCAGACCAAGATTCACCTGCTAGCTTACGTTTTACGGTTTGCTAACATGCTGAATCTAATAATGTCACGGTTTTCTAAGTGATAGTGGACACTTCCCCGAAGATTTATGTGTTTCAGGGTTCTGGAAGCCTCAACCAGGATGTGGGAGGTGGGGAAAAAGAGTCCCTGTCTTTGTTTGTCAGTGGAGGAAAGTGAAATCGGATCCGCACGGTTAGGATGCCCCTGGGTCAAGCTAATAGGGCAGTGTTTAGCTGAAGCGTTTAAAAGGAAACTGTTATGTTTTGTCTAACAAAGAAAGGGATGCATTTTGCGACTGCATTCCATCCCATCTTTACACTCTTTATTTTTAAAAGAATAAAGAAAGAACTTCGTACCTTTGGAGGATTTAAGTGGTTCGTTTGGAAAAATGAAAGGAAAGCGAACAGTGTAAACGGATTCTTAAAACCGGTGGATTAATTCTTTAAAGTGAAAATTTTAACATAAAAATAATAGATTTGATTTTCTTTTTGCGATATTGATTCTTATAAACGGTTGATTCTTATAACCACTGATCACTATAAGCGGTGGTTACTGTATACATATATATATATATATATATATATATATATATATATATATATATATATATATATTGTTGCGATTGGTTGTTGGTGCGGTGCTTAGCGTTAAAAAGGAAACTGAGATAAATTACGAAAAGTTATATTTACAAAAAATATTTACAATTTAAGTATTGAGTTTGCGTTAACATAGTAAAAGGTTGCGGTGACAAAATAAGACGCTCCGTATAGAGCGGTGCGAAGTTGCGTCTAGAGACAAAGGAGTCCGCTAGTGAAGTGTTCGAAGGGGACTCAAGTTCAATGACCGGAGTTGGAGATAAGAGTCAGCGAGCGCCTCCTGCTGGAAGCACAGAGGGGTGTGGGTTGACATTCTCCCACCCTATCAGGACCTTAGTTCTGATATAAAGGAAGAGGAGAAAGTTTGGTGATTGAACGTTTTACAACGTTGTTTTGAGTTTTAACTGTAGCGATTCGAACCAGATTGTCCTTGCCAGGATAAGTTTCTAGGATCCTTCCTAGTTGCCAGGAACCTGGAGGAGCATCATCTTTTATGAGTACGATGTCATTTTCTTTAAGATTCGGCTGCGAAGACTGCCATTTCTTCTGCTGTTGTAGGGAGTGCAAATAAGAATGCCTCCACTGTTTCCAGAAACCTCTTCTCATGTTTTGGACAAGCGTCCATCTGCTAGCTAGTGGAGGAGAAGAGAAGGGTTGATCAGGTACAGAAGTGAGCATATCTCCTGTAAGGAAATGGGATGGGGTAAGTGCGGTAATAGAGTCAATATCCGAGTTTTTAATGTATGTAAGAGGTCGTGAATTTAGTAAAGCTTCTGTCTGGCTGAGTAGAGTTGATAATTATTCAAACGTTAGGAGAGTTTCTCCCATCACTCTTTTAAGGTGAAATTTTATTGAGCGCACTCCTGCTTCCCAAATTCCTCCAAAATGAGGAGAACCAGGTGGAGTGAAATGCCACTCGATAAAAGTGTTGGCTAGGTGGTGAGCAATTGATTCATTTTTAGGCAATGAACGCCACATTTGTTGCATTTCGTTGAGTTTTCGTCGAGCACCCACAAAATTGGTAGCATTATCTCTATGAATGTGGCGAGGGGCACCACGACGAGCACTGAAACGGCGAAGAACAGCTATAATTGATTCAGCTGACAAAACACTGACTGCTTCAAGATGCACAGCTTTAGTCGATAAACAAATGAATAAAGCTATATATCCCTTGGTAGTTTTAGAACCTCGACCTTTACTAAACTTTATGGAGATTGGACCGGCGTAATCAATGCCGAAGTAGAAAAAAGGTCGTTCCAGAGTTACTCGAGGCTTAGGTAAATTACCCATCAGTTGTGTTTTTGTGGAAGTCTTGAATCTGTGACATTTTAAGCATTTGTTTATACATTTATTAATTAATTTTCTTCCACCAATGATCCAGTATGATTGCCGTATGATGTGCGCTAACAATGTTGGGCCAGCATGTAGATAGGATACATGACGTCCTTTGATGAAAAGTTCACAGAACTTATGTTGATACGGCAGAATAACAGGATGTTTCTGATTAAATTGTAGTTGCGAGTTCTGTAATCGACCTCCCACCCGTAAGAGACCGTTTTCGTCTACAAATGGGTAAAGGGAGCGTAATTGACTTCTGTTTGGTACAGGTTCTTGATTTTTGATGCATTTTATGTCTTTATGAAAATAGCTATTTTGAATAGAACGGATAACTGTTTCTTCGGCTTGTTTGATTTCTGAAAAGGTGAGTGTCGTAGATTGATCTTAGATTTTCTGCCGATCTTTTACAATTTTTAATAAACCTTTGGCAGTAAGCTACAATGCGAATTATTTTAGCCAAGGAAGAGAATTTTTCGAAAAACTCATCTACTAAAATATTTGAAGTGTGGAGGTGAAGGCTAAAGATTGGGTCAGCTCTTTGCTCAGTCTTCACTTCATCCTCGATTTCTTTCGAACTTGTTTTATTCTTAGGCCAGTAAGATGCATCTAATTGTAGCCACTGTGGACCATTAAACCATAAAGTGCAATTTGGGAGACATTTAGGATCAATGCCACGTGAAGCGATATCTGCCGGGTTTTCTTTGGAAGTTACATGATTCCAGTGTTTGGTGGGAAGCACTTCCAAGATTTGGGAAGTTCTATTGGCCACGTAGGTCTTTCACTTGCGTGGATGAGCGGATAACCAAGAAAGAACAACCTTGAAATCAGTCCATGCAAAAATTGGAAAGGTATTATCCTTGAATGTATTCAAAACGGATACAAACAATTTTGACAATAAATGAGCTGCACAAAGTTCTAACTTGGGGATTGATATCTGTTTGATAGGTGCAACCTTTGTTTTAGAGACTAAAAGATTGACCTTAGTAACGCCATTGTGAGTCTGGCGACAGTAGATTGCAGCCGCATAGTCTAGCGATGATGCATCGGCAAAGCCATGCAGTTCGACTTTACAATCCTCTGCAAAAGTAACACATCTAGGTACTGTGAGTTGGTTGATTTCATGAAATGATTCTTGAAATTTGAACCAATCATCAGCTAGATGCTGCGGAATAGGAGTGTCCCAGTCTCCCTTTGTGAGCCATAATTTCTGATAAAAGATTTTAATTGCAACAGTGCATGGAGACATTAATCCCAATGGATCAAAAATGCGGGCAGATTCTGATAATATTCGCCTTTTTGTTATGGGCGATGTAAGCGCTAATGTAGCTTTATAGACAAAAGTGTGAGTGGATGAATTCCAAAATAATCCTAACACCTTTGAATTGACATTGGAATCGGTTGGTATTTCAAAATTTGCGCTTTTGCAAGAATGTTCTTGAAATTCAGCAAGAAATTGGTGGGAATTAGAATTCCATTTTCTTAAATTGAATCCATGTGAGCGTAAAATCGAAGCAATTTCTTTGCAAGTGGATATTACTTCTTGAACTGTATGAGATCCTGATAACACATCGTCCATGTATATGTCTTCCTGCAAAATTCGAGAAATAGTAGGATTCCCTGCGCATTCGAGAGCGATTTGCTTTAAACAACGGGTGGCCAAAAAAGAGACTGGAGCTAAACCGTAAGTGACGGTTTTTAATTTGTGAATGCGTATTTCATCAGTAGAATTGTACCTCCAAACAATTTGTTGATAATTTTGATCTTCTTCTGATACTAAAATTTGTCGGTACATTGTCTCTACGTCAGCTGTGAAGACTATTTTCGGAAATCGGAAATTAAGCAAAATCTCAAAAATGTCCCGTTGCAATTTAGGGCAGACTCTTAAAACTGAATTTAAAGATATACCGCTTGAAGTCTTGCATGAACCGTCAAAAACTACTCGTAATTTGGTAGTGGTACTGGTTGGTTTAATTACTGCGTGATGCGGGAGAAAATATTGTTCCTTTTCGGACCAATTGCGTAAATTGTCATTAACGAGCTCCATATGACCTAAAAGCTCGTATTCACGCATAAAATCTTTGTACTGTGAATTAAATTCTGGCTTATCCTTAAATTTTCTTTCCATGGCTAGAAGTCGGGAAATTGCTGCTGCTTTCGAACTGCCTAGTTCTGTTTTTGATTTGTAAAATGGTAGCTTCACAACAAAACGATTATCTGAATTAAGGGAATATGTTTCCTGAAAATGTGCTTCTACAAACTGTTCTTCGGGAGTAAGCATCTTATTTTTAGAATAGGGAACACCTTCTAACTCCCAAAATCGTTTGAGCTCAGTGTCAATATTTATTTCGTAATTATGCAAACTAGATATTGAATCGGCATTTGTGCTTGTGTCAGGCAATTTACCAGAAACCAAAAAACCGAAAATTGAATTCTGTGCAATTAAATTACTTTGAGAACAATTTATTTGACCAGGAAGTAACATCGAAAAGAAAATATCTGATCCGAGAATCATATCGATTTTATTAGGCGTGTTAAAATTTGGATCAGATAGTTGAAAATTTTTTAAGTGCGTGAAATGTTCGTCTTTTATCTTCGATACAGGCAGAGGTGCCGTTAATTTATCCAAACCATAAGCTGTAACCGTCAGCTTGACCCCAGGTTCATGAATCGAAAGTAAGTCAAGTGCTATACACCCTTTAGTCATGGCAAGGTCCTTTCCAGACAACCCTTTAACAGGAAATCTAGCATTCTTCCCTTTTATTCCTAAAGTATTCATGTAAGTTTCACTAATGAACGATGACTCACTACCCGAATCACATAAAGCTCTCAGTGTATGTGCTTCTCCCGTACAATCTTTTACCATGATACATGCTGTGGGTAAAAGTGCGAATGAAGTTTGGGCCGTATTTAACAAAACAGTGTTGGTTTCGTTTGATGTACTGGGATGATCGTCGCTAATAGCAGGTGCGTTTTTTCGATTTGTAGAGCCCTTTGAATCGAAAGTGGAAGCAGAAACGGAATAATTCTGCATATTTTCATGCAAGCTAGAATGATGCTTTTCTTTACAGAAATGACATGAATAAGTGGAATTACATTGGTAATCTGTATGCTTGTTTGATAAACAATTAATGCACAGTTTATTTTTGCGAACATATTGCTTTCTATCTTTCACACTCATTTCTTTGAATTTATGGCATTTAAAAAGTAAGTGGAAAGGCATTCTACACAGCATACACTTTGGATTGTTAGATGTAGGTTTAAAAACATTAACCTTTTCTTTTTTATTGTAAGACTCATTTTCGTGGAACAAGTCTAACGAAGCGCACTTATTATTAAGAAATTCAAGGAACTCATCGAATGTAGGAAAATCATTGTTAACAGTTTGTTGCGACCATTCTTCGCGTGTTTTCTGATCAACCTTTTGCAACAATATGTAAATTAGCCAGATATCTCTCGAGTTAGCTTGCTCATCGATGGATTCATGTCCTCGAATGACTTCATCTGAGACATCTGCTATGCTGCGTAAATTGGATGCGTTTGCATGATTGATAGATGGATGAACAAAAAATGTTTTGACGAGAGAAGAAACGATTTGTTTCTTTCTGTCGTATCTAGTAAGCAGTTTTTCCCAAGCTTCTTTGTAACTAGCTTCCGAAATTGGTATGTGTTTAATTATCGCTGCCGGTTCGTCAAGTAATAAACCTTTTAAATACGAAAACTTTTGAATATTGGATAAACTACTATTATTATGAACCAATGATGAATAAAGATCTTTAAATGAAGGCCAGTCTTTGTAATTACCACTAAATGACTGAATATTTATTGTAGGCAGCTTAAAATTATTAGCATTAGAAATATTTGTTATAGGTCTCGGATCATTTACATTATCAATGCATAATTTTTCATGAGCTTCTTGAAGTTTGGCTTTGGTTTCATAATATTTATCCTCAAATTCTTCCATTTCGGAGAGCTCAATGGGCAGATCTGAGTCTGCTTTGTCGAAATCAGAATAAATTGTCTGTAATTTTCGCAGTTTGTTATTCAAATCGTATTTGTTGAATGTTTGGTTTTCGCCATTAATATACTTATGAATTCTAGTTAATGCTGATTTCGCTCTGCCGCGAAGATTGATTGCAATTCTCTCAGCATTTTTAGAAGCAGTATCATCTGCCGAATCATTTGTTCTCTTTTCCATTACGCTTGTAATGGTGCGGATGCGTATATAACTTGCGTGAAACCAAAATCAAACTTGATTCAAAAGAAAAAAATGTACTTATCTCAGGCTTCCTTGAGCTGGATCTCACCGGTGCCTCCAAATGTTGCGATTGGTTGTTGGTGCGGTGCTTAGCGTTAAAAAAGGAAACTGAGATAAATTACGAAAAGTTATATTTACAAAAAATATTTACAATTTAAGTATTGAGTTTGCGTTAACATAGTAAAAGGTTGCGGTGACAAAATAAGACGCTCCGTATGGAGCGGTGCGAAGTTGCGTCTAGAGACAAAGGAGTCCGCTAGTGAAGTGTTCGAAGGGGACTCAAGTTCAATGACCAGAGCTGGAGATAAAAGTCAGCGAGCGCCTCCTGCTGGAAGCACAGAGGGGTGTGGGTGGAACATATATATATGTGTGTGTGTCAAATCTAAAGAAAACCCAATTAATTAGCCCAGTTAACGTAATTAAAACCTTTTCAGAACTTCTAGCAATTTAAAAGAAATAAAAAATGGTTCACTAACATGGCTATATTGAGGTCCGCATTCTGGAAGTGTTGTTTTCGCAGAGCAGGGATTCAAGGACAGTTTCATCACGCTGCCCCAAGATTTATTATTAGTACGCACTTTTCAGCTAGCCTGCAGTGTAGATCACATGGTCTGACTCATTCAACACGCGCTCCTGAAGTCATCGATACTCATGCAATCATCGTCATATGCTACCACGATGTTTATTGCGTAGGCTCTCCGCTGTGGGGTTTAACCCTTTTAGGGCCGCCGTTAAACACTAATATCTACTCATTTATCATTTGAATTCAAAGTATTCCAGTTAAAGGAGCAGAAATATGGCTAGTAATTCCATCTGTTATCAGTTTAAAAAAGTAAAAACATTTTGTAACTTTTAATTGGAAAAATTTTCAAGATTTTTTCAGGTCAAAAAAAAAAAATCGGGGGAACAATCTGCACCGTGCCAGCGATAGAGTGTGTTGCCTCTGAAAGGGTTAAAGCCTTTCCGTCAAAGACTCTGTTGCTGAATGGTCAACGCACCGGACTGCTGAGATAGAGGTCCCCGGTTCGAAGCTCTACATTATTTTAATTTAATTTAATTCTAATTCTATTTCTGTTAGTTCTAGAAGTTGCTAGAACATTCTTTAATTTCCTGGAACGGCGTTCCAGAATATTCTGTTGATGGATAAAAGAGAAAGTAGCTCAACCTGTGAGTTCAGTTCTGAGTTCTATCAGCTAAGTGTTGTGTGCTAATAAACAGCGTTGTATTCCCTCTACGTGTGTGTTCAATCCATACGACTACCATCTACGCGACATCTTTGGTGGAGGCGCCGGGTACTCAGTTCAGTCTGGAAGCAGAAGAAATACGAAGAAGCCGTAGACTTTTAAATTTTCCTCCGGAATACGGTCTTTACGTAGCCGCTCCACGAAAGCGATTCCCGGCAATGCCTGAAGGAGAAGTCAAGCCACAAACCGTCCTGCTGTCTCCAGCACTAATTAGGGAACCGAGAAAGCCGACAATTTTTAGAGGCGATCCTGGACAAGATCCAACCAAGTGGTTAAAAGAATACCTTAGAGTATCAAAATTTAATCAATGGGATGATACTCTATGTCTTGCGAACGTCTATTTTTTCCTTGATGGGACCGCCAAAATATGGTTTGAAAATAACGAAGATCTGCTGAATTCATGGGACGACTTCGAAAGAGAACTGAAAAAAACTTTTGGTGACTCTCAGCTATATATACGGCGAGCTAAGGATAGCTTAAAATGCCGAGCGCAGAGAGCTGGGGAAGCTACACAATCTTATATCCAAGACGTTTTAGGAATCTGCAACCAAATTGACCCGGCCATGTCAGAAGACGATAAAGTGTCCCACTTAATGAAGGGCATCGCAGAAGAGGTGTACCAGGCCTTATTAACTAAGGAGATAAAAACGACAGTCGATTTCAATAAATGGTGTCAGTACATTCAGGAAATGCAGCAAAAGCGAATAGGACGTCAGAAATTCAGTCGCTTGCCGAATGTTGTCCCAATTGCCTCCGTCGACGAGGAACAGGATCTAACCTCACTGATCCGTAAAATTGTCCGTGAAGAGATACAGCGATTAACTACACCCCAAATTGAAGAGCCCCAAACAGGCGTACAAACCATAGAAGCAATTGTGCGAGATGAGGTTGAGAAATCTTTGGCTCCCATATCTAGTGGAAGCTTCCGAAGGTCGACTCCCACATACAACCGCAGCATCCACTCGACGTATAACAGGCCGGAGCCGGCACAAGAACAATTACCCCGAAAAACCGACGTGTGGCGTACGACCGACAATTGTCCCGTTTGCTTTCACTGTGGCCGCCCCGGACATGTCGTTCGCTATTGCCGGGATAGAAGAGCAATTTTTAATGCTTACAGAGCTGATAGAGGAAACACAGCCCAGCGACGCATGATCTCCCAGAACACCGCCGACGAATCCAGCCGAATGTTTGAAAGAAGTCTGTCGCCTAGCCCTAACCGAGGTCGATCGCCTACTCGTCGCTTCAGATCCCCATCGCCGTATAGACGTTCCAGTGTCTCACCTGGCCGAAGAAATGAGGAAAACTAAGCAGTGCGACCTTCCTTGGAGGTGAGGCCGCTGAAAAACAAAATCCTCCCGCTGCCGCAAAGATGACGAAGAATTATCTAGAACTAAACATTGACAGTCAACCAGTACGTGCACTCGTGGACTCCGGCGCATCATTTTCTGTCATCTCAGACCAATATAGACGTCAGCTGCGAAAGATTATGTTCCCAACCAACGGAAGCATAATCCTCAAGGTCGCCGACGGAAGTCACGTCCGTCCAATAGGGAAATGTGTTCTTCGCTTAAACATCAATGGTCTAATACGTCCCTTTGAGTTTACAGTTATGCCGAACTGCAGTCACAATGTTATACTTGGTTGGGATTTTCTCGAAGCCTCGAGAGCAGTCGTCGACTGTGGCCGATCGGAACTAGTGTTTGACGAAATGATGTCAGATCCTGAATCTGCTGAGACATGGCGAGTGAACACCCTTCAAGACTGCGTCGTACCTCCGCACTCTATTTCTAAAGTAATTGTCACGAATCCCAAAATTAATGCGATCACAGACGTCATAGTGGAGGGAAATCGACTACTGCTGCTGGACAAAGAAGTTGCGGTGCCCTCAACGATCCTGACGTTTTACGACGGTACAGCCGAACTCTGGGTCACGAATGCTCAACCAGAAGCTAGGTTCATTCCCAAAGGCATGTGTGTGGGCTATGCAGAGACTCTAGACGAGAGGTATCTGAACTGCATCTCCAGTGCGCATATCTGCTCAGCCGCCAAGTTGAAATCGAGCCCTTCTCCGGTCGACTATTCCCAAATGCTAGCCCAAGATCTCACGGTAGAACGAAAACAGCGACTCTTAGAATTACTTTCTGAGTTTCCTGAAATTTTTGATCAATCAAGAAAAGTCGGAACAAAAGTAAATGTGAAACATCGTATAATCACTGGCAATCATCTACCGAGTAGCCAAAGGGCTTACAGAGTATCTCCTGCGGAGCGTCGAATTATTCAAGAGGAAGTAGAAAAGATGCTAGACAGAGATGTTATTCAACCATCGGAGAGCCCATGGTCGTCCCCAGTTGTCCTCGTGAAGAAAAAGGATGGAAGTTGGCGATTTTGTGTCGATTATCGTCGGCTCAACAAAATTACGAAAAAAGATGCCTACCCTCTGCCACGTATTGACGACACATTAGACAGCTTTAAAGGAGCCAAGTTCTTTTCGTCGATCGATCTCTATTCTGGCTACTGGCAGATTGAAGTGGACGAGGCAGATCGCGAAAAGACAGCTTTTATCACACCAGAAGGACTTTACGAGTTCAAGGTCATGCCCTTTGGTCTGTGCAATGCGCCGGCAACCGTTGAAAGAATGATGGATAACTTGCTACGACACGTAAAATGGACCATGTGTCTCTGTTATCTAGACGACATTGTCGTGTTTTCTGAGACCTTCGACGACCATCTTAAACGTCTGAATGTCGTACTTGAGTGCATCCAAGAAGCTGGGCTTGTCCTAAATCCAAAAAAATGTCTCTTCGGGGCTGAACAAATTAAGATTTTGGGACATCTAGTATCGGAAGGAGGTGTCCGCCCCGATCCAGATAAAGTAAAGGCCGTGAAGTGTTTTCCCACACCCAAAAGTGTGCACGACGTCAGATGTTTCCTAGGACTCTGTTCTTATTACCGCCGCTTCATCAAGGATTTTTGTCATCAAGCTCAACCCTTACAAATGTTGCTGAAAGGTGACTCTAAATTTCGTTGGGGACGTGAGCAGTCGGATGCTTTCGACCGGCTAAAGGAAGCACTGATATCTGACCCTATACTGGGACTTTACGACGAAAACGCCGAAACAGAATTGCGAACGGACGCCAGCGGCTATGGTTGTCAGTTTTCATACACATTCTGCCCAATAGAGGGAGAAACCTCCCCGTCTCTTCAGATGTTTTCGAAGAGGATGATTGGGAGAAGTCATGACGCATGCGCGTCGGTATATGGTTTTGTTTTTAGTAGTACAACTGTGATTCTCCGAGAGAGAACATCGAGCAATCCTGCGTATTGTCTCAAAGGTATTATATGTATAGAAAAGGATATATAATAAAACAGGAAAAAGACAGTGTCAAGTATCTTCCATCGGTATATCAAGAGACACCGGGTAGGTGTCCCCGAACCATTTTCTAACGTCAGTGGATTAAAATCAACTAATTTCAGTGTATCCCGACAATGGTATTGGAGCAGTCTTGGTTCAAATACAGCATGGAAAAGAAACAGTTATTGCCTATGCTTCGCGGACACTAACCAAAGCAGAGAAAAATTATTCCACGACTGAAAGAGAATGCCTTGCCGCCGTATGGGCTTTTCACAAGTTTAGACCATACCTCTTCTTCAAACACTTTTCAATCGTAACAGACAACCATTCGCTGTGTTGGCTAACTAATCTAAAGGATCCCTCAGGAAGACTTGCGAGGTGGGCCTTGCGACTACAAGAGTATGACATCTCGATTGTTTACAAGAGCGGAAAGAAACACAAGGACGCTGATAGTTTGTCCCGAAATCCATTGGAAGAAGACAATATACCATCGGAAGTCATCGCCGCTATAGATTTTGCTAACATTGCATACGAACAAAGAAAAGATCCAAGACTTGCGGAGTTAATACGGACTCTAGGAAATGGCGAAACAGTGAAAGGAGAATTTGAGCTGATTGAAGAGGTACTATGTAAAAAGAGTTTCGATCCAACCGGCAAGAAATGGCTTCCTGTCATTCCAAAGCATCTACGTTAAGACATTCTTCAATGTTTCCATGACGCACCCACGGCCGGACATCTAGGATTCGTCAAAACGTACGACAGAATAAGGAAGCGGTTTCACTGGCCAGGGCTCTACCGAAATGTGCGACGATATGTCATGCACTGCCGGGAATGCCAACCTAGGAAAGCCGTTCCACAGAAGCCACCGGGTCATCTAATGCCTATACCGCCTGCTGTTGCGCCATTTCATCGCATTGGGATAGATCTCCTTGGGCGTTTTCCAAAATCGACCACTGGAAATAAATGGATCGTAGTCTGCATCGACTATTTGAGTCGCTATGCTATTACAAAAGCCCTGAAAACTGCTGAAGCTGCGGAATTAGCGAGGTTCCTCGTCGAAGATATACTTCTAAAACATGGAGCGCCCCGAGTTATCATCACCGATCGAGGGCAAGTGTTTCAATCAAGACTTGTTTCAGATATCATCCGATTGTGTAACATTAGTCATCGAATGACGACAGCCTACCATCCCCAGACCAATGGCCTTACTGAGCGATTCAACAAAACACTAGGCGACATGTTATCCATGTACGTAGACGTAGAACAGAGAAACTGGGACGAGATACTGCCGTTTGTGACCTTCGCTTACAACACCGCTAAACAGGATGTAACCGGATTCACACCTTTCTATTTACTCGATGGTTGAGAAGCCGAAACAACGCTCGACACTCTTTTCCCCTTCTGCCCTGACGTGGAGAACGACTATACTAAGCATCTTGTTGTGAAAACCGAAGAGGCAAGGCAGTTAGCCAGACTACGAACCCTACAGGCGCAAGAAAAGGACCGTCGGCGTTATAATTCCAAGCACAGGGTGGTGTCCTATTCACCTGGACATTTAGTATGGATTTTCACCCCTGTTCGGAAAGTAGGCTTGTCCGAGAAACTGCTTAAAAAATACTTCGGACCATACCAGGTGTTACGACGATTATCTGACGTAACCTACGAAGTCCAAGACTATGAGCCAACATCAAGACGCCGGAAAACGATAGACACCGTCCATGTTCTTAGAATGAAGCCTTACTACGACCCTGAATTACAAGCACAACATCTGAATGGTGATTCTTCAACATCTGAAGACGGCCATTGTGAATAGGATCCGCCTACCAATGTAAAGAATGATTGCACCGGACCACAGACACGTTCCAGATCAAAAGTTGCTAGCGGTTAGGCAACCTAGGACAGCGGGACGCTGTTCTTCTAAGGAGGGAGCAATGCCGCTTAAAGCCTTTCCCGTCAAAGACTCTGTTGCTGAATGGTCAACGCACCGGACTGCTGAGATAAAGGTCCCCGGTTCGAAGCTCACATTATTTTAATTTAATTTAATTTAATTCTAATTCTATTTCTGTTAGTTCTAGAAGTTGCTAGAACATTCTTTAATTTCCTGGAACGGCGTTCCAGAATATTCTGTTGATGGATAAAAGAGCAAGTAGCTCAACCTGTGAGTTCAGTTCTGAGTTCTATCAGCTAAGTGTTGTTGTAGCTAAGTAACTTATGTTACGAAACAAAACTATGATTAAAAGTTAAAGCAAAATTTTCAGTTTGACATGTGTACATGTTCCGCATATAGGAAATAAAAAAACCAATGCAGAACTGAAAAAATAAATGATCAACGAAGCAGCAATAAAAATCTATGCATTTATTTAATACGATGTATGTCTCAAAAATTGAAATAATATGCTTTAGCGTTTGAAGATTAAATAAGTACTCCTCCGATTCACTACAAATACACATAATCTATATGAATAATTATCTTTAAAGATTTAATAGTTGACGTCACGAAGGTGCCAAATAAGGTTATACAGAACAAACTTCCAACTTTTTGATGCTAACTGTGTTGCACAACCCAATAATGTGAAAACATTACTAATTATTCATGTGGTCTAGGTTGTATTAATGTGAAAAAAAATAAGTGAAAGTGAAATCCAGCAAAGCATTTTATTAAGCCTTAGCAAATAAACGACTGAATAGATTTTTAATAAATAAAGAGTTGTGTGACTCCAGTTTACTGTTTATATATATATATACAGGGTGTCCATAATTAAACTTCCCTAATTTAAAGTTGTCTACAGTCGAAACTATTGTTCAGAAACTTATGAAATTTTGTGTAGGACATGTTGAAGGGATGGGAATTTGTTTGATCGAATAAAAAAAATTAGTTCAAAATTTCACCACCAGAGGGCGTTTTTTGATGAATTACACATTTAGCCAACATCTACTACAGTTAAAAAAAATATTACAACAAGTCATGTTCAACATGACGGTCATCATTTTCAGCTTCCATTTGAAATCGTAAGATAGCATGTTCTACAGTTGACCGCAGTGTGTCCAGGGAAATGCTGAGAACATGTCGTGAAATGCTGTCTTTCAGATCAGGTATAGTTCTTGGTTTATCAAGACTGACTAGATGTTTCACATGCCTCCAAAGCCAAAAATCGCATGGGTTGAGGTCTGGGGAGCTCGATCTAGTAATCGTAACGATGACATTCTGATTAGCAATAGCAAGCAAGCTGAAAACAAAATCTCCATGAAAGTTTATAGGTTTTATAACAGCTTCTGCTCTACGTAGACAAAAATTAATTTGTATATTTGTTTCTTCTTCGTTCCTTCAAATCTTTTGTCTGAAAATTAGTTATCGAACAAGTTTCCGATCGACTCTGCAATTACTTTAAAATTGTAAAATTTAATGAGTATGAGTTATTGTGTTAGGGTGACCTGTGAATAAAAAGATGGTGAAATCTTAAGAAATGAAACAGTCGAAAATGTGTAATTCATTAAAAACGCCCTATGGTGGTGAAATTTTGAACTAATTTTTTTATTCGTTCAAACAAATTCCTATTCCTTCAATATGGCATAGACTGTTGCAAATTGAAATTATATAGTACATTGTATTTGTTTTTGGCGTACTGGTAGCGCCACCTGGTTGCATCGCGGTTCGCGCGAAGTGTGTGTATAGTCAGTTGGTGTTGGACTCTTGAAGCGAATAAAAGCCTGACGCTTGAAATCTTGGTGATTAATATTTCTTGAATCTTGGATTATATTTCTTCATGGTGATTTTCTATATACACAAAATTTCATAACTTTCTATACAATAATTTTAACTGTAGACAACTTTAAAGTAGGTAAGTTTAATTATGGACACCCTGTATATATATAAACAGTAAACTGGAGTCACACAATTCTTTATTTCTTAAAAATCTATTCAGTCGTTCATTTACTAAGGCTTAAAATAAATGCTTATTTCAACACATTGAATTTTATGATTCCACAAGTAACTAGAATTTAGTAATTACTCATAGTCTCCTTGTGATTACCCATGTAGACGCACCAAAACTCATTATGATCATGTATAATAAGCCTATTTAATGGGTTGTGTAACCCAAATAGATCGGTAAACATACCCACTTTTGGAACAGATTTCTTAAACCATTCTATAACCCATTTTCTATAAACCAGACGTTCTATAACCCATTTTCCTAAATGGGTTATAGAACGCGAAGAAGCGATTTCCACTATATAGCCAATTTCTACATGCAAAATGAAGTTATCAATCCCCTTTTTAATGAAACTTTAGAAATTTAAAGTATTAAAAGAAACGTGGCGAATAATATGACTTAGTTTATTTTACCATTAAAACAAGTTGGCTAAATTTGCGTCATCACTTTATATTTCAGTATTTGAAGTAGTTTAAGAATGGACCGTTAGCGGGATTTATTCGGGTGTTAAGAAAGACAATTTAAGATATTAATTATTTGTCAGGTTTAATGCTGTAAGAAATTATTAATAATTTATTTTCAAGTTTAATATTGATTTCCAATATCTTGTTCAACTTCTTTTTGTTATTTTTTATCATTAAAGGAAGAAATATTACTTCCATGATTTATATTTGAGTAGAGAACTAGCTTCTGCATTGATTTTCACAGACTTAATTATAAATATGAAACAATAGGTTACAATAACTAAACAATGTAGACAAGAAATAATGAAGGATGAGTTCTTATATTGCTTTTTAAAATTATTTATCAATATTATAAGTTTATAAGTATACAAAATTTTATGGTACAAGGCAATAATCAAAATTATACATCCGATGAATATTTTATCAGTAATTGGGACTTATACAAGTTTAGTATTGACCTGTTTTTTTCCCTTTTCCTCTATAATTAATTTGTTCACCACGAGTCTTTTCATCTAATGGATTCAGGATACTAATTTATGTTTCCCTCAGGGCAAGAAAATGGAGGTTCTGCTATCAAATAGAATTCACAAGTAAAAAGAAATCGTTCTCTTTTAAGATCACCATTTTCCTCTTACTTAGCGTAATTAATCGATCCATTTTATTTTAAGGACATCATTCTTGAAAGAACTGAATACCTTTACTCTTAAAACTTTCTCACTCCAAAACAATGGCCTAACAATTATGAAATCCTGTTATGGAATTTCTAAAGAATTGTAGTTATTTGCCTGTATTAACCCTAATTTTCCGGGAAGCGAAGTTCGTAAAGGGGAAGAATTTTTTACCAAAACACTAATAAATCTTAATATATATTATTTTTTAATTTTTAGTGATTGTGAGATTTATAGATTTAGTGGACTGTAAATGAATTTTAAAGGATTTGTTTTGACTTAAAACAAAATAATTACAATACTTGCACATTTAATAGAATACACTTGCGATTAATAGAATATAAGGAATGGATCAACGCTGGGAAAATGAAAACCCAAATAGCTTAAAGAATTGAATCATAAATTGACTTACATAAAGGAATGATGAATTGCTTCACTTCCCAGCCATGTTCCAAACCTTTCACTTAAAGTAAATTACATCAAAAAAGGGAATAAGCAAGCAGAAGCCCTGCTCGCATCACGTACATAAGAATGTTTTGTCAACCACAACAGTTCATGTTTTCACACATCGTTTCAAAATAATAAATTCATGGATCTGTGCTGCCATCTATGAACGCGGGCTGCTACTACAGGACGGAACATCCTCCGGGGCGGGCAGTAGCACAGTGACTTTATAAATTGGCCTCTTGACATCACCAGAAGTAGTTTTGATGGAAACAACTCTTACACAGCCATCTGCTCCTGGGAAACACTGAATCACACGTCCAAGAAGCCACTTTAATGGAGGAAGTTGTGGCTCATGGATTGCCACCAAATCTCCAATCTGAAGATTCTGACGTTGGAGGCTCCAAGCCTTTGGTCTTTGCTGGAGTTGATTTAAGTAATCTCGAGACCATCGGTCCCAGAATTCAATTCGCATTTTTTGTAAAAGTTTCCATCTGTCACTTAAACTGATGGTGCAATTTGGAGCTTCAGGAATGTCCAGCAAAGAGCTGCCGATTATGAAATGCCCTGGTGTAAGAGCACTTTTCACGGTTTTCACGGCTGATTCCCAGATGCCTCCGAAGTTCGGTGAATATGGTGGGATAAAATGCCAATTTATCTCATGAAAGGATGAAAAATGCATTACTTCTTCGGATTTCAATTTGCAGAACAAAGCTTTCAGCTCATTGGAAAGTCCAACAAAGTTTTTTCCGTTGTCGGAATAAATATCCGAGGGTAAGCCTCTACGGCTGATGAAACGTTTCAAGCACGCGAGTAGAGCTTGAGTTGAAAGATCGGATACAGCCTCTAAGTGCACAGCTTTAGTACACATGCAGATGATAACACATATGTATGATTTCATTTTGGCTTTACTTCTGGTGAGATTTGGTTTGGTTGTGACTGGTCCACAGAAATCAATTCCTATTTTCTGAAAGCAACGTGATGGATTGATTCTTTCAGATGGTAAATCGGCCATAATCTGCTGGCAGGATGCAGCACGCAATTTTTTACAAAGAACACATCGGTGGATCACTTGCCTCACCTTGGATCGTCCGCTCGTGAACCAAAATTTTTGACGTATGAGAGCTAACGTTAACTGTGGACCTGCATGAAAATGCTTCTGATGGTAATACTCAATGATCAAATCCGTAATTAGGTTTTCCTTGGGTAGCAATATTGGATATTTTTGATCATGAGTCAGATTTTGCTGTCTGAACAGTCTTCCGCCTACTCTAAGGATGTTTGATTCGTCGAGAAAAACATTAAGAGTCAATAGCTTGCTTGAAGTAGGCAATGGTGATTTCTGTTGGAGTAATTTAATCTCGTTTGAAAATTCCTTCTTCTGCAACAGTCTAACTATGAGCAGGAGAGAAGACTTGATTTCATTGGCAGTCAAGTTTTCAGTGAGTCGTTCATTAGGGTGTCTACAGTTGTGTATGAATCTTAAACAATAGGCGATGACATTTATCAATTTGGTGTATGATGAGAACTTAAGCAGAAATTCAGGGATCTCTTTCTCTACCGCGGTATGGACCAACACCTCTTCGGCTCCATCAGAGACTGAATCTTGACTAAAGGGGAGATAAGAAGAATTATCCCACAATCTGGACGGGCCAGACCACCAAAGATCATGATGAAGCAATTTTTCAGGAAGGATTCCTCTGGAAGCGCAATCTGCCGGATTCCACTTTCCTGTAATGTGGTGCCACTGAGCCTTTGGAACTAGAGATTTGATTTTGTGCACGCGATTGGATACGAATTGGTTACCCTTCAGTGGTGGGGAATGAATCCAACATAAGGCAATTTGAGAATCTAACCAAAGATGGACATCTTCAAGGTTAATCGGTAGAGAATCCATCACTGTCAAGGTAAGCTGTGATAATAATAATGCTGCTGAAAGTTCAAGCCTAGGCAAAGTGACCATAGATAATGGAGCCACCTTTGTCTTTGCAGCTAAGAGATGAGAGGTATTACCAAAAGGACTTAGTTTTACCAGATAGAGGACTGCTGCATATGCCTTCAGCGATGCATCAGCAAATCCATGCAACTGAATTTGAGTAGTTGCGCTTTCATCCATACTTATAAACCTCGGAATTCTAATGGCTTTCAGACAATCAATTTGATTAAGAAAACTTTCCCATACCTTCAAAATTTCTGGAGGTATTTCATCTTCCCATGACAACTTATCTTTCCAAAGTTCTTGCATTAAGATTTTGAGTATGACTGTAGATGGTGACAATAGACCTAACGGATCGAATGTTCTTGCAATAAACGAGAGTAAATCTCGCTTTGTTTTAACTTCGGTTGTTCTCGCTATGTGTAGCTGTATCGTGTCTTCAGAAGAATTCCATGTCAGACCTAATAATTTTACAACTTGTTCATTTTCAATTTTCCCGTTTGAATGGATGAGTCTTCTTTCTTCTGTTACATGTTCAATTGCTTCTGGACAGTTTGAAGCCCATTTTCTCAGTGTAAATCCGCCATTTTCCATAATCTGATTTATTTCGTAGACTAGTCTTGATGCCTCCTCGGGCGAAGAAGCGCCACACAAGAGATCATCCATGTAGAAGTTCTCCCTAATTATCTCAGAAATGAGGGGATTTTCTGTCTGGGAGTCTTCAGCGAGTTTATGGAGAGTTTTAATTGCCAAGTAAGGAGCACAAGCTGTCCCGTAGGTGATAGTGCGCAAACGATATGTGGAGATCGGTTGTTGCTCTTGAAATCTCCAAACTATTCTTTGGTAATCTCTGTGGGAAACAGTTACCAGAATCTGGCGGAACATTTTCTCGACGTCTGCTGACAAGGCTATTCGATATGATCGAAAGTTTATGAGGATCTTGAATATCTCTGGGAGTAGCTTAGGACCGACCTCAAGGAAATCATTTAGGGAATTTCCACTTGAATCTTTACTGGATGCATCGAAAACAACACGAAGCTTTGTTGTTAGGCTTTCCTCTCTTAAAACACCGTGATGAGGTAGGAAAGCTTGATTTGGAACCTCTTCTTCATATTCTGGGACGATTTCCATATGGTTTAGTGAGAGGTATTCTTTCATGAATTCACAGTACTTCGTTTTGAATTCTGGGTTCTTTCTGAATTTTGCTTCTAAATATTGGAAGCGCTTCAAAGCTTGAAATTTGGAATCGCCGAGAACCGGAATAGATTTGAATGGTAAGTTCACAACGTATCTTCCAGTACAGTCTCTCTTCACATTTTTTTGAAATTTGTCATTTACTGGATCAATGACTGATGATTCTGGAACTGATTCCATTTGCCAAAATTTCTGTAGTGAAGAATTGAGTTCGCTGTCGATTATAGAATGACAACTGAAAATCTCTTCCCTTACTGGTATTGAATAGATGGGGCCAGATAGCAACCATCCTAGCTTAGATTTCATAGCACAAGGCGTTCCCTTTGGGCCAATGATTTTCTCACCAGAAATAATTTGGATGAATAAGTCTGCTCCAATCAAAACTTCAACAGGAGATGAGATGTGAAAGTTCGGATCAGCAAGGACAAGTCCCTCCAAATGAGGCCACTTAGTGACTTCCATCCGAAAATTGGGTAGGTTCATGGTAATGTTTTTGACGACCAGAGCATTCATCTCAAATGATTCGTCACAGGAGTGTGAATATATCGTCATATTAGTCTCTTTTAAGGATGTTTCTGCAACAGAATTAGTGATTCCTCGAATAATGTGATTTGTATTTCTCACTTTTAAATTAAGTCTTGTTGCTAATGTGGAAGAAATCATGCACCTCTGCGAGCCACTATCTATCAGTGCACGACAAGTAATTAAGTCCTGATTTGAAGATTTGATTTTGATCAATGCGGTGCTTAACAAGGTTGTCACTGCTTTTATATGGTTAACAAGGCATGGACTTTCCACTTCATTTACCTGATTTGAATTACTAGCAGTTTCAACATTTTGAATAGGTTTTGGACGATGGAGAAGGGTGTGATGATTTTTATTACAATTTTCTGACTTACACCTAATAGTAATTAAGCATTTTGAGGCCAAATGATTACTTCTTAAACAATTAATGCAAAGCTTATTAGTTTTGACAAATTCCCATCGTTGATCCAATGACATCCCTAGGAAATCTGGACATCTGTACAATGCATGCGAGTTTTTACAAATTATGCAAACTGGTAGTTTCGAAGCTGACACGGTATTACAAAAGGTGGTCCTTTTTTGAGGTTTGAAATCACCTTTACTAGTTGTTTCTACTTTGAAACATGAATCCTTTACATTTTGAAGACTTCTCGCGTGATTTTCCAAAAAGGCCGAAAATTCAGCAAAGGTTGGAAATTTTCCCTTTTCAGTTTTCAATTCCCACTGAGTACGCATATTGCTATCGAGCTTACTTTGAATTGTATAGATCAGAATCAAGTCTACCAACTCATTACATTTAAACCCCAATATATCAAGATTACGTATTGCTTCATTGCACGTGTCCAAGATTTCCAAAAGAGATTTACCATTACAAACTTTGGGGGATTTAATGTTAAAAATTTTACTCAATTGATTATTAGCCAAGAGTTTGTTATCATCGTATCTAGATACTAAAGTTTCCCAAGCTTGTCTGTAGAAGTCCCCAGAAACAGGAAAACCCTTAATCAGTTTTGCTGCGTCCGACTTTACTGATGCAACTAAATACTGGAATTTTGAAAGTGAGGACAGATTTTTATTTGAATCAATTGTCGCAGAAAATATTTCCTTAAACGTAATCCAATCATCAAGGTTTCCGCCAAAAATTGGAATTTCAAATTTTGGAAGGCGAATATTTTGCGTTTCATTCGAAACTGATTTATCAATGAACTCGGAAGCCGAATTTTCATTAGTACTTCTACTAATAAATCCTTCTATATCAGCACAAGCATTAATTACTTTCTCATTTGCATTTGTATATTCATTATAAAAAAGATCATTTTCATCGATTAATTCAAATATTAACTCTTCCAAAGATTCTATCAAATTACACAATTTTGTTTTTATTTCTTTCAAAATAAATGATTTACCCTCCTTGATTAAATTATCAACACGATTAACATATCTGTTAATTTCCTTGATAATGAAATGAAACCTGGTTTCAATCTTTGAATCTTTCTTACCCTTAGCCATATCGAAATCAGAAAATCAAAATGTCTCATATACAAAATTCCACGAATCGAAAATAGCACGTCAACAATTTTACGCGAATGCTAAAATGCCAAAAATGAAAAATAACAAATGCTAGAAATAAGAATTAAACATTGAATTTACGTTTGCCTACCGGAAAAGAGTTGGCAAGTAGCCAAAACACTTGCGAGAACGCGGGAATCAACTTTATCCAATATGGCGAACCGAAACGAGCGAGCGATTGAGACACATAATTAAAAGATTCTCTACTGTCACTCCGGGTCGATTAGGACCAAAACTATGTGAGATTTATAGATTTAGTGGACTGTAAATGAATTTTAAAGGATTTATTTTGACTTAAAACAAAATAATTACAATACTTGCACATTTAATAGAATACACTTGCGATTAATAGAATATAAGGAATGGATCAACGCTGGGAAAATGAAAACCCAAATAGCTTAAAGAATTGAATCATGAATTGACTTACATAAAGGAATGATGAATTGCTTCACTTCCCAGCCATGTTCCAAACCTTTCACTTAAAGTAAATTACATCAAAAAAGGGAATAAGCAAGCAGAAGCCCTGCTCGCATCACGTACATAAGAATGTTTTGTCAACCACAACAGTTCATGTTTTCACACATCGTTTCAAAATAATAAATTCATGGATCTGTGCTGCCATCTATGAACGCGGGCTGCTACTACAGGACGGAACAGTGATGTACTGAAAAATATATTTAGTATGAAATTTAGGATACTACTGTTTTCAAATTTTGATGTATATTGGAGTGCAATAACTTCATTCAAAAGTAATGGAGTAATGTAAAAGCACTGCACTGATTGACGGTTTCATATTTCTATATTGGACCTAACTCCATGAAAAAACGAATGATGTAGGATCAAACCTAGCAATCTCCATCAGACCCTTTTTTTCGGTAAAGGGCAAAGAACTATATACTATGTAATTTTTAAGATATAAATTTGAAATTATGTTTAGAAAAATTTCCACATTATTCGTTATTAGAAGGTTATTTTCCAAAACATTTTCGTTTTTAATTGATTGAAATATAATGAGAAAGTGCAGTAAACTCTCGTATAACACGAATCATATATTACTCGTTGTTTGAAATTACGTTATAGGAAATCGCGATGTAGGTAATCGTGTTGTATAAGTAAAAATCTTATACAACACGAATGATGTTAAGAAAAATTTTATAGTGTCTGCTATGTTAAATAAATAAATAAATAAATAAATATATATATATATATATATATATATATATATATATATATATATATATATATATATATATTAAACTTCGGTTTTACCTCGATATACAGTGGATTCTCGATCGATCGTTTTCGGATCCATCGTTTTTCCGTATGTGTCGTTCATTTTATCCAGTCCCAACGATCATATTGTTTTGTTATGTTACCGCATCTATCGTTTTCCCGCATTTATCTTTCATTTCAATCAGTCCCTTTAGAAACGATAGATCGAGATTCCACTGTATATAAAATAGCACTACTTCGTCAAAATCGTTAAAAACCCCAAGTGCATAAAAAAAGGAATGTACAGTATTTTTAAAGGAAATTGCCGTATTTTACACTATATCGAGTTATACGAATAATGTCGTCACACATTTTTTTTAACGTGTTGTATGATATTGTGTTATATGGGTGTTTACTATATCCTTAATTCAGTTATGAAAAATATAATAGCGATCACTAGTTTTGATCCTTCACTACTCAAATATCTTATGAATATCTGTGTATTGAATAATAATATTTTAAAATATAGAATAATTATTTTAATGATAATAATTATAATATTTTTTTCTACTGGGTCACAAATTTTGTCTCAATCATTTAATTCCAATAAAAATTTCATTGTTCTAAGAGTTAAGAAATTAATAAGACAGACCATATGTTAAATATACGGATAAAAAGTAGTTTTGAGTGAACATATTCAAATGTTGTTAAGATATCGTGATAACTTAATGTATCCATTGTCTCTTATAATGATTGATCAGTTTAAATCATGCAGACCATGTTCGTGGAGGTTTAAGATTTATATTGCTTTACCGCAAAAACACTTACGTGTCAGGTAAAGGCCGAGTTTTAAACAATCAACCTTCGTACATTGTCTGCGCATTCTTTTGCAAGTGCCTGAGATGGTGTTTTTTTTTCACCAACGTGGCCGACACTTTGCCCTGAGATTAATCGTCCACCCCCACTGCTCATTTATTGCCTTCCTTATTAAAAGAATACAATACAGGTGAACCAACACTGTTCTCTGTAGGGGGACAACTAAAATATGCCAAAGCCTTATTCGAGATTCAAACAGGCGACCACTTTGTGTAAGCTCTGGACGTTATACAATAAACAATTTGAGCGTTATGAGATGGTCAGTGGGATTTTGAAAGTTTATACACCAAACAACGAAATAAAACGGTCGCGTTTCCTTCATTATGAATTTGCATTAACATCCAAATTTCAAGAAAAACCCCATAAATATCTCATTACATAGCTCTACCCATTGTTCACTAAGATTAAATGAATAGTCTATGCCTTACAGAACGTATGAACGTATTTTGTTCCTAGGTTGCAACGAAAGGGTTAATTACTCCGATATAACCTTCATTCTTTTCAATTATTTGTCACGGCCATGTGGCTTAAAACCCTCTGACGACCGAAGGCCGATTTTGAAGCTTACCCTAAAAGTCCGTTCTGGCCCAGAACGAGAAGTGGCTTCCCCTTACCCCCCAGAACATCCCGACGATTGTACTGAAATTTGTCACGGTGGGGTGCGGCCCCACTATCAGCAGTCTCCTCCATCACCATAAGGTCATAAAGTGCATTCTATGAAGGCCATCTGGACTTCTCACATTTTGGAACGCTAGGCCGGTTCTGGCCTTCAGAGGGGTCATATCTTTGTTTCTAGATAGTTGATTTAGCTGGCAACTTGGTATAATTGTTAGCATCGCGAATTTTCAGAATAGCTGGTACAAGTTCGAATCTCTGTGCTGAAATTATTGTGTTTTTGTTGATGCTCCTCCAGAAGGACCCATTTATACAGTAACTATTAATTTTACGGACTGGATAGGCGAATATCTTCAGACCTGTCAACTTCCTGTCACCTTAGAAAAATAATTACACAGATCTTTGCTTATATATATATATATATATATATATATATATATATATATATATATATATATATATATACAAATATATATATATATATATATATATATATATATATATATATATATATATATATATATATATATACCGGGTGTCCCAAGAATAACCGACGATTTGAAAAATCAATTAAAGAAAAATGGAAAGCGATGGAAATGTACGGTTTGCTGCATTCTACTAAGGTAACCAGGGAATTTATTCTCACCAATTTTCAAAATTAGTTACAAAGTTCGTCAACAGATGGCGCTGCTGACTGGGAAAAACTATAAAATAATGTTTTCAAAATAACCACTGTTTGCATCAACAACGTGGCGCATTCTGAGGTCAAAATTCGCAGACGCCCGTGCAAACATTTCAGTTTGAATGTTCTGACAAGCAACAGAGATGTCTTGTTCCAGTTGATCTACAGTTTGTGGATTGTGACGATAAACTTCTTTCAAGTACTTTCAAGTAGATCTTTCAAGTACCCGCAAAGAAAAAATCACATGGCGTCAAATATGGCGAATAGGGAGGCCAATCCATCACACTTTGCGTATGCTTCTTGCTTTGGAAACATTGTTTTATAGTTTTTCTCAGTCAGCAACGCCATCTGTTGAGGAACTTTGTAACGAATTTTGAAAATTGGTGAGAATAAATTCCCTGGTTACCAAAGCAGAATGCAGCAAACTGCACATTTCTATCACCATCCGTTTTTCTTTGATTGATTTTTCAAATCGTCGGTCATTTTTGGGACACCCGGTATGTGTGTGTGTGTGTCAGAGATTGATAAAAAATAATCACGAAGGAAGCAATGAAAGTTGGGGATATATGTAAATCGAAATTGAGTTATTGCAGATGGAAAAAGATTCCGTGCTTGAGGGCGGTTGCTGGGAACTGAGACACGTGTTTCGTGTATTATTTAGAGGCTGTTCATCCGTCAACGTCAGCGTTGATCGAATCGATAACTTTGTAACCAAACAAATTACCCAAAGAATTTGCAGAGCTTGTTGTTTGGTTTAAAATATATTTCAGGTAGTCTCTTCTAACGAAACTACCGCGGGTTATTAACGTAAGATTACTTATCGCTACTTACCTCCTTTTTTTGGTGCATTTTGATACTTTTCTGTTAAACTGTTTCTTCTTACTGGGTTTGCCGTGCTGTGAAAATTATAACTCGCGACGGACTCTGAATTTTTTTCTTCCCAGAGGATCGTTATTGAGGAACGTAATTCTACGTTAAAACATTTTTGATAACAGTAAACATTTTAACGCGAGTAGAGATGATACTTTCAGATGCCATGAAAGCAGTCTCTTTAGTTTAATAAATTTTACCATCGTAGATCACCATTTGGGATGTGACGTCCAAACTGGGAAGAAAACGTAATTGTCCACTAAAACAAAGATGAAGTATTAACTTTGATTATTTCCTTTTGGTATTTGAATTATAATGGTATATACCAATTTCTTCAGCTTGAAGAATAGATATGATATGAAATAATTTATTTTTAATTTTCTTCTCATAATATATCTTTAGTTACGATATCCATTTATGTTCAGATGTTTCAGTTTGTATGGTTCTTTTTGGTCGAAAATCTTAAATTTTTTCTTTTGTTCTGTTTGGAAGAGGGTTTTCGTTTTGTTCGTTAAATTAATTAATTTTTGAATACTTTGGTTTAATTGACTAGACTGAAGCCTGCAAACTGGAACTTTATTATTAATCGGTGGCTATCTGAAAAAGGAAACTACAATCCTCTAGATCTTAATTTTATATTTAATTAACGATATATTTTAAAAAATTAATTTAGCCTCAAAATTTTATGGTTGAAAATATTTCATCAATTAGGTTTAAAATTTTGAAAATATATGAAAACTGTTTTGTTTACATTATTCCGTCATTTAGCAATGTACTTCATTATGTAACTTTCTTAAGTTTTAAACATATCCTGCAAATTTAGGTCATTTTCTTGCCGTACAAGTAAATATTCCATAGAAATAAATATATAGTGAAAATAGATATAAAAACCCAATTTATAATTCAATGGAAGATATTTCTACCTCTATCATTTTATTATATACTATTCAAAATGAAGAAACGTTGAAATAAGAACTGCATTTTGTAGGGATAAAGAATAATTATTTAACGTGTTTTGGTTGCGGTGTTTATTTATGGTACCATTCAAATTATGATATATCTTAGAAATGCATGCAGTGGTTGCTCTTTCATTACAGATCTTGTTTTATTCTTGGAAAATAAATTTACTTACATTATATATTTGTTGTTTGTGTTCGGTTAATCTGATATGTAAAAACGTTATATAGAGAAGAAGGAATATTAAGTAAATTTATCGAAATATTTCGGAAGGAATAGGTTTAGTCTCTTACGGAATGATTTCAATTAAGTAAGTGAGCTTGTAAGTAAATTTTGATTAATTTTAGCTTGCAACGTCACTTCTATATATCAACTATATTAGAAAAGTTTGTACTCATCCTTAGAATTAATGTATGCTTGTATTTAGCCAAATTGAAACCTTATTAAATACTCAATTTCAAAATTAACAGTTCTGAGATTCATTTGTAAAAAAATATTTTAAGATATATTTATTAATTATCTCTTTACGATATCGTCTTTCCCCAAAAATAATACCGGATTTTATATTACTTTTTCCTCCAAATCACTCATTAGGGCTTATTTTCAGGGGATTTCTTATTTTTTCATGGACAAAAATTTACACATATTCATTTACAGCGATCTACATTTATTCCCATATTCTTGTACAAAAATTTGCATTTAGTCTAGTGCAGTCATACCATCTTCTTCTGGGACATCGTCATAAATCTCGAAACCCCGAATCCCGGCCTGCATTTCTTGCGACTTCATTTCTTGTAGAATCATTGGTCATATTCTCTCACGTCTAGCAATATAGCTCTCCTTAAATGAGCACTTCTTGTCTGTGCAGCCTGCTCGTAGTGCATGGGCAAAACAGCTGTCAGTGATATTATCCCGTGAATTATTCACCCAAGTCACGATCCCTTTCAGGCTAGGCTTCACAAAGTTTTCACGTTGATTTATCTCCATTCTATTTTGAGTGTAGTCATTGATTTCCATGAGGAAATGGTCCTTAAATGGCTTGTTTATTGAAATATCAAGAGTCTTGACATAGACAGTCATTCCTGTGGGAATAATTATTTGATCTATTCTTCCTTCTGAATGGAAGTTCTTCATGTCTTTAGTACGGTGAGTACTGGCTGAATCCCAGACTAGCAGACCTCTTTGTCCACCTCGCAAAGCAAGTGGCAGAATTAAATCGACTCATTCCCTTATAGCTGCTTGTGTGCACCAGGTTTATTCGGTTTCAAGAACATAAATGCCTGAAACAAGTTCCATCTCATCTGTCTTGACTTTAGTGAAAATCAGTGGCGGGACTTTCTTTTTATCCAGACGAATTTCCAAAATGCTGGTAACACGTGCACTTTCGTAACCAGTGGCGGGAATGTTGACTGAAGAGGCCCCTCTCTGATCAATTGTCGTTTGAGATCCTTCACCCATAAACACTGCAGATTCCCCCCTAGCCCTTTTATCATGTTGGAGAGTTGTTATTTAGATAAGCCGATGCGATCAACAAAAGAATTTAATGCAAGTGCACGTTTAATAACTTCACTATCTTTGACCTTGAACAGTCTTGTCGATCTTCTTACACACAGTTGATTCATATCGCTGAAGGAAGCTATCCATCCAGGGTTGGGATGTTTTGAATTCGTCTGGGGATATGTCTAATTGTGGTACTATTGCAAGGGAAAATGCTTAACGATTAGCTCTACGAACAATCAAAGTCTTTACAGTTCTGTCAGCAATCCATTCACAGACGATGTCTTCCAACAAAGGAAATAAGAGTTGCCAACTTGATAGACACTTGCGCTTCTTAACATTTCCCGCGCCCACCTGTTGACTGAGGTTATCGTACTCTGATCTCCATTCCAAGACCATTCGGAGATCCAACCTCTTTTCTTTTCAGATAGCTCCAGATTCTTATTCCGGGAGTCATTTATGATTCATTTTTTGTACTAGATGGAATAGTTCTTCCTTTTTGCACTCGATTTGCTTGGGGAAGGAAATATTATTCTCTTTAAATCTATTATTAAATCAAGCGCTAATATAAGTCTTACAGAACAGAAGCGGGAACAGAAAATTGTTGAGAATCATGGACTACTCAAAAGTGACAAAATCTGCAGGCACAAAGTTGAATGCAGACAGAAAATGTTTCTTTATTTCACACAAGTGCATTATGGTTGCTATGTACTAACCCCATTGGATTCGCTCCCCTCAATGTTAACATATGGAGAAAATTTGTCCACGGATTGCCGACTTGAATTCAGAGAATTTGTTTAAAAAATTGTACTTCGTCATAGAGAAAGAAATTTTACATTTGTGTACACTTTTAATTTTTTTTTTAAAATGCAATTAATATTTTAAAATTTAAATTATTCGGGGAAAAATCTGATATAATGTATTTTAAACGCTCATAAATTCCTTCTGTGGATGAAATTTATAAAATGAATCCTGTAGCGCTTTGCAGAAAAGTTCAGGCTATCTGACAATTCCAATTTTATTTGATTATTAGCATTTATGTACCTGTAAATAGTTGACAAAAATATATTTTAAATAAAAAATTGGGGGCAGCACTTAATCCCCCTATAGAGAGAGAGCCATTACAACCCTCAAAATGTCAATCCTAAGGGGGGTGGAATTCTCGAACTGTCCACTGGACTCCTCCCACCACAAGAGTCTGCAAGAAGAGGAAAAGGGAAATACGATTCTTTTCTTAGTACATAGCATTCTTAAGAACGTCCGTTACAACACACGACGTATTGAATTACGGAGATTCACAACTACGTCCGTTCGCTTTCAAGCTCGCACGTGTGTTGTGACTGTACTCCGATTGGTCATTCAGCAATAAGTCTGGCGTCTGTCTGGCTGACGATCTTAACTGGGGCTTATTTTGGTGGTAGAGCTTATATAACAAGTATCCTGAAAAATCATGCGATGGCTTATTTTCCGATTAGGTCTAATTTTCAGAGAAACACGGCAAGCATGATATTTCTTAGAAAAATTGTCACGTGATGTCTAGGAAAAAGTTTTTAACATCTGGCAATACTCAGTTTAGGATTGCCTATTGTTTTTTCCATCAAAAATATTTTTACACCACACAAAAATTCAAAGGGAGTAGTTTTGTAATTCTGGTACCATAATGCATACATTTTTGCTTCTCCAAAATAAAATGATTTCCTCTTTCAGCAGAAAGAGTTCAGCATGAAATTTTGGGAATAATTTGAAGTTGTAATAAAGAAAATAAAGCGATGTACTTGTATCATATTAAGATATAAGAATTATTTTTCATGTTCTATCCCTTAAAGGAATACAAAAATGATAGTAGCTATCTGTTTCGAAAAAATTTAAATTTCTCACTTTTCTTTATAATGTTTATAAGGATAATATGTATAATAATGTTTATGATGTTTATAATTTTTTGAAACACCATAGATAATCTCCTTGCTACCACTAATTTTTTATTTTCAAATATTTCCCCTTTATATTCAATTAATTAAAACACATTGATATGATAAATTTAATTTCCCGTACACCTTCAGATTTTTTAGAAACAATTTAAGTTTTTACATCACACTTAACCTTTAATGGTTAGATGATATTTCAGTGATCAGATATCATTTGGCTATTTAGAGTATAACATTAAAGAAGTAAGATATACAAACATTCAATCTTTCTATGAAAAAAATATGCATGACAATTTGAAAGTGTTATTTGCAAAAACACATGCTCCTTCTTTTTACGTGTGGTACAAAAAGGAATGAAATATACCAAAACAAAGTCGCAATATATATGTTCAGGGGACCAAAACATTTTGTCAAATTAAGCAAAATAATAACTTTGAAGATATAACGAGTTGAATAATTCAATCTGCATTACTCTAATAATCCCGAAAAGACTACATTTCTTGCGATATTTCTAACAATAAGACATGTTATTTGATTTACCTAAGTATGTATGTTACTGACTGAGCTAAAGACTTGAACATACGTCGAAGTAGTTCTATAGTTTATAAATTTTATAGCATAGGTCTGTAAAATTTTGATTGCAACGGACACTTGTTGGTTCTTGTCTTTCCTGAATCATCGAGAATAGGGATTTTCAACTAGTGTGTCGAGGGCCATGGGTGCCATGCAAATTTTATTTCTGTGGCGCATATAATCACTTGATTACATGCGGTGATATTAAATAAAAACTGGAAAAGGCTCTAAGGTAGACTGTTTTCCTAAAGATTGATAACACACACGTATGTTCACCAGCAGCTGAAAAGAGAGTCGATTGTACAATGTTCATTGTTCTCTTTTTTGTCAATAATGTATTGCTTCTTTATGTGTAAAAACTACGTAGAAAGAACCAGAAAGTTTCTATAATCGTTGTTGTTACTAAGGTCTAAGCCCTTGACAACTATTTCAGACCCATCCTCTGTACAAATGAAGACGGCAGGAAATAGAAGCATATACACACAAACAAAGAAGCATTTTTATATACAACCGATGACACAGGCGCGGCAATGGATGGAGGATTGCAGCTTCTCTTTCGAACGCGCTCTCCAGGTCCGGTAGGCTGATTAACAACTTAACCACTGAGCGGCATGTATATATGTAAGTATACAATCCTTTTTGAAGTATATGCAAGTATAGAGTCCTTTAGAAGTATATGTGAGGATTCAATCCTCTTGCAGGGAATTATATTATTGATTGTACACTTACATATGCATTCAATATTAAGCGATTGTATATGTAAGTATTTAATCAATAATAGACGCTTGTATTTGTAAGTATACAGTCAATAATAAACGATTGTAGATGTAAGTATACAATCCTTTTGTAAGCGGAAGACTGACAAGTTCCCAAAATTACAGCCAAGTCTTAGGAGAGAATCTAACCCGTGTCCCCAGCATAGCTGGCTGATGCGTTAACCACTTAGCCATTGAGAGGCATGTATATATGTAAGTATACAATCCTTTTTGAAGTATATGTAAGTATACAGTCCTTTAGTAGTATATGGGAGGATTCAATCCTCTTGCAGGGAATTATATTATTGATTGTATACTTACATATGCATTCAATATTAAGCGATTGTATATGTAAGTATTTAATCAATAATAGACGCTTGTATTTGTAAGTATACAGCCAATAATAAACGATTGTAGATGTAAGTAAACAATCCTTTTGTAAGCGGAAGACTGACAAGTTCCCAAAAATTACAACCAAGTCTTAGGAGAGAATCTAACCCGTGTTCCCGGCATAGCTAGCTGATGCGTTAACCACTTAGCCACTGAGAGGCATATATATATGTAAGTATAGAATCCTTTTGAAGTATATGTAATGTACAATCCTTTTGCAGACAATTATATTATTAATTGTATACTTACATATGCATTCAATAATAAACGACTGTATATGTAAGTATACAGTCCTTTTGTGAGCGGAAGACTGGCAAGTTTCCCAGCCGTATGAGAAAATCGAACCCGCGCACCCAGCATGGCAGGCTGATGCCTTAACCACTTAACTCCTTGACAAGTTCCTAAAATCTTCACAGATAACCAGATTAAAAGTAACTTTCAAACTTTTCCTTATTATAGGTATATTTTTAGACAGGAGGGTTAATATAAATAGTGATTTTATGAAGTGATTTTATAAATATTAATATAAAAACATGTGGAGAGTCCTTTGAAAATTGCGGATTAAACTGGTTTATGTATCATGCCAAAATAAATATAATTGATGGATATGCAATTTTTCAGCCATACCATTCCTGTTGCAGTTATATTACGGCGCATATCTCTGGGTATTATTTTCAGTGTCGTGCACCTAGTTAGCGCACGGATTTATGATTTACAGGAAGTTTTAAGACCACTCATTAAGAGATAGAAATTCATTATCTGTAGTACGTTTTATTTATCAAGTCCTACTTATAATATAATTGTCAAATATATCATTGGCTAGAAGAACGCGTTCTTCATAATGACTCTTTAGAACTTGTCTGCTACTATTCCATTTACATTCAGAAAATTCCAAATATTCCGTATTTAAATATTTAATGGTCACTTGAAAGAATACTTATACAGCACTATTCATATCTGATGCGTTTATGTTAGGAACATTAAATTATCTTTCTTATAAGTCTTCTAACAAAGTCAGTAGAGAATTAGAGTTTTATTTTTTGACGTGATTTAATTCGGCGTCAGGCACAAAATAAGCTTTTTGGTAAGTTGCTTCAAACTTTATTCAGGAGAATTCTTTAGGGCTTTATTTGAAATTATAAACTAACTGATCACGATTACAACAGGCACTTAGATTTTTATATGTATTAAGACATTTTATGAAACTATGTTTGTACAGTTACGTGCGGTCACTGAATTATGTATTTTCTAAAATTGGCCCAAGAGAAAACTTCAGATCATAAATAAAAAAAGAAATGATGTGTTATCTTTTTCAAAGAGTCTTTTCATAATTTCCCTTAGTCTTGCCAGAAATATGTCTGTTCTAATCCCGTTTCTTTCTCCATTATTTAAAGAGATGATTCCCTTTTTGACCACCAGAGTTAGTAATTTTAATTTCGTTATTTTTCATAAATGTAGGTGTCTTCCACCGTTTTGTTGAATTATGGCTGTGGTGCGATAGTTACTCAGTTTTATGTCCACATGACTGTAGGTGTTTAATAAATGGCAGTGCACTATCTGCAAGTAAATACGGCAACAGCGGTTTTCATGTCAATGTTATTATGTCAATGTTACGTAAGCATTTACTGCGGGGTTGAGGAATGTTTAGTGCCTGAGAAATAATGCTGACACGTAGCTATTGGGTTAATATGACTTCTAAATTAGGTTGTTCAAAGATGCTTCGGAGGTAAGGGACTGTTCTTCGTTATAAAAGGGATATATATTTAAGTTGCTAAGCCGACTTTTTGGGCAGTCCGTGACAGAAAACTACTGCATCCATTTATTTCATTTTGGTCTTAAATGAAAGTTTGTAATCTGTAGATTTGTCAAATTTGGTTTTTGTAACTGCAATTTTTATGAATGAGCTATAATTTACAATTAAAATTTGATTTCTGCGAATGCTCAGTGGCATGTTTCAATCTGACTTTAGAAACTCACTGTTTCTGCGCATGCTCAGTGACAGGTTTCAATGCCGAGGAGTCTCTCTAGATCTCTCTCTGCCATTTTTATTTTTATGATAATTATGTTTGTGAAATATAAGATTTAACCTGATGGAAATTGCTTATTTCTCGTTGTTTAATTACCGATAATTTACAATTAAAAATTTGCTTTCTGCGCATGCTCAGTGACATTTTTAAGTCTGGCTTTAGATACTCACTAAACACGAGGCCGCTTAACCACATTGATTTGTTTCTGCGCATTATTATCATTTTGGTAATGATGTGTTGAGTATAATTTGTGTATTAGTACATTTATTTACTATCTAGCCGTCATGTTTTGACAGGTACCAACTAGTTTTGGACTAAGTATTAAGCAAAATGTGTGAAGAGGAATTTTTTTAGTTACAAATTCGTCACGTGAATGCAAGAACTAGGTAACTCCAAAAAAATTATTTTTGAGATATCTGGCTATTTATAGCTAGATTACATAAGAAGTGAATGCAATAACTAGAAAAATCAGTTTGCTGCTAACCTAATGCCATCTGTTGGCTAGTGTAATAATTAGACAAACAGAACGACGAGTATTTTCTCACTGGAAGAAGTAAACATTTGAGATCTTAAAGAACTTGAAAAATCGAGTTACCTAGTTCTTGCAATCAGGTGACGAATATATACTAGAGCGCTCTGCCCGTTGCTGCTTCCGGCCTTCAGCCCCTACCACGCTGCTTCACTGTCCCCTAGCCACATGTTGACCATGGCCCTGTAACCACAGGAAACGGAAGAAATTTACAGACTTTTTATAAACAATCGTTATGAAAAGTGTGTAAATTTCTTTCCTTTTTTGGGGTTACAGGGCCATGGTCAACAGGTGGCTAGGTGACAGTGGAGCGCCGTGGTAGGGGCTGAAGACTGGTAACACCGGTAAGAATTTACACATTTTTTATAAACAATCTTTATAAAAAATATTTTTTATAAACAATCTTGAGAGTTCTATTTACTCCCGTTACTTGGATTTAAGGGCACTCTTATTTTGTTTAACATTTTAATTTTTCCCATATTTTTAGTGCTTGTCTGAATTCTTGCTTGTCTTATGTAATCATCTTGGCGAAAGAATTATGCTTACCTTAGTCCGCTTTACTGGAAAAAAAATAAACAATATTTATTTACATTTGGTTAACAGAGATTTGGTCAACAGGTGGCTAGGTGGCAGTGGAGCGCCGTGGTAGGGGCTGAAGACCGGTAACACCGGTAAGAATTTACAAATTTTTTATAAACAATCTTTATAAACAATATTTTTTATAAACAATCTTGAGAGTTCTATTTACTCCCGTTACTTGGATTTAAGGGCACTCTTATTTTGTATAACATTTTAATTTTTCCCATTTTTTTAGTGCTTGTCTGAATTCTTGCTTGTCTTATGTAATCATCTTGGCGAAAGAATTATGCTCACCTTAGTCGGCTTTATTGGAAAAAAATAAACAATATCTATTTACATTTGGTTAACAGAGATGGCGCCACTGCATAAAAACATCAAATCTTTGAATAAAAACGTTGCATATTTAAGCTGATCTTTTTATATGTATAGAGTAGCTATATAAGGATACTATAAAAGTATTTTAAATTATCTTATGAACTGGGTTTATAATTTTGTTTTTAATCCAAATTTAGTGAATAGTAAGAAGGTAACAAAAGTTCTAAGACAAGTGTATTAATGTGGTGATAACATCCTATTTGTGAGTGAGTTAATAAAAAGTAAAGATAGCTGTGTTTATCAAATGCTTTAAAATATTAATTCATGTTTTATGCAGTACATCTTTTTTAAGTTAAAGGATTTATATCGTCTGTACAAAGTGCAATTTTGTGAAAATATAACTTATATAAACAATAATTTAAAAGCTAAATATATTCTTGAATTGATACAGTTAAAGAAATTTCGAAAATGATTTTTCTTGTGTTATTTACAGGTCTCCCAGCGAGAAAATTGTAATGTACCCAGATGGCATTTCAAAGAAATTCAGATTGTAGTAAAAATACCCAGCTTTTTAAAAAAATATATTCTTTATTATTAAGAATTAAAAAAAATACAAATATTACACACCCCATTCTCTAATATTACTGGAAGTTAAATTGAAGTTATTGAATGTTATTGTTATCAAATTGAATCCATTTCATCATTCGCCTCCAAATTAATGTGCTAAAAATTCTTTTTTTTCTTAACTGCAGGCTTCTTATCGGGTAGAACATGTTCCTGCTATTACATCTTTTACCAGTTCCGTTTTAGGTATCCAGGAATGACAATTTTGATGATATCCATCTATTTATTCTGACCGCAGACAGTCGTTTACAATTTCAGTTTTAAGAGAATCTGTTTGCTTTGTTGTGTCTCTATTAAGTTATGAAAAATCTCCGTCTACACAGTCAGGAGATTGAGGTAAAATAGTAAAATGGATGATGAAATGGGATGCGATTCCATATTTGGATTTATTAAATCCATCTTTACTATTACCTTAAGACGGTGTTAATTTGTGATTGGAGGGGTAACTTTGCGACACATTGTAATTTTTTCGTATTTCGGATCTCGCGCCTCGCCCGTGATAAGGAACCTGTGACGGCAAAGAGCAGCGCTAACAACTTGTCCGACGTACAAAGACACCTAGTGGTCAGTGTCCGAAGGTTCTCTAGGCCATTTTTCTTCGCTTTCCACTGTATTGTTCAAACCTGTTGTCAAGCTACTGACTCTAACTTCGGGAACTTTGTGTGCTGAAGACTAACACCTTATACAACGAACTACAACAGGTAATTATTTTTATTGACAATATGTTGGTTAGATTGGAAAGCAATATAACTTTTGTGTAGTGATATTTCCGAGAGATATAACATAACCTAAATATCGAAAGGTGACGGGGTTACTTTGTCACACATCATCTTGGCACACATGACACTGTCACAAAATAACCCACAAAGTCGACCCACCTCCTCCAGCCGCTCGATGTTGTATTTTTCCGTCCTCTAAAATACCACAGGAGAGAAAGAAGTACTGACTATCAGAGAAAAAACTACCCGAAGGCGCAGAATATGCCGAAAGACGAATTTCTCAAAGTCATCGTCAAAGTCGACGTCATCTTCTCAAAGAACTGATGATTGCCCTGGGCGCTCAAGATCACTTTGATGTCAAAGATATACATAAAGCTATCCAATGTTTGAAATAGGTACATAAAATTGTGTATCAAGCTTTAGATAAGCGTTTTACTTTCTAACTTTGTGTCAAGTAATTTTTCCTCTTGGATTTCAAGGCAAAACACTGATGTCACAAAGAAGCCCCACTCGGCGGGCCAACTTTGTGATAAATTTTAACTTTAATTTGTTAATAGTACTTAAAGAGGTCCGGGTTAGCACAATATATTACTACGCAAGGACAGGACGTACCAATGTTTTGAAATTGTTCGTTTTGGGCTGCTTTTAAAGCTGTTCGCCTGACACAGGAAAAAACCTTAAAATCCGTCACAAAGTAACTCCTCCCCATCTTATGGTATGTAAAATATATTAAAATTTTGGAATGGTATAGTAAGAGGGAGTTATATCCCGATTCAATTGAAATGAACTCCACTTGCATCATTTTTTATTCCTTATTAATATAATTACATAATTACATTTACATAAATAATTAAACTCAGAATGATAAATAAATATTAATTTTTAGTATATTTTTAACTTTCAAGGGAAAATCCAGATTTTAAGATATAAAAAAAATACCGCCATATGGTCCCTGAACACTCCTGATCTGGGTGTTAAAGACTCAAGTTTTTTGCCATGGTTATTTGAAGGGTCCAGAGGTAAAACGACTTTACAGCCATTTTTGCAAAAATGAGTTAGCAGTGCCATCTTCTAGCTTTCAAGGAGTACTAACACCACGTACATTCATATCTGGGACATAATCACTTTAAAGCCGTTAAAAATAGCTATAAAGTTTCGGCTTTCCATACAAATACCACGTTACTCCAACTTCCATATTCATTTTTCTCAAAACGAGGTTTTTGGAGCAAAGTGGTTTTACCCCTGGACACTTAATTTGGAATTCTTCTCTTTACATCCAAAAAATCCAAATCATTGTGAAGTTGATGAATCGCACTTGAATCCTAAGAGGAAAAGTAATAAAAAGAGAGAGAAATGCGATGATAATTTTGGACTTTTAGAAATGTAAACGTATGGATGATTAAGGGATTTTATTACTTCCCATTGAAAAAAGTAATGGAAAAATGATTATTATCTCATTCAAACCTTGGAACTTCAGTAAAAACTTATTTTAATATTATTATTGTTGTTGTTGTTGTTTCTGATACCCCCCCCCCCTTCTCGGAAGTATTTCGGACCAGTTCCATATACGCTACGGGGCTGAGGGGTTCGACTCCAACTTATAATAGTACGGGTCGGAGTCCGATTTAACCAGGCTCCACCTCTAATTTGACCGAGCAAACCCAGGGGTGACATCTGGAGGATTCGTAGCCTCTCCCACTCTCATTGACCTCGTAGAGGGACTTTCCAGTGTGCGGATTTAACGTGTCCATATTCGGCCTAGACTCGAAGGTATTTAATGTTGCTTGTAGGAATTCGAACCTCATCAATATTATTATTCAGTAAAGGAGTCACAGACACCTTTCTTCTTCTGTTCCTTTTACAAATAGTGCTTTTAAATAAAGAAACTATTGATTGGAAAAATATCTTTGAGCCTAAAAATATTTTCTTTCAAAGAAATCAAAATGACTTACCACAAAGAAATCAAATTTCTTTCAAAGAAATCAAATGACTTACAGCATGTTTAGGTTTTATATTACTACTGAAAAAATAATTTTCTTTAATTTTCCCCCCTAGAAAATGTTTTACGTCAATTTGTGGTCAGGGTTTATTAAATTATAATCCTATGAATTTTCCTTAGTTTAAAATTTTTTTTATTAATTTTAAGAACAAATTTAACATTTGTAAAAATGTCTTCTGAGCATTTTACCCTTAATGAGAAATACAGAAAGCCAAGTAGTGAAAACAGAAGAAAGTAACTGTACTCAAAATTTCGAAAGACACCATGCAAAAAATTTAATATACTTTGCGTGAAATAAGACAGATCATGAAAAATGCTTTCTAGGATAAACCGATTTATATCACATAGATCAAATTTTAAAGAAAAAATATTAAATCACAGAATTGTTTTATCTGCTTAATGCAAAGCTACTGTAAACATATAGTAAATGTTATTTGATTCCAAAACTTAGAGTTTTTAATAATATGTATGTAAAAATTTGCTATTTAAAAGAAATTGTATATGAGACATCTAAATATTGTTCTCCATTGTAGATTACTTTCTGCAGATGTTTTGAATACGTCCATTTTGATTTGTATATGTGAGTTTTGATCTGTGCATGTTAATATGTATTAAAAATTAAAAGATATCGTATTAGAATATTTTTTTTATAATATCTATCAAATCATTTTTCTCCCTGAAGTTTATTCATAGATTATTTATTCCCGTTGCTCCTAACTTTTCTTTTGCATTACTGAAGACCATTGGAGATATCTGAAAACCTTACATAAGTCTCTCTTGTGGGTAAAAGATAAACAAAATTATCATAAACCTTAAATTTATTTCTTTGATTTATGTAACAAGTGTGTTTTGTACCACTATTTTTATACTTTACATACAAAACTTTTATTCAAGCACTATTACCTGAGGGTATGGTGGAAATTTCAATTTCTACACACAGTTTTAAAATGTTCTTTTCAAACAAACCCTGTATATGTAGCTGAAGTTTCTGTATATTTCTAGTTCCTAACAAGTCCACGATAAAATTTCTCACCTTTTTTATCTGTTATACTTAGGCTTCAAATGTCGTCTGAACTTGTAAATATTTTTTTTTGTATTGCTGGATTATACTTGCCTTATTTTCATCGAAATACTCTTCTATACTCAGATTTTAAGTTGCAGTTATTTTTTTATGAGAATTTTGCCTTCCGGAGATTTTAGAAAAATCACGCTTCCGTAGCTTTTATTGTTATAAAGATGTTTCAATTTTCTCCTACTCTAATAATTTTTTATCAGTATATGCCTGCGTTTTGACTTTTCATGCTAATCTGGATCAAAGTTGTAATGGTATATGATAATTATTGTTTTCTTTCTACTCCTTTGGATTAGCTGTCAAATATATAAATGACTCCTTTACTATTGAACAATATTAGATTAAGTTTTACCGAAATTTTGTGATTTCAATGCGACAAAAATAAGTGATAAACATCCAAATAGAAATAAACTTCCAAAAATAGTAGATGAACATTGTACTATTACCAGTGCAATATATATATATATATATATATATATATATATATATATATATATATATATATATACAGCAATATTAACGTATATTCTGAACATAATATTTTACTTAGCAGTCGGTGGTCAGGTGGCGAGATAACTCATAACTCGATAAATTTCAGCAATGCAGTCAACTAGGATTGAAACTCACAAATACCAATCAGTACTTTCCGAAACATATTTATTAAATCAAATTCAGGTGCTCAGCTCCATAATTAATGTTAATTTAGTCCCATCCCTTTCCAAAACGCGTGCTGGCCAAGGGGCATGTCTATATCTTTCCTACATTCCCATGGCTCTGAAGATTTCAACCCATTTGTTCATAAGCTTTTAATTAACTACGCATGATCAACTTACGCGTTATGACGCTCATTACTTATACGTGGCATCACATAGATTTTTCTACCGTATTTTATTGATGATCAAACATTTTCTTTCATAGCGCGAAGCTCAAGTCTATAACTTTATTTTTAGATCCACCTCGTGGATCTTCGGAAATTGAATCAAGTCCAAACCTTAAATGTATTTTCACCGCGATGCATTTACTCCTATTATTTGAGATCTCCCAGTCTTAAATTGATAATTCTTATTTCTTTCTAAACAAAACTCCGTTTTAAGCTGGCGGGATCTCCCCCCCCCATATTTAAGCATTGCATATATATATGAGACAATAACTTTCATAACCATTAAAGGAAACACCTATTCAAAATTCTTTTATATTATCGAAATATGAAAACTACCCTCATCTTGAATTTCGACATGGGAATGACTAAAATCACCTATTAGTTTTTCCCCTAAAGCCACGCGGAGCCAGAGATATAAAAGAAGAAAGTTCGAGAACAATGATGAAAATGATCACCCCATATGGCGTTTGAGTCAGGTGTCCTAAATCGACCAATTAGGAGTTCAATGGGCCCGTACTCTATGCGTGAAAATAGGTTTTTGGCGGCCTTCTGTGTTCTGCTCTAGTCCGACAAACACGTCGCATGTTGCGCTGCGGGATTTTACCGTATGCCTGGCGATTTCTGTACGATGGAATAAGATGTGTTGATCTGCTGTAATATAATTTCGAGTAAAAGATGTCCAGTAACATTTGCAAGAATAAAAAAAAAACTGTACTATGACCAAACCGCCTCTTCTTTCCTTGCGCCGGATCTTAATTTCTCTCCATTGCCTGTCTCCCCATTCAACCCAGCCATGACTTGAGCCAGCCCCGATAACGACTAACACCTGAACTATCTAAGTTCACAGGCCTATTGTTCATCGCCACCGATTTAATTACACTTACTTACACACACACACACACACACACATATATATATATATATATATATATATATATATATAGGTCAAGACCACTCACTAACAACAGAGTAATATTTGATTAAATAAACGTTTTTAACTATCGTAATTTTTTTCCTAACGAGAGGTACCCGAACGCCGTTCCGGAACGTTCCGCCTCAAATCGAGCCCAGACTATTACTTTTTGATATAAGCATTCAGTGTATCACGTAAGCCTTATTTACACTTATACCTAGATTCTTACAAGAATAATTCCAAACCAGCCTATCTTTTAATCTTGTACAAAGCAACTTATAGTGGATTAGCTATCATGTCAGTGGTTCTTAACCTTTTGTTGATCAGGGATCATATATCAGGAAAAATAATTCGTCATGGTTCATCCCCTAATCAAATCTTTAAGAGGCATAAATACGTTTAATTTTCTAAATAAACAAACAATTTGTGAAAAAAAACTTTAAAAAAAGTTGCATGTAAGCCTTAAAACAAATTTACCGTAAAAGGGAACTTAATAGCGAACAATCTATATAATAACAGCTGAAGGTAAACAAATGGTAGTTTGTCAGTCAGCAGACAAGAAGACATGCTAATCTCCCGAACCGAGCATAGCAAGATATCGCGACTGGTACCGATGGACGCGGACGGACGAGATGCGTGCACTGGTGCCATCCTCAACTTTTAAAACTTTAAACTTTTTTAATTATAAAATTAAAACCACCGAACTCAAAAGAAGCGGACAGCAGAAACAGATAACATTCCGGGTGGACCAGCTCCTTTCCGTTTCGCAAATTTCCACTATTTTCATGCATGCAAAATTGAACTTTTTTGCCCACCAATCGACATTTTTTTTATTTCCATGTGTTTTACAACTCTTCATCTTTAAGGATATACAAATTTTTATAAAGTTAAAAATATTTTTCATTGCAAACGAAGCTTTTTCCACAAAGCAGTTTTCCAAATTTCACGAAATCGACAATTTTGATGGACAAATATTTCTGTTTTCTGCACCTATTAATGTCAATTTTACGATTTATAGGCATTTTCTAGATATTCATCTTCTAAAATATACCAACTACATTTAATAAAAAAAAAATGTTATCATTCTAAAAAATCGTACTTACCAAACTCACTTTTGAAATTTCCCACGCTGATCGCCATAGTATCTTAATGTAACTGAATGGGGAGTTTATAATTTTTCGACTTATTATTTTACTCACTAATAATTCCAGCAAGTTCGTTAAATTTGTTTCTAATTAATGAGCAACTGATGAGGATTCTTCCACCACCAATTTTGAATTCCTGAGAACTGTCTTTCTATTTTTTTAAGCACTTTTTCGTCCATGAGATTTTCTATTTACATTCAGTCATGTTGCCAAAATGAAAAATTATTAGTTGAGAACGAGTCATTTAATAATTGTAATCCAGAAATAATTTTAAAGCACCAGAAATAATTTTAGATTCAGGAAAGGAGAATTTAAAACATTTAGAATTTTTTTCTAATGAGCTTCTTTTTTTGTTTAAAACGCAACATTTGAAATCGGAAATTTGAAAAAACTATTTCAAAAGCCAAAAACCAAAATTTGAAAACGGGAATTTTAAATCATTACTTCGTTTTTTTAAAAATTCTAATGTATTTTCAAAAGTGATTAAACAGTTTTCAATCTTTAAGAAATAAAACCATTTCATTTTAAATCGAAAATGCAACACATCGGGTTGCCATTCAGATAGTGAAGCTTATAAATTCCTAAAAATTAATGAATTTTTTTAAGCTTGCATTTGTTTTATAAACTCTAAAATGATTGTCTGCGACTATGCGACTTAGCACCCAAGAAAATATACAAGGGATTTTTAAGCAAAAAAGGGATTTTATCATCCTCGAAGTGTTAGGTAATGAAAGAAAGACACGAATTTTCAGAATCTGAACAAAATATGGGAAACACAATTTTTTTCTCCCAATTTTACACAGTTGTTAAATTTCCAGGATTTTATTAAATATAAAATTTTATTGTTATCACTGCTGATTTTGCGGACCACTTCTTGAATTCCCCCGGACCACAGGATATGAACCATTGGCTTTATTAGACGTCAGCTGATTTTATAAACTCATTAATTTTTTTACGATTTCATCTAAAAACCTTCGCTTGTTTAGTCTGCCGCCATATTTTTGCTTCTAAATTTCAACAGAAAAAAAGTATACAGCTCAGAAACATTAAGTTTTCCTCCTATTTTTGTAAGACAGAACATAATCGCCACTGGCTTTTGAAACTCTGATTAATGAGTTTTTTTTTCTTCTACGGATTCGAAGGACTCGAGGTAGTGGTAAGTCACTTTATTTTTGTTTTTTATTTCAAAGTGTAAGATTCTTCTATAATTGTCTGTCGTATTTCTATCTAATAAAAAGTCTAAAATATCTTCAGTTTTTTATAAGTTCGTAATATTTTGGATTTTTGTAAAATTTTATTATTCTAGTTCTTTTTAAGTTTTAAATTCATATGATGTAATATTTTTTCAGCCTTTTTCCATTCCCTTTACTTGAGTACTTTTTTACTAATATGTAAATTTGCATATACAGATAGCATTTGATTGCTAAATTACCAAAATTAGTGTTAACATTAAGTTGAAAATTATATATATATATATATATATATATATATATATATATATTTATTTATTTATTTATTTATTTATTTATTTGATTTAAAAATGAAGGACATGTATTTTCTAAACCACTTCTCGTTTTGTGTTGGTTTATTTTCAGATCCATCATGTTTTGATTTTCCTTTATATGTCATTCTGCTTCGGTCTCTGTCCTGGATTTCAGTTTACTTTATGTATATAATATTTTGCTGCTGCATGTTTTTGTTAGTAAATGCATCCTAGCTTAGGTAAAAAAAAACCTTAAGGAGTGTTTTTTTCTCTTCTGTAAAACAAGAGAGCAAGGCTTTATTCCCGAGTGATTATGATGCATGTTTTAGAGCTTTTGAGAAATTAGGAAGTCTTCTTTAGCCAGAATGTACGATATATTTTTCCCTTGTACCACCCCACTAATTAAATGGTATCATGATGCATTACTAAAACCTCCAAATAAATCCACCATGAAAGTAAATTTGCGATAATGCAAATAATTTATTGTGAGCTGTCAAATTATTTTTAACTCTGCCTGATTAGTCTCATTTTCGGAAGCATAAATATATGAAAAGAAAATGTCTTTGAAATCTTCAGGTACATTTTTTTGTGTAAGTAAAAAACAAAAAGAAAAAGAAAACCAAGAAAGCGGTAAGTGTAGCAGCAACGTTTTACGTAGTAAGGAAGTCTGTAAGTAAACATATAATATTTTCACTCATTTGTAGCTAATCGTCGTGGTCATATTCACTTAAAACGTATGGTCCCGAACAACTGTCATCCAGAGTCAATATAGGTTTATCTTTCAAATGCTTCTGTTGCTTATAACATGGGAGGCACTTTGTCTGTTATGACATTCGCAGATCCACACCGCGAATTTGTTGGTTTCATCATTATGGGAGCATCATACAGATGAGTCAACGTAGCTCCTCAATCTCAGACTTGTTCTCGAACAAGTGGGAAATGAACCCATTGAACCCGCAATCTGGAAGAACGCCCGTGTCTTCAGAGAACGCCCGTGTGCCAAACCATTATGCCACCTGTCTGTCTATTTTCTAAATGTGCAACATGCTTCGTTCCTGGAGAAGATTCTTTTGACCTCATTGGTCAGATGATCGTTATAAGTAGAGCTGTGCTCAAAAGCTTAAGACATTCTAAAATTATTTCTACTTCCTCAATTAATAAGTTTTGTGTTTGTGGCACATTCGATGTCTGCGAAAAGATTAAGTTTTCCACAGTCTTATAAATAATTTGTAATTAAAGGAGTTAAAGTAATTATACAATGATTATGCAACATATTTTAAGAGTTTCCGATTGTTTAGTCATTTTTGTCTTTAAGCCATTTAAACCAATAAACTCTCCATACTGCAGTGAAATATTTTGTCGAGAACCCCCATCATTTTTCAAGCCCCAACAAGGTTATATTTTCTCTCTAGTCTCCCTCTAAAATTAATTTTCCTGTAGGTAATAACTGAGACCACTGTTGTTTTGTTACAAACTCTTCACGCCTTAGTCTTTGAATATATTCGCTCATCCCCACCATAATTTTTTGCTGTCTTCTTTATTATTGGATCCCCATATAATTGAAACAAACTCCATATTACGGTCTATAAGAATGTTCAGGTCTTATCCGAGATTCAAACCTGAATTCACATCGTTGAAGTTATCGAAGTTGATTACTATATAATATAGGCCGAGATATATGTTATTAAATTAACAGTTTTATATCCACAGATGTCAGAATGTAATGTTAAGCCAGTTAAGTCACATAATGATCTAATTTGTTAATTAGACCATAATGTATTTTACAATGATCCGTAGTCAAAATTGTTTTTCTATATATTTTTTTCTTTAAACAGATTTCAATAGACTACTGTGTGTAAACAAATTAGGTATTCTTTACAGATAGCATTTCTGATTTGCTCATGAGGACAAAATCAAGCAAGTCGACAAGATCGATAAAAATTTCAGGGCATTAATTGCCAAAATTTTCATAAATGTGTAATATGCCAATATTTTACATAATAAGAATTTCTGTAAATAATTATGTATAATGTATGTGTTTGCAAAAAAATTTTCCATGATGTCAAGAAATTGCTCTTGTTGCTTGAAATATAATGCTTAGAGATAAACGAAATTGCATTTAAGATGCAGATAATTTAGAATTTAAATAAAGTGAGGTCAACTTTGGGAAAGTCAGCCCAACTGTTAATTGAATGCTTTTCTGTTAAACATCTATATATATAAAGGAAGAAGTCCTGACTTATCTATACACGTATCAACGCCCAGAAAAAACTATTGGAGATACAGATATCAAATTTTAGGAGCTTATTACATTTGTGTTGAAGGCGTCATTTAAGAAGCGATTTTTCAAAATTCGCCCCCGCCCAAAGGGGGTAGGGGGGGGGGCTAAACTTGTTTTTTACATATTCCTTCATATCTCAAAGAAGGAAATTGATATCCGTAGGATTCTTGCTTTAAAATGTAAGGAACATGAATACCTAAAAACCAATTTCAGAATTTTCAAAATTCGGCCCCCAAGGGAGGAGGGGGGCTAAACGTGTTTTTACGTGCTTTTCACATATTTCCCATATTTCCTCATATCTCAAAGAAAGGGGGGAATTTCCCATATTCCCTCATATCTCAAAGAAAGAAAAAGCAGATATCCATAAGATTCTTGCTTTAAAATGTAAGGAACTAGATTACATAAAATCAGTTTCAGGATTTTTCATAATTTGGCCCCAAGGGGGGGGAGGGGGCTAAACGTGTTTTACGTGCTTTTCACATATACCTTCATATCTCAAAGTAGTAAACGGATATCCATAAGATTCTTGCTTTAAAATGAAAGGAAGACGAATACCTAAAAATCAATATCAGGATTTTTCAAAATTCACCACCGAAGGGGGGGAGGGGGGCGAAACGTGTTTTTTACACATTCCGTCATATTCCAAAGAAGGAAACTGATATCTATAAGATTCTTGCTTTAAAATGTAAGGAACATGAATACCTAAAAACTAATGTCAGGATTTTTCAGAATTCGGCTCCCAAGGGGGGGGGGGAGGGGAGCTAAACGTGTTTTTACGTATCTTATCACATATTCCGTCATATCTCGAAGAAGAAAACATATATCCATAAGATTCTTGCTTTAAAATGTAAGGAACACGAATACCTAAAAATATATTTCAGGATTTTTCAAACTTCCCCAAGGGGGGGGGGAGGGGGGCTAAACGTGTTTTTCACACATTCCTTCATATCCCAAAGAAAGAAACAGATATCCATAAGATTCTTCATTTAAAATGCAACAAACACGATCAATGCCACGATTTTTCGACATTCGTTTAGATTTTGTTAAAATTGCTAGAAACAATCCAATAATTTGTACTTATTATATATTTTTTGAACACCAAATTGGGGGTAGGGGAAAAGAGAGAGATCAACCTTAATTAAATGAAGCTTGGAAAGTTGTGTGTGTGTGTGGATTGTACATATTTCGGTTGTTTGTACGTATGCATCTAGAGCTCAGGTTAACTCCATTCATTTTTATTACACTGGACAACTCCAGGTAATTCTTTGGTTATGAAACCGGCGATTTTCACAGGGGTTTACGGGGAAGCCCTCAAACTCCTCGAAGGGCCGCGATCCAGTGGGATATCAAGAAAGAAACATTTTAATGCTGACATCAGCATGGGGGGGAATTATAATATGGTGATGGGTTGCTGACCAGTGGGGAGGGTTATCGATTGGCATAAAATTACAAGTTTACATAGTATACAAGTAAGCCTTATTAAGGGTACGCCCGTGCAACGCCGGGTATATGAAGCTAGTACAATATATACGTAAGTGTGAAATCTAAGAAAAATGAGTGTAACGTGGTTGCGGAACACAGGTTGATAGACAGCATTTCATTGAAGTTATTTTACTGAAAATTTTTATTCAACATTTACAAAAAATATACAATATTTACTGAAATATGTAAGACACAAATTCATATGAATGTACACAAAATGCTAGCACTATTTCACAAAAAAGTTTCTTCAATTATAACACTTTCCTATCACCTGTCGAACATATAAAATTAATGATTACATAAAAAATATATCTCACGTCATGTCATTTGTCAAAGTGATAAGAAATGCTTAGAAATTATTTATAGTGGTCAAATATTAACATCTACTTTTTAATGATGACGGTGCTTTAAAGTGAAATTTGAAGATTATACGTACAGTATTTTGAGAGAATTAAAAGTTACTAAACAATAAATCAGCCCCTTTTCCTTTCTACGAAAGAAAAATATATTAAAATCTTAAAGCTCATTATCAAGAAGTTGAAGTATATTTTCGCAGAAGAATTTAAATTAATATTTCTATAAACACACGCAAATGTACGTGTCTCTGTACAGCTTGAATTCACAACTTCGTGTTTCGAAAACAAAAACATCTTTAAAAATATATCAAAGATGAAATTAGTTGTGTAAATCAGAAGATGGGATTTTTGAATAGGTTAAAAGTTTTTATAATAGGCATAAATGCCCAAATTATTACTTATTAACCCTCTAAATCCGTATCCAGCCCCTGCAGCTGACGTAGCCTATTTCCAGATAAATATAGACAAAATTATTTTATATAAAAAAAGTATACTAGGCATCTTGGAGTACTTTTTATTGATCCGTAGCATCAATTTTCTTTGGATAGCAGCCGAAGCATCAAATTCAGTTTAAATATACTCCTGGCCTGAAGGTTTATTTGCTGTTAATAGGAATTTTCAGCAAAGCAATAAATGATTTACGAGGGAAAACTGTTTAGTTCATAGCGCACTTTTGACTGAAATAAGGAAAAGGCATTGCACTCGGGATTTCAAAATACTAAATAAAAGGGAAAAATATAGTTTTATAAAATTATACAAAAGAAGGATTTTAAAATCATGAATATGATTTTAAAACACTTAAGAAAAAAATGAACAACTTTTCATCAATATATTGATATTAGCATTCATGACGAAACCGATACCCATATCTGAAGTTTAGTTAAATTTTCCACTCGAGATGGTAATATGGTTTCGCTTAAAACTTTCTATTATACTACAAATTAAAGTTCTAAGTCAGAATTCCATCAGCTTACAATTAATCCTATGTATGGAACAGCGAGAATATGCACTATGAAAATCATATCACAAAATAAGCTCTCATTTTTCAAAATAACTCCCTGAAATAAAACAAAATATAGAGAATCAACAAATATCATTGGCAAATCTGTTATAATCTTGACATCCTTTTTATAATTTAGTTTCTTCAAACAATTGCTATCATAGATAGGAAATAAGTGAAATTATGGACATGTTGCTACTGTGTATATAATGTAAACTCTACAATAAATTACTTTGTTCATCTCCAGTATCTTATCATTAGAAACATTTCCTCGTAAATAAATAGTCTTAACTGATCATATTTGTTACCGATGCTAATTTTTAATTTTTCCTCATCAATGATTATTGCCAAGAAAACTTTTGACAGGAAATTACTTTACAAAATAGCAGATAAATACATTGTCATTATTTATAGTTTACAATCGTTTTCTTTTTTATCTGTCTATGTGCCTTTCCTTTTCCTAATTTTTACTCGATTATTCTCTGACGGTTTAACCTTCCAGCAGGCGCGCATATGTGGGACATACACTCGACTTGAATTCGGTTTTATATATTTAGGCCAGAGGGCTCTACGATAAGGTGACCAGATGTCCCTCTTTTTAACAATTTGTCCCGCGTCCCGCAGCGTTTAAAAAAATCCCGATTTTTGGAATGAATGCACGACAAGCTAGGGAACGGCGGGAAAACGGGAAGGGAATATACGGTTTTTGGCGACCATGTAGCTATTTAGCCAGGAAATGGGTTTTATATTATTTTTGGCTAATTTTATAATATTAACTTTTAATATTAACAAATAATCGTTGAGAACTGATTATCGAGAACTGCTTATCAAAGTTCACATTGTTGGTCAGTTGCTAGAATTCGAATTTTGAAACAAACCATGTTCCTTACAATAATGCACTCAAAATTGTGGAATAAGCGCTGTCTTTACCAGGAACTAATGCTACGACTGAACGCATTTTTTCTGCGGTAAATAAAGTGTGAACATCAGAAAAATCACAATTAAGTATTGAGACTTTGAAAGCCATTTTATGTGTGAAATATAATTTAACAATTTCTTGTGAAAAATTTTATGGCCTTTTAAACAACGACAGCAATCTACTAAAAAAAATTCACGCAAATGAGAAATATGCCAAATAATAAAATAATACTATACATAATTTTTTTTATTTATTATATTTGTAAATTGTACTTATGCTGAAATTTAAAAATATATATTACAATATTATTTTTGCGTTCTGTGAAAATTTTTGTTGCTCCATATAGGCCAAATTTTTAATCAAGAACGTCACCCCCTCTCCCCCTCCGGTCAATGGTGTCCCGCTTTACCAATGTTATAATCCGGTCGCCTTTCTCTACGAACACCAGCACTTGGCTGTTCTATCCGCTCACTTGACCTACTTTCAGTCATCGTCTGAATTTGGAGGCGTTAAGGGTGCAATATGTTCGACATTTGCATTTTAATGTTACGCACGTTTAAGTTTTCGTTATATCTATTCTTTTTTATAAGAATCCTTTATTGTTTTATTATTGAACATTATGGTTGTAACTTTTGCGTCTAATATCTGCTACAGCTATCTGCGACAGTCTAATATCTGCGTCTAATATCTGCGACAGTTTACAAATGTCCTTATGAAAGAAAAGGTTGAACAAAGAGCATCTACCTCTCTACAAAGCGAGCTAAAAATTAAAGTGTTGAACAGACAAGCAGAACTAGACGTTGGAGAAGTGAAAGAAGCGACGCCAGGGAATAAAAAAAAGATGCAAGCCTTGACAAAAGGACAAGAGCACTAGGATCACGAGGTTCAGCTGTAAGATTTGCACGAAATTTGTATGTTTGGAACACTCTAAACACATTTGCTCAGACTGCAACGCTTCGATTCAATGACTATAAAGTCTAATCTATTCCTTTTTATATCTAAATATAAATTCTATTTTCTTATATATTACTTTTATACCTTTATATTAAAAAATGTAAGAAGTTCAGTAGAGATATCCGCAATTTCGTTTATTTTATTTTCAAGTCATTTGAACAATTCTTTGGTCATTTTACATTGTTTTCATGATTTATATTTACGTTGTTTATGTTTCTTTAAATAAAGGAATAATCTTGTAATTTAAATAACATTTGTTTAAATAAAGCGTGCTTATTAGATCTTAACTAATTACAATATATTTTCACTAATTAAACTATTAAAAATTTTTATTTTATAATAGCGTATCTGGGAAATACACGCGACCTTTCACGTTGGTATAGAAAGCGCACCTGCTGGAGGGTTAACCCACTCATACCATAATATTTTATCTTCATTTAAGTTCGTTTATATAACAAATCATGCATAAAAATCCATTGATCAATTTGAAATTTGGTTTTAAAATAAACTGAAAGCATCTTTATTTTATAATATATCCTCTAGCTCTATTAGCACATTTTAAACCCTTTTGAGCGTATAAGATATTTCAAAATAATTTGTCTTTGGAATTTATAAAAATGTTATTCATAACATTGTTGGTGATATAAAAAGAAATTCTTTCAGAGAAATTTTATCCCTAGGGAAAATGTTTTAAGATTTATTTTCTCCAGGGCAAATATCCTTAAGATGATTGAATGAAAATAAAACAAGGAAATTTTGTGTAAAAATCCTCTTAGATACCTTGCTAGAGATTTTGCGCATTCCCTATTTACCCGCTAAGCGTTTGACACTTGTTTTCCTATCTCTTTCTTTCAGCTGGAATACACCTCAAACGTTTACAGTGTAAAAGCTCGTGAAAATTTCCAGTCTGAGATAAACATATTAAAATGTATTGATGTAAGACAGATGTACGGAATAGTGGATTAATTTTATCATATGGTGAGAGTTACTTATTCTAAAAGATCTGGAGTGTGTTTTAGACCTTTAAATAAAAATTTGTTTTTACTGAGAATTCTGAATTTTCGAACTCTTAGACCATTGCGTAGCTACCTACGATGATTTGTATCGCACGTGAAAGGGGGTTAACCTATAATACAAATGTAGGCTCTATTTTGAAGCTGTTGCGTTACGTTAAGATACACGAGAACAATATAAAGGTACAATAATAACTGGCAAAAGCGTGTCTTTAAAGTAAATGAGTTTCCTCCCAAAACATTGTGTTTTGTTACCGAAATACCTGCTTTCGAAGATGAGGTATAATCCGCTTATCAATAATGTTGTTAATGTAATGGGCTCAACTACAGACACTAGCCTTGTTAAAAGACGGGTAAGCCTTTATATCTCTTTCACTCGTCCTCTCTTCTCTTGAGTGGTAAATTGTTTTTATACAAGATTAAAGAAAGCATTTTCAAAATAAAGTGAATCAAAAAGGAAGATTTTAAACTCTTATATGGACTTAAGACTAATAGTTTTTTCTTTGTTTCTATACGTAGAATGATCTACTTCACTCAGAAATCATTATAAAACTTTCACCTGTGATATAGGTCACAATTGTTAAATTCTGCGGTCTCAAATTACATCTTTAAACTAGCAAAACTGAGAGTATAATTCCAAAATGAATTATATAGTTAACATATAATCGAAGTGACTCAATGACTTCTGTTTTCAATTCAGGCCTTATTTCGAAGAGGACCCATAATTCCTAAATATATGGAATGTTATATTTATACGACAGTTAGATTAGACGAGATTAACATATCTGAATTCCATAATATCTTCCATTTTGCAACCCTAAAAGCTGATTTTAAAAATGTAAAGTTTGTTACCACAGACACTTGTCATATTGCACTCTTTTACCAAGTATATAGGGCTTAAACTGTATTGTCAACTCTATATTATAAAACTATTTCAATTTCCTTTCTCTCTCGTTGTCTGACTGTTTATTTTCAAAAAACAATAAGCACAAGACTATTAAATATAATAACATAGCGGCAGCCAAGAACAGCTTATAGAATGACGTAAATTCACGTCAGCCGACATCCAGAAAAATAATTTGACATGACGTAAATTGAAGTCAGCGGTTCGAATGTGTTCAGTGTGTCCGAAAGCTAAAAAGTCTTTTATATAACCGACAGTGACATAGTCATTGAGGGAAATAAACAACAAGAGAGGACGATAGATACGACAGAATGTGAGAAATTGTAGTTTTTTTTTTAAATAATAGGTAGTTTTTAGGTTTAGACATATGTTAAAATTGAGAATTTTATATAAAGAGAAAATATTTTTTTATGCCACAAGTAAAGAAATAGAAAATTGCAAGGCTGTATAATCTGTTGCTCTTAATAATTTCAGCCAACGTCTGAAATATGTTTAGACAGTTCTGTAAAACGGAAAGCATATTCAGCCTGCAACCTTATTAGGAGCTGCATAGGTTTGAAATTGTAAATTAAAGAATACTGAAGAGCTTAAGACTTTAAGGGGACTCACTACCCTTAAATCTTTAAAACATTCGATTGTTTGAAAAAAACATATATGTTAAAGCATGATCATTGCTGAACAAAATAAAGCAAACCGCATGAAAATATTCATTTTAGTTCCGGAGATATTGATATTCTAAATATTTAATTACTGATTAAGTTTATGGTAAGAAAAATGTTAAACTCATTTTTCTGAAAATGTAATTTTGCATCATTCCGCAACTGATATCTCAAAAACTATGAAACATAATTCCATAAAATTTTTATCACTGCATAATCATGTTATTTTATTACGTCTGAACTACAATTATTGCAATCTCTGCAAATTTTGTTATTTTTTCAAGGGTAAATTAATGCAAAAATTTAAGGAAATTTTAAGTATATTTTCAGCAGTTTAAAAAAAAAATTTTTAATGTTGAATATTTTATGTTCAATTGTATTTTGAATTATTTATTTTAAATATAAAACAGTAGTTATACATTTAAGTGTAAAATTAATTTCATAGTTCTGTACGCAAACCAGTATACAATAAAAATGTTTAAAAAACAAGTTATATATAAAGCATTTTTTAAAAAAATATTTAAAATTATTTTGAGAGTTGAAAATTTGTTTATTAAAATACATATATCAATTTATAATATACATAAAATTGGGAAAAATTGGGAGTAAATTGAAATAGTTACAAAGAATCAAAAAGTATGAAAATATGCCTTATTTCCTCGACTTAAGAGTCGTGAGTCCCCTTAAATAAATTAACTGCACCAGAAAAACAAATGGACTTTTTACACAACGAAACCGCTGAAAATGCTTCCGGAGAAGATTTGTTTAAACCCGACAAACTATCTTAAATAGGGGTTTGGGACACTTGATTCTCAGTTATGAGAGTTTTTCAATCGGATCTAAATAAATGGAGCCTTTTTAAACAACACAAACTTGCTGTTTCTACTAGGATTACTTTGCGGGACGCACCATTTCTACGCTGTGTACTGTCTACTCGTACCCTGTTGTACATCTATACTTCAGTAGCTATTTATCTCAGTATGGAACTAGTCCTGATTTGCCACGTGTCTAAAATTCAAAGGAATTGCAAACGGAAAAGAAACTAAATTTTTGCAAAAATATCTTAAAATTGTATTATTATAACATACATTTAAAGCTACTACTTTTTTTAAATCATGGGTACTTTTCTTCACATGTGGTAAAATGTTTTTTTTTTCAGATTTTCTTTAAACTTCCATACTTTCATAAGATTATCAGTTTGTCACTGATATTACAATTTTGCATAAAACCAGCTATTTATAATTGCGGTAATAAAATTCTCCCTGTTTTCTCCCAGAGGTCCAACTTTAAATTTCTCCGTTTTCTGCTGTCTGTTTGAGATGCAGAAAGTAGTAACAAGTGTATATTTTTTCGCATAATCTTATTTTAAACATTATTTTCAGATTTAAAATTATTGCTTTAAAAAAAACTATTCAGAGGTATGGTAAAAATGTAATGTTTTGTATTACTTACTAGGACGAAAGGATTTATCATCTTTCATTTGCTGGACACTTAGAATTTGACTATGATAAGATACTGGTGGTTACATAATATTTAAGCTGTAACTTTACACAATTATTTACTTTAAAATCACTTTATTACAGTACGGTTTGACAGTAAAATAGCACTCTTTATTCATCATTAGATAAATTTTGACAATTTAGCCATAAGATCTGAAATTTTTAAATCTCTTGCAAAGGGAAAACTTTCAAAATAATCAGTTTATAATAAAAAAATTAGGAAAAATAAAAGAGGTTGAATTTAAAAGTTTAAATTAAAGTGCAAACTTTTACCTTGAACTTCTCAAATCTTGCAGATTAACAAAACATTTAAATCGATATCAAACAGTTGCTTATACAGTGCATCATAAGGTGATCGGACATTTTTGGTTTCTAAAATTCGCGTCAAAAATCAAAAACATTAAAATTGGGATTATTGCAATTTATAAACTCTTGATTTTTAAAAGATGAAATATAGTGCTTAAAATTTAATATTTCTAATTTTAAAATGAAAAAATGCATCGCAAAATGGTCGGATACTTCTGATACTAGAAATAAATTAGTCGAAAATAAACAAGAACATAACTATGTAATTTTAAGAGTCTGACAAAATTAGCAGCATTACATTAAATAATTATTTCAAACCATTCTTAGCATTTTCTAATACTTTTTGGTACTTTACATATTATGTAAAGTTTGCATATGATGATATACTCAAAAGGGAAAAAGTCGTTATAAGTTCCAAGGTCAGATTTAGATTTGCATGCACTATGAGAAACACGTGTAACAAAATGCGCAGCAATTATTATTAATGACATTTTACAGTTACCGCTTCGATAAATCAAAGTTAAGACAGTGAATGTAAATTGCCCCTTAGAATAGAAATTTATATTTTAGACTAGCTGAAAACCTGTACTTCGCTACGGAGAACATTCAAATTAAATACAACGGTCAATGTATACAATTAATGCCAAAAATATGTCCAAAAATATATTTATAATAGATACAACGATCAATGTATGCCTTTGATGTAAAAAAACAAAAAAATATATTTATAAAAATCATAACGTATATTTTTATGGACAAAATAATGTAGAAGAAAATACTCAAATTGAATCTAATAATACATAATAAAGAATATAGTACAGTTAATATAGTACAGTTTGAGGAGCATATTTTTTCTTGTATTTTAATATTTTTTTGGATAATGTCCAATCGTCTACCGCATTAGAAAGAAAAAAATTGCCTATTTCGTTGTTATGCACGTGACGATAAATTAATTTAAAGTACCAGAAAAAGAAATCACGTGATCAGCATTTAATAAATTAAATTCGAAAAATTAATCTTTAAAAATTCACCAAAAGAAATTGGAGGTAAAGATTCGAAAAGATTTAATTTTAAAGGAAATTTTATCTTTCTCGTGATATAAATTTTATAACCCTCAAATTATTATTTTAAATGCAAACTTTAAAAAAATTGCTAAAACAGCTTAAAAATTTAATTTTAAAAAAATGTAAGAATAATTTTTCAAAAATCTTTCTTAGTGCACCCCCACACTATAAGAAGAATCGCCATGCAAAATTTCAGTCCTTTAGGTCCAGCGGTTTGGTCTGTGCTTTGTATGTCAGTCAGTCAGTGATTCAGTCAGTTAGGGAACTGTGTTATATATATAGATAATATTTTTAAAAGGAACAATGCAGATTATATTGAAACTTATTGTAGAACTACATAAGTCATACAGAACAGGGGTTTATTACATATGTCCCGGAAGCTATGGCTAAAGCGCTGAACACGTCAACACTATTTTAAATGCATTGGCGGAACCCACAGTCCTGAGAGCTTAAAGAACTCTAACACTCAATATCTTGAGAGACTTCTAGCTGGGCCATCAGATACTTTCTGATAGAACCGGTTTCAAAAATAAAAAGTGTTCTTAGAAGTGTACATTTTATGTTGGAAAAAATAAAATGTGAAAAAAAGTCTGTTAATTTTGGAACAAGCAAATGGAATATCATTGTTATTGTGGTCGAATAATACAGGGCGTTTCAGAAAATTTGACATCATTTGACATCAAATTTGACATCAAAATGACATATAAATATGTCAGTAACTACACTGGCTAATCTAATAAAACTCAGGAGGCTTCTTCTTGATTAATTATATATTTATTAACCAAAATATGAATAAGAAATACAAATCCATATGGATTCCATGATCAATTTAAAAAATATACGATATGCAAGCTACCTGAGGCACGTGAAGTTGGTATTCCATTTCCTGCCAAGCGCGCTGTATCTTTTCATTGGTAACAGTTACCAAAGCGTCAATGATTCTCGTGTTGAGTTCCTCTACGTTTGAAAGAAGCGTGGGTACATAAACCAGGTCTTAACATTCCCAAAGAGTAAAAAATCACAAGGCGTCACAGTCGTGGTGGCCATATCGAAAAAATTAAAAAGAATGTTATGTTAAATATCGGATTAAAGATTTGACGTGTTTCCACACATGGTATTTAAATATTAGGTCATTTGAAAGAAACGTTAGCAAAGTTGTGACATCAAGGAATGATGCCAAATTTTCTGAAACACCCTGTAGTATGAAGAATTTACCCATAATAATCTCGAGAAGAGAACTTCGCTTTAACAATAAACATGGTGGAGTAGTAGTTATAGCATTAGGATGTATGCCGTCCATTATAGACATAAATCTTCAATTCTTGATGATGAAATGAATTGGTACAATAATCACGATGCTTTAAACGTATTATGAAGCCTTAAACAATAGCGATAAAAAGAAATCTTGCAAAGTTATTCCAAATCCAAAAAAATCCACTAGCGGCATACTGCTATGAATATAACAGGTACGGCTTCTGCGTATCACACTATTTTTATTCTGTTGATTTCATGTTATGTTTATGAAATGTATAAAAGGTCAGAATTAGTTCAAAATGTGTTACGGAAGACCTCTGAATACTATTTGGATTTAAGTACAGGTAATCTTGAAATTATTGATGTTTGTAACTATCTAAAAAATAGACACAAATAATAAAAAAATGAAAGTTGATTTCATGTTGAAAAAATTCAGTATCGTTGAAATACTACATGTAATCAAAGGAATTAGTTGAAACATTTCAAGACTTATGTTTATAATGGATAGCATGTGTCCGATCACTTTTGGGACTATATTTACCCCTCATGTATAGATCACGATTTAGACTAATTTCCAGCTAAACGTCAATAAGGGTCTAAATATTATAAAAAAATTAAAAATCAGATGCTAAGACATTGTAAATTTTGATTAAGTTTCTTAAATACGAATATAATTTTAAAATACGCAATTATCCGAAACCTTTTCTGATGCGATAAATAAAATGTCTAAATATTATACACAAATTAAATTCAGATGCCCAGACACTGTAAATTTTGATTAAGTTTCTTAAAAACGAATTTAATTTTGAAATACGCAATTATCCGAAACCTTTTCTGATGCGATAAATAAAATGTCTAAATATTATACAAAAAAAAAAATTCACATGCTAAGACACTGTAAATTTTGATTAAGTCTGTTAAATACAAATATAATTTTGAAATACGTAAGTATCTGAAAACTTTTATGATGCGATAAAAAAAGTCTAAATATTATACAAAAATTAAAATTCACATGATAAGACAATGTAAAGTTTGATTAATTCTGTTAAATACGAATATAATTTTGAAATGCGTAACTATCCGGAACCTTTCTGATGCGCTGTATATTTTGTATTTACGCCTGTTCAACATAATGTCTCATGAACAAGACATTAACGATAAATAAAATATGTCGTTATAAGTTCATTCACACGCACATCCATTTTTCAATATGAAATACGCCGCAATATATCTGGTAATGATATTTTAGATATATTTTACCTTTTGATATAATATCTCATTTAGATATATATATGTATATAATTAACAATTTGAATTTATTTCAATGAATTCACATTTATTGGTAAAACACACCAGTCTAACAAAGTTAGAACAAAATACTAGGTTCCATTTTCAGCTCAGTTTTATCTGGACGTTTTCATCGAAGCACGGTGCATGAAGTCAATACAGATTGTTACTAGCTATTCACGTCAGCGTCTGTTCTGAAATAAACAATGACATACATATCATTGAAATTCATATCCAATCACAAGCTTGATAGCAATTATAAATCACATTAGAATGACGTTTAATGAGATATATTTAACAATATATTTTCACATATCAATACAAAACTTAAAGGGAACTTCAAATGAACAAACATTTACGTTTTCTGGTGCCAAAAGTACGCAAGAACACGTTCAAATTCACTCGAAATCAAATATTAATTTTAAATGAACCTCGAAAAAGTTAAGAATATATAATATCCACTAATTAAGCTTCCCGAACGGTCGGTCCTTAAGCATTTGTTTAGCCTGAAGACCAGAAGCTGCGTAGCAAAACCTGCAAACTTTGCCGAGGGTAGATTTCACCTGTTTGGTGATGTTTCATATGGGTCTGGGTGCAGGACGGACAGTACAGATCTGCCGACCGATTTGGGCAACCCGGTGCCCCAAGAATATTAGAGGATTTTTGCTAGACCAAAATAAAAGAATGAAATAATATTGTTTAGAATATTTTTAGCTTTTTATATGATTGTTTAACTTAGCATTATAGAATGAAAGTTCTGCGCATTCTTCAAGTTTGCTTTAAAATATAACAGGAAAACCAGCGAAAATTTCTATTTTTTTTTAATATTTTTACGTAGCACAATACAGAATTCAGTTAGACTACGCTATATTCTACTTCATTTAGACTTATTTGTCGCAAAATATCCGATGATTACTGTTATGGAAAATTCGATATCAAGTAGCTGTGCAGTACGTAGGAATAAGAAAATTTCCGGTTTTATTTATCAAAAACCATATCCTTCACAATCTGTAATTCCTTCCCGCCACTGGGATGCTAATTTTATGGCTGGCATCAACTTACATAAAATAGTGTAGATATGTAAGAAATCTTTAGTAATTAGTAACATACTAAAATAACTTTTATTACATACTCCAAGCCTGTGTTCCAGTTTGGATACACAGTTAGTCACGAAATAGCCAATCACGTAATAGCCAATTCCCCTAGCCCTGCTATTTTAATTTGACCATAATTTTCATTGTTGTCTAATGTACTGACGTCTTATCTGTTTCCTTAGATATATAGTATGGGGCATCTAACTCAGCTTGGAGTTCTGTACAGCATTTATTTATGTTACGAAACAGGAATTTTCCAAAGAAACTAAGTTATTAATGTCTAGTCTTGCCCAAGATTTGCTATTCTTGCCATTTAATCTACCATTAAGTCTCTCTTTATGTATATATATAGGACATAAAATTTGTCTTTTTAATTTTTTTTCCTCACTCATTTTTCCGTTGCAGAATTTTACTTCGTCATTTCTTGGCCGTAGACAGCTTGAAAATCTTCAATTCTTTTTGTAGACCTAGATAAAATTTTATAAATACACATTGTATAATATATTGGGACATATGCGCTTTCTCCAGTAAAGATTTCTATAGGGAACTAAATTTTTCAAAATATTCCTAGAGCGAATAAAATGATGAATAGAAGATAACGCTGATGGTGCGTTACCATGGTAAAACCCTTCCTCCTGGATAGAAGCTAATTTATGTAGAATAAGTATTATATATATATATATATATATATATATATATATATATATATATATATATATATATATATATATATATATATTCTATTCAAAATGACCCTACAAGGTGGAAAAAAGAAAAACAGAAGGAAAAAAATATGTTGCAAATTAGCACATATTTCCAGTATTGTATACATGCTACCACTATTAATCAAATAGAAAGAACTATCGCACATTTATTGCTCATTACTAGATGTAAAGATCCATCTCATATTTATTGGCTTGGAAATCTAGTGCATCGTTTTTGGCAATAATCTGTAGAATGTCAGTCAGGTAATTTCGAAAGATATTGAAACTGCTACTTACTCTGAAGTTTCCAGAGGGCTGAACGAAACTTGCTCGTGACATTTTATGCTTCCCGGTGAAAAAGGCTCTGGAGGCTCTATAAGCAAAGGTTGTGTTTCCATAAAAGTAACTGTTTTCACTTTGTGGGGTTTTGAAGGTACATCAGCTTGATGGTCTGACGTTTGATGAGGTTTGACGTCACCGCTTTCGATTACCAAATCAAACACAGGCTGAGGTTCCTTGAAAGCCTGTATTGGCTCGAATTCGTGAAGAATAAGTGAAGAAGGTGCGTCCTTCAGCAAGTAGGGCTTTTTGTACGCATGTTCTTCTTCACTATCTCCTTTTTCGACCTTAAGTTAGAGGAAAAAAAATATGCAAGAAACTTGTAATCTTGGAAAAATTAAAAAAATTTAAAACAGTAAAGGAAAAAGAAATATACTATAAAGAAATTTGTATATTATAACGAAACACGAGATTATGGTTATGATTACTTGGTGATCCACTCGTCGGGCCTCTTTTCAACTACGTGGGGTTGGTAGTACCTTGAAATGCAAATAATAGGTTTCTATTACAGTATATACCGATATCGAAAGTTATCGAACATACGTAACAAAAATGTCGAAAATTAAATAATAAGTATTTGAATACCACACTGAAAATTTCACTGTCTTCTGAAAATACCTAAGACTGTATCGAAAGTCTTTTTTTTGTGTGTCATGTGAATCTTTATCTCAGAATTAATAAAAAAAATTACAAATGGCAGGTAAAATACAAAGAACACAAAAATACAACAGAAAAAACATACAAAAAAAAAGAACAAAACCTTAAAAAGAGAAAGGGAATTCTGCATTTGCCCAAAAGTTGTCTCTAGCCAATACCGCTTGAAAATATCTCCAGACCAAACAGCTGAGCAGCGGTGAAAATGCAGTATGTCCGATACCTCCGATGAATTGGTCAGGGGAAATTTAGGTGTTGCGAATACGTCTATCTAGAAAGAGTGCTTAGCGAGGCAGTCATGGCGTGTGGTTAAGAGAATGGACACTACAGCATCACACCCGGGGGTTGGGATATAGCTTATTTAGTCCCGCCAGGCCTTACTGCGATTCCCATTATCTTCGATTATAAGCTTATTAAAACTAAATTTCAGAAAAAAATGTACTGATTTATAAATCTGCAACTTGGTTTTTCTTTAATTGACTAAAGATAAACTTGATATCAAATATTTGACATCCAACATTTATTAACAAAAATTCCGTTAGTCAAATAATTGACATTATTTATTGTTTATTTAACACTGCGTAAGACGCGTCTCGAAACTTACGGCATCGGACGCGGTGTATCTGTCAGATACATCTCTGTTTTATGTGTGTTCTGTTTATTTGTATAACTTTAAATATTAATTCTATTTTTTTCTTTTTAGGTCAGGGCGTTTACACCCGGGCATTTTTTTAGTTTTTTATTCTTTTTAAATTTTTAGTTTTCGCAAAATACCAGCTAATAAAAGTAAAGCGATAAATGCTTTTATTTCAATATTATCTGTTAGACTTGTAATAATAGACTACTAAATATATTAGAAACTGTAGAAATGTATTTGTTAGTGCATTTCACATTTATTTCCAATATTTCGTCAGATAAAAAACAGTTCCGAGAGCCGTATATAGTTTTTATACCTTTCGCACTTCCGATTACTCCAGGTAATTTTGTGACAATATTCTGCGATCTACCTTTGACATTTTTTCTTCCGATCCATTTTGACCATTTAGTACTATTGTCTTTTCCTACATAAAAATCATCATTATTAGCATCATCATCAAGTTCTAAGTCATTATAATCACTTTCATTGCTAGCAGAATCAACTTCAACCATGTTTCTAAAATATCTTCTTCGTCATCATCACATTCATAAAATTCTTCAGCATTTAATTCCTCATTTCCATCACTAAATAGAATACTATGAACTAGCTCAAGGTCCTTTTGATTATTCAAATATAAAAAGTGTTTAGCACTCATCATGGGAAAAAATAAATCGAATGTATACAGGGAATCTCGATACTTCCGTAAAGCTTCAAGAGACAAACGTTATCGGACGCGTGTACTGACAGATACAAAACTTCAAACAAGCTTCAACAGGAAGCACTCCTACATGGAACTGGTCGTAACTGCATTCCAAAGGAGCAGGTGGCCAGATGGACAGATACTGATAAGGTCAAGGTCGTAAGAATAAGTTTTAGGGGACAAAACCAGAGATATTTACACGCTTGTATCTGTCAGATCAACACAACCGATGGAGTGTTAATACAAACGCCTATTATTATACAAGTACAAATATATTTATGACAATAGCCCAGTGCGAATTTGTTACAATTAATAATTATTATTTTTTGAAAATTTGCCTTTCCTATTAACAATTGATCAGAAAAATGTTGGTCACGTGCAAGATACGACTCTTTTTCTGCCGTATGATATTAAAAAAAATACACTAATGTGCTTGAATTTAAATCACAAAATTAAAATCACAAAATCCGATAGAAAACTATGATTAATTACTTACTTTTAAGTAAGGATTATATCAGAGAGTTTACAATTTTTTTGGACACTGATGTATTTAAAAAAAATTCAAAACATCCATTCCAATGTATTGATACTGACATGCTTTGCCCCAAATAAAATAATAAGTCAATTCAGATAACTAGTTTAGGGTTACAAGCTTGTATAAGAAGAAACCATTTGTACAAAGCTCGAACATGACATACAATTAAGGTATTTTTTCCGTTTTGGTTTTGAGCTTCTCTTGTTGGAAAATAAAAAAATATCGGCTCTACAAGAATGTTAATGATTCCTCTGCATGTCAGAAACATTCGTTGATTCTTAGTTTAAAAGGTTTGAATATATTTTTTTTTTCTATTTTTAAGGACTCGTACAAAAGAATAATTATCTTTACCAGTAAGAATATTTGAAATATTCGGAGCAATAACTATTTAATAGAATCCAATAGCAATAACTATTTAATAGCAATAACTATTTAATAGAATTATCCTGTACAGAGGTCGTGGCAAGGTTTATAAATTAAAAAATAAATAAAATAAGAGAAAAAATTTATAACGAGGAAGAAATATAGCGTAAAATTTACTTAAAGAAATTAGAAGTAATTTACGAAATTTAAAGGTTTTTGGGAAAAATAATTAGGAATTTAATTAAATTTTTGAATGAAATTTAAGTACCCTTATTTAACTTTTGACATTTTCTGTCCAACGATCTTTAAGTCCAACGTATATTTGTATCATTTCAAATGTAAACAGACAAGTATGTCATATCAAACTAATCACAACCATGCTGTTTTGTCCATTTAAATATTCATATTTATGTACTTTAAAATGTATGGAACTTTTTTTTTCAAATTTGAAAACACACAAGGAATATGTCATTATATATTGTATATTATTTACTATTTGTAACTTTTTTAACATAGGATTACGTTCGATCGGAAAGCAAAATTTCAGATATCCTGCATCGCGAGTTATAATTTTGGCAGTGCACCAAAACCTAGTCTGTATCGCTTGGGCAAGCAGTAAACAGTTAAACAGAATATGTCCAACGATAAGTAATCCTACGTTAATAACGAGCGCCAGTTTGTTAGAAGAGACTACCTGAAGTATTTCTTTTCTTGTTATTAACGAAGTAAAATTTAATGTTTTGAACGAAGTAAACTTGTAAGAAGCACAATATCCGGGAGATTTGCATGCTAGTTATTTATTACCAAAATATTACTTATTACATGGGGTCGACTGAATTTAAAAAATAAAATGAAATTGTGTTGTCACGATTTTTCTTTGATTAATATTTGAAAATGCCTTGCGGTCCCGCTTCTCGCACATAGCTCACGATTTCTAAAAGGGTTGCTCAAGAGTCTTTGTCGCAGTGTGTGGTGACCGGATAGCAATCGCATCGGCCAACTGTATCGGAAATCTATTGCCCTTTTCGTAGGAGACGTCCTGGACATCATTAATTTTCTTGACGGGGCCCACTTGTGGGTGGGTCTTTGAGAGAGTTGCTGCTACCTTGTCGAGGCCAGCAGTTCCCGTGAATATGTTTAAATTCCAAGGGTTATGAGGCATTGGCCTCCTATTTTTTTAATACTTTACTTGGCTTTTTTCTGAAGACGCGCTTTTTCTGGCAACCCTTACTTTATAACTGTTAACCACAGCCGAATTTTTCAATTGTTTAATCGCTTTTCACAGGCTATGGAAGTCTGTGTGATGTATTGATAGGACCATAAAGTTTCCTTGGTAATTACATCCATTTAGTGTTTTGTTGCACCGAAGTCCTTTGAAGAACTAGTTTTATTTACCTCTGAACACAATGCAAGATAAGAGTAATGTCGTCGTAACAATTGTAACTCATATCCATAAACTGGATGTGATCAAGAACTTGACTCTCAGACGTATTCGCCGAGCTTTCCGTTATGTGTCTAATGAAACCATATGACGTGACTTCAGCATCCTTTCCTTCAAGGAAACTGCACTTAAACTCTCTGAGAATTTTTTTGATAATATTCCTAACATTCGCAATGAGATTATAACTGAGTTTCCCAACTATGACTACTCCCCCCGTGCTAACCGCAAACGCCCTCCGGTGTGTCTTCTTAAGAGCTAACACTGTCTCATCTATCTTGCTTACTTATACTTATTTTTATACTCCTCCCTCTTTTATTTTTACCAATCCCCTAGAAAATTACTATAATCTCAGTGTGAATATCTTCCTCATTTTTCTTAAATAACAGTGGCAACTCTGGCCCAGTGGATTCGCGTGCGCCGTGTAATTTTTTCTCCCGAGTGCGATTCCCGGTTTGCTGTTATTTTCCTATTACTTATTTTACTTGTATTATGTTGTTACTGATAAGGACCTATTTATGATATTTAATTACCTGCTGAGAAAATATATTTTTGATGCATAATATTACAATTGGAGATAAAGTCCTACAGACCATGGAGCTCCGACAGGTTGAAATACCTGAACCTGAACCGTAACAACTGTATATGGATATTTTAAAAACTGAAGAATCATAGTTGCTAGTGTATTCAATTCATTGTCATTGGGAGTCCGTTGAGGCAGTTGGAGTCCTTTTAAATTAGAGCGTAAATAGAAAAGAAAATTATCAGAGACTAATTATCTTACCAGAGACTAATTATCTGATTCTAAAAATGTAGAGGAAAGAAATATTAGGTTTAGCAGAGGAAAATGATAGAGTATAAAATTTTCACTATTTTCTTATTTGTCACTTAAGTCATCATTACTCATACGAATAAGTAGTTCACTGTGTGTTGCCATGACAGTGTATAATCCTGATATATAGGAAGTGTCTCTTTCCCTACTCGGCTCGAGAATATAAGCTATGTATAGAGTAGATCTCTCTTTAAGAATAAGAATATTTACCCATTAATTCTAACAGTAACTTCAATTTTTAGCAAGAATGAGGTTACCTAAGTGTTTGATGAATGGGTGTGTTAACCGAGACTTATTTCTTTCTGTGACTCAAGCGTGTAGCACGAGGTCTGATTTTCCCACGCCTTTTTGTGGACACGACCGACTTATCACTTACACTACCGGTTTATCACCGACTTATCACTGGTGTATCATGGTTTCAAGTACTTGTGGTCGTTGTTCAGTAAAGAGGCTGGTGTCTATCAAATATTTAGTGAAGTAAAATGAATAGCAAATTCTTCCGACTGCATTGAAAATTATCGCTGCTGCCATATCAGTACCTTATTGATGATAATTTTAATTGTAATGTAGATTTGTACAAGTAGGATAAGTTTCATAACGTACAAACTATATTCCTTCTGAGCATATTTTTGACAAAACATTTCACCTGACGTGTGAAACATGATAGTTTTTGGTTTCACTAATGAGGCTCGGAATAACTTACATTTTTTCATGTGAACTACAAGTATTTTATTGGAAGGTTGAAGTTAATTTCTGAACTGAAACTGTTTGTACCCACATTTATAAAAAGATAACTGAAATGAATGTTATTTACCTGATATATAGCTTTCTGCATATTTTTGGCTACATTTATTTTATCCTTTTGGTAATAAATCGCTGCGAAAACCACCACATTAAGCATCAGTAAGGAACATCCGACAGCAATTGTGACCCCGAGTGCAGACAGGTGGGCTCTGGAATCAAGGCCATAAACTTGAATATCTGTCGCATTCCTCCCATGCTCTGATCTGCCATCAAGGGTTTTGTTCCGATGGCCAGTTTTGTCCTTATCTAGCGTGTCCCACTCGAACTGTACACTGTCTTTGTACGACTCCCTCACGATGCCATCATAAAGTGAAGAATCATGGTGCCTATCAAGCATGTTGTGTTGGTTCGTCGAGCTATTGTCCGAGAAATCTAAATAAGGTATGAGATTCAACCAGTAGGAAAGTTTGTGTGCTTTGTAATGGTCATGAACCTTTGGCTTGAGAGCTAGAATAGAAAAAATGTATTTCAGCATAAATGTAATCAGATTCGAAACAGTTAATTTTTATAGCCACATAACCCTTAATAAACTGAAACTCAGAATTGTCAACGCAACATATCCTCCTTTAAGAATGAAGTTATGCTTTTTCGGGAAATTTCAAGGATCAGTGGTTTCTTTTTTTTCATATTTATATATTAAAACACCAAATAGCGAAACTCTATATTTACATGCGATGAAATTATTAGTGGATTTTCATCATTTAAAAGGAAACGGTGGACATTAAAATTTACTTTTCTTACTTTTCATCATAAAGATACGAAATTTTGTACATATACACATTTCACTATAAATAAATAGAATACCTTAAAAGAATTTTCCAATTTCATTATAATTTTAAGATTTTTTTAAAAAATTGAAATTTATAAACAAAATTTTAAAATACTCTTTGCTACTAAATTTTTGAGATATTTCCTCGATTTTGCATTTTAATCTCTTTAAACTGTATATAAAACAAATATGGGTATCAATTATTTAATCCCTTGAATAGTTAATTTTTGAGATATTTTTTTCCTGTATTCCATTCCGATTTTCATCAAAATTTTCCCTTTTGAAAAGTTATAAATCAAGTTTAATTACCTTAATGAAATCGAACTGTAAATTGCATACCCAGTTTTTTTTGTAAACAGCATCAGGATTCTTCCTTGCCAATTTCATGAATTTTGAAGAAAAATTAAGTAGCATGGAGCATTTAAAAAATCTAAAAACCTTGAAAAATCTGTTTTGATAAAAACACATTTAAAATTTATTACTACATTTACCCATTATAAATTACTTTGTAGAAGCTTCATAAATGATTTTTTACTTGAAAAAATATTTTGGTACTAAAAATCTACAGAAATATATATATTTTTTACAATAACACAATCAGTATTACAATGACGAGATTTGCTCAAATAAAGGTCCACCGTTTCCTTAATCTTATTACCAGAATCGTAGACGTCTGTTATAAAGTCATGCGCTTTATAACTTGCTCAATTGTAATTTAATTGCATTAAAAAAATATCGAAAGAAATTATCTCCACTGGATGCGATGCATGCCAAGTAGTACAAACTTTCACGTCTTCTGCGCTTGCGCTTGGCGTCATATGCATCTTGGCGACATTGAATGAAAGGGTTTTTCTGGTCTCGCTGTGAAGACACTCTCTGCTTGGCTGCGTTGGGGGTAGTACGCTTTTTTTCGTGTGTGGTGTGGGGTGCTATGTGCTGCTATTTTAATGAATTAATTTAAATTCTTTGTCTTAATGTAATGTACTTCTGGCCACTTTAGTCACTGCACCAATGTCCGAAAACAATTTTTTCTAGAGATCTTGTATTGAAAAATCGACTTAAAGCTGAAAAAGAACACATGAAGGCGAACCAAATTGGAATTGATATCAATATAAATATTATAGTCAACATACAGTTGTTTCCGATATTAACTTTAAACGAAGGATAATTTCATAAAGATGCAACCTTTGAAATAAACACATCTTAGGACTGAACAGTTCTTCGACAAAATCAAAAGGGAAGAAAAAAGTGCTTAGTAACAATCGATCCAAACTGGTTTTTCGTACATCGCCATTCACCAGGTAGAAGATGCGAAGTCATAGTAAGTACATTTTCTGACTGACTCGAAAGCACAAAGCATAATTGTATGCTATCAAGCAGGATTGTTTCAAAACATAACATATTGAAACTAATTTATCTATAAATCTAGCTCATATATTGATATAGATTAATATATTTAAATTGTCTATTTAAACGCGTGTTTTCATTGCATAGCAATAGCTTACCGTTTTATGTTTACATGAAAAAGACATGGTAATACTTATCACAAAGCCTCTAATATATTGAATTAATCGCCTTTAAATAAAATCTTGAAAATTCCAAAACAGTTTCTTAAACAGCTTATTTCTGCCCATATAAACCAATAATATAAATAGAATTCAATAAATCGATATTTGTGATTGTTAAAAGAGAAAATGTGTCTTGAGAATATATATTTCTAATCATGTAAGAAACCTTAACTATATTTATATAATTAAAAACATTATGCATGGTTTTATTTATTAAGAATATTTCATAATCTTCGTAAATAAAAGCATAATCCCATACCAACAGATAAACTGGAATTTAGGCTAACATAAATTACTTTGTAATACAGTGATGTTGTATGAATTGTGCGATTGATTAATTGATCATTTAAAGCGATATACATGTTGGGTTATGGACATAAGTCAATGCAGAGGGCGATTGATAATAAAAAGAAACATATAGTACATACATCATAAACATAAATTTCAGTCCAAATACGTTTCTGGGCGGTTACAGATTATCTATTAAACAGCATGAGTATGAAAAATTATGTTCCCTAAAGGTTTCGTAATATCAAATCGCTGGGTGTAGTGCACACTCTGTAAACTGTAAATATGTGTTGTTGGATGATACATGCGGTATGGGCTCAAGATGTTATCTTCTAAAATATAGGCACCTCGTAATTGACGGAGAACACATAGGTATGTCCTTAGAAAGTATTTTATTTAAATGACATTGCAATGGCTATAGTAGCTCATCATTGGCTAACCTTTGAAGCAGTTTCATGTTTCTCAAATTCAGCAATTCATGTTATTCCACGGAACTTTTCAAGTAGCTTATTATCAGGTAGCCGTTAAAACCAGTTGAATGCTGTTTTATTTTTTCAATGGATCTTATTACGTGGAGCGACTGAAGAATCATTCATAAGCTAACTTTTTCAGTAATTTACATCTATCTCAGCTGCGGGAATTCATCTTTAGAAATTGAACTGCTGGAGTAGGATTTCACTTCTAGAAATAACTCCTGATGCTCTGAATTCTTCTCTAAAAGCAACTGCACAAAAATCACCCCGGTCTTCTCTACATCTTGATATACGGATGATGTCAGACATTTAATCCTAGACAGAAATGGGATTTGTCAGTGAATTACTAAATAGATTCTAATTACGCTGTCTAGAACCAATAACACCAATTCAAGTACAGTTGTCTATCTTAGTTCTTACGATATTAGCGTCAACGATGTACAAATGGATCTTTTTTAACTCTATATTCAAATTAGATAGACCCGAGGTAGCCTATTTATAGCCCGTCGGCTTTCAGTGCTGATGGTTCTCGGATAAAATACCGACAAGCGCCATTTAATTTCTCCGTGTCTGGTCCAGATAGGGGTACATTAAATCCATAAAACATAAAGTATCTCTGAGAAGTCAGAGGGGAAGAGAGTGGGTACGAACCACCCTCACCCTACTCCGACTCTTCTGGTGCCATTATATACTGGGGCTGTACCCCTCAGCCCGCTTGCCTATTTGGACCAGGTCTGGAATACTTTCAGCCAGGGGGAATTGGAAACAACAACAACAACAGATCAGTTAATAGCTCTTTTATAATTCTCGGATAGGGATAACAGATTTTAACAGAAATGAGAAAACTGCTGGTGTATAACTGAAAGAATCTATGAGCTTATGAACATCTTGTTTTGCCATTACAACAGTCAGATGGACCAGTTAGCTGAGATATATGTATATGCATTCTTTAAAATCAGTTTCAATGACTGGCGGTCTTTACAAACCATTAGGCCGTCTGCACACGGAGCAACTCAAAAGAAATTGATAACCGACTCAAATCACAAACCAGTCCGTGATGAGTCGCAACCTATGTAACTGAATGGAGCCACGCACACGGCGCAACTGGTTACAAACCCGTCGGACGGGTTTGTAACCAGTTGCGCCGTGTGCGTGGCTCCATTCAGTTACATAGGTTGCGACTCATCACGGACTGGTTTGTGATTTGAGTCGGTTATCAATTTCTTTTGAGTTGCTCCATGTGCAGACGGGCTTAATCCCATCATATAATTCTCAATTTTCCTGCTCGTTAAAAAACTCCTTTTAATGGTATGACCATACCTACAACCGTTTTATCTAAGGGAGCAGTTTCATAGTCTTAGAACAAATCATTGAATGATTTTACTTTACTGAACCTGAAGTCTGCTGATATTCCCAGTAATGACTTCCCTACTTCCCTAAATTCATTCCGTATAATTGTTGCAATTTTCTAAAAACAAAATATTTATCCTTATTTCGAAAAAAAATATATTTAATATGGTTTGAACATGGTACAGGAAACGGTTCTCGTTCTCGTGGTTGGCACCCCCAGGGTAACATCTGGTTGGTGGGTCGTACCCTCTCCATCCTCCCTGACTCCACAGAGGGACGTTTATTCCAGTACTCTAAGCTGACAATTAGATGTATGCGCTGGAAAGTTGTATGCGCTGGGTTTTCCGTAATTTTTAAAGGACGTAGATTCCTTAAGCAAAAGAATGCTTAGGTATATAGTATAAATAGATCGTAAAATAATTTCCTTAAGTCTACTAAAGATTAAAATAACAAGTCTTCATGAGGAAGTAACCATATCACCTTATAAACATTCTTTATAGATTTATCGCTTTGTTTTTAAACATTTCTTTAATATCCTATCGAATTCTTGAGGGCAATATATGTAATGTAAAAATTTGTTCAAAACACATCATTTAAAAATATCATTCAGAAACATATCAATTAAAAATATTATCAATTTAGCTTATATTTAAAATCACTGTTATCTGAAACCACACTACTAACGTAAGATGTTTAGCTATAAAAGCGAAAAAAATATATATCATGTACGGTAGTTAGGAGGTGATGAATATGAACACAAAAATCTGAGGGTTTTTTTTTTGATAAAAATTCAGTTTACTAACTTAAATTTTGAACAAATTATGTCTTTAACCTGTCAACGATCTTAGGCTAGTTTTCTAATTATAGAATAATTTTTATCTAATTAATTCTAACATTTCTATGAGTAATACTTGAAATTGAACAATACTTGCATATGCTGAGATATTTCTGATGATGAGATGTGAATTCCGGCCAAATGACTCTTTCATATCGGCCTCTTCCGATGTCCATATGATGATCGCCAAGTTGAGTTCCGACATTTGGATCCCTAATAAATAATAACATAGCTGTCTGAAATGTGCAACTAAATAAAGGTGAGTTCAAACAAACATAGTTTGGGTTCAATAAGAATATAAAACAATCGGGTTGTAACTGCAAATATACGGGAAATAATTTATTAGACTCTAGTCAGAAACTAAAAAAATATATTTTTAGATCAATCTTAAACTAAATAGCAATAACAAAATCCTCTTTTATGTTTACCAAATAAACAAACATCCTAACCCTGAAATTTCAATACTGCACTAGCCATAACTCTTACCTTCATAACAATCACTATGAAGGTAAGAGTTAGGGTATCCAATTAAATTGGTCTTACCGTAATTTAACATCTTAATTATTTCAATCGACCGTTTAAAAGCTGTACTAAAACTACTTTTATAAATTAATTTGGAAATAATTAATTAGTACATGAAAAATTTGGTAAGAATTAACTCAGTACATGAATTTATACACACATAAACACACAGATATAAATATATATATATATATGTGTGTGTGTGTGTGTGTGTGTATGTATATATATATATATATATATATATATATATATATACACCTGTAAACATATATATACTGTAAATATTTATATACACAGGTGGTTATGTAAATACGATACAATAGTTAGCATAGAGATAGATTGCTAGCCATACTTGAAAAAAAGGATATATAACAGACTTCGGACACATTAAAAAATAATACAATGCCAATACATACGTTAAATGGTAAAAAAGGAGATTAAAAATCTTAAATTATTTAATTTAAATTTCTTTTTTTCAATACACGCAATAGTCTGACGTTAAAATTATTAGTTAAAACAATTTTAAAGTCTAGAAAACATTTACGAGAGTCAAATTTTTTTTGCAGAAAATTTTTCGTCTTCTTATGCTGCATCGTTTCACCCAAAAGGAATGTCTTTAATAGTACAAAAAGAACAATTAAAACTTTTGTTTGGAGCAGTTTCATTAAATTTTCGCTCAAAGTTCTTTTTTAGAGTTAATGGAATGACGCATCTCATGTGCCACGTGGGTTACGGAACCTTTATGATACTGTTAAAAACATCACATTTTCCCAGAAGTAAAATGGAAGTCAGTTATCGAAAGTTATACTTTAATAATAAATGGGATTCATTGAACACATTTTAACAAGGGTTTCTTTTTAAGCTTAAAATTCTTTCATAATTATATCGTGAAAACGAAATCCCTGAAAACGAAAAGATCAAAGATAGAAGGAAAGATTATAAAGTATAGCTAATATACTAAATCAGAGAACATTATTTCTTTATCATCGATTGTTCAATTTGCTTTGAGATTTTGGAATCCAATTAATTTGATCTTATCTCGTAATTTATCAGCTTAATTATCTCAATCTACCATTCTTCTAGAGCTATAGCAAAATTGCTTTTATAAATTAACGTGATTAAAAGTTATAATCAACTTTCATACAGAGAATTTATATATATATATATATATATATATATATATATATATAAACTCTTTAATTAAATAGAACAAATTATTATATATCTTCCGCTTCTAGCTCAACAATGGACAAATGCCTTGGAAGAACTTACAATTTTTACTCTCTCATGCTATTAAATTTAGATCACGTACTGTTAAATTTTAATAACATTATAATTTTATTAATAATTCTTTAAATTATACAAAACTACTAACATTTAAAAGAATTAAATTTAAAAATAAAACTAAAATAAAGGAAAAAATAGGAAGCAATATCTAAAATCTTTAATGAAAACCTCAGAAATTTTATATGCAGCATTAATCATTATAAGGTCATGTTCATATGACAATAATGAATAGTTAATATTTTCTGCAGAAGTTTCTTAATGCAATAACAGATAAAAAGCATTGGTAATCTACCGTAAAATCTCGACTATAATACGCACCCGAGTATAACACGCATGCTTGATTTTGCGCGAAATTTTCGGAAAAATTAAAATTCGACTGTAGAACGCACCCATAATTTTTCAATATTTCATTTATAAAATGCACAAATATTTATTAGCAGAAATAAAATTTGTAATAAAAAGATACGAAAACATTAAATTAAGTAGAAAAAAAAAACTTAAAATTTTTATTCTAAACAAACGATACTGGTAAATTGTCAGTCTTAATCACTTTCACTTGAATACAGCTCATCTATTGTAGTTGCGTTCATGTCATAAGTACTGGTATTGTCGTAATTCATATCACCATCACCATCCTCATTTGATGACATCTGCTCATCCTCCCATAAAATGTCGTTCTCACTGCCGTCTCACGTTTTAGGCTGCTATGTACTAACCCTATTGGATTCGCTCACCTCAATGTTGACCTATGGTGAAAATTTGTCCACGGATTGCCGACTTGGTTTCAAAGATTTTTTTAAAAAATTTGTTCTCCGTCATAGAGAAAGAAATTTTACATTTGTGTACATTTTTCGTTTTTTTTTAAATGCAATTAAAATTTAAAAATTTAAATTATTCGGGGAAATCTGGTATAGTGTGTTTTAAACGTTCATAAATTCCTTCGGTGGACGAAATTTATAAAATGAATCCTGTAGCGCTTTGCAGAAAAGTTCAGGCTATCTGACAATACCAATTTTATTTGATTATCGGCATTTATGTACCTGTAAATACTTGACAAAATATATTTTAAATAAAACATTTGGGGACAGCGCTTAACCCCCCTATAGAGAGACAGCCATTACAATCCCTCAAAATGTCAATCCTAAGGGGGGTGGAATTCTCGAACTGTCAACTGTACTCCTCCCACCACAAGAGTCTGCAAGAAGAAGAAAAGGGAAATACGATTTTTTTTCTTAGTACATAGCAGCCTTAACGATTGATAATTTTTCTGCTGCCTTATAGGACAATCTTGAAGAAAATTTGAGGGATATAAGTAAAGTAAAATAATAATTTTTTGCACTTGCGACAACCGGGAACTATCACTATTTCAAGGACCTGTTATTAAACGAACGCGTGTGCGATACGGACTGTGAATTCCGTTTATTTAAAAGGATACCTGCTTAGTAAACGGGTGGATGAATCACGGAGTGCAGATGCGTACACACACATTTTGCGATAATGTCTTACAGCTGTTGTACGTTCGTTTATCCAATGTTTGAAACTACGTTATTTTTGTAGGCGAGTAAAATACGTACCCTTATTTTTGCGGACTAAATTGTTAAAATAAAGTGCGTATTATACTCGAGATTTTACGCTAATTTTTAACGATTTTCACAGTACTAATTGTATGAAAAAACCCTAAAAGTTCTATCGTAATTTTGAAAAGGTTAATTTTATTAGATTCAATAGTTTATCTTTACTTTTATGCAAGCAATCCTCTGACGACTTACTACAGATAATGACATGCATAGCACTGAACTGTAACGAACAAAATATTGCGAGAGCGTAAAAATATTAAAAAAAAGTTTTAATCCACTGCACACACCAATCTATTTATATCCAGAAATGGACGTATAATTAAATGCATTGCATAGTTACATTTTTTTTATATTTTAAATTATTTATTTTCAATAAAGAATTGCTCTTTTATCCTAAGAGAAGTCCATATGTTCATAGACGGTCAAAGTATTAGTAGCTCCGATAAAATTCAAAATTTTGGAAACTAAGCTCTATATATTAAAACGCTTATTTCCATATACAATAAAACATAGCTGAGAAATCTTCTTTTGCAAATTAGAAAAAATAAACGACCAAAATTCCCCTCATCTAGTAATAAGGATCGAAGTTCGACAACATAGTTTGACACAACCCTTGCTCGTTTATATGGCTCCCAACACTTCGACCCCCTTACGAATAACTGAAACCAAACAAAACCAAAAATGTACGAACCAAAATTGGCCCACCACAGCACTATATATCCATGCAATACAAGGATGCACTCATTTATGTGGCCCACAACCATCCGACCATGTTGGGAATAAATGAAACTAAACTAAACTAAAAATGTACAAACCAAAAGTGGCCCGTCATGCCACTGTATATCTATGCAATATAAGGACAATGCACTGCAAAGCCATTCTAGTTTAAGCGGTCCACAGAACTTCGACAATTTTGGTAATAACAAACCAAATCAAATCGAAAATGTATAAACCAAAAGTGGTTCGCCACATCAGCATATATCTGTACAATACAAGGACACGCTCGTTTAAGCGGCCCACAACACTTCAACCATGTTACGAATAACTGAAATCAAACTAAACCAAAAATGTACAAACCAAAAGTGGTCCGCCTCGCCACTATATATCCATACAATACAATGACACACTCGTTAAGTTGCCCACAACACTTCGACCATGTTACGAATAACTGAAATCAAACCAAACCAAAAATGTACAAACCAAAAGTGGTCCGCCTCGCCACTATATATCCATACAATACAATGACACACTCGTTAAGTGGCCCACAACACTTCGACCATGTTACGAATAACTGAAATCAAACCAAACCAAAAATGTACAAACCAAAAGTGGTCCGCCTCGCCACTATATATCCATACAATACAATGACACACTCGTTAAGTGGCCCACAACACTTCGACCATGTTACGAATAACAAACCAAACCAAACCAAACCAAAAATGTATAAACCAAACGTGGTCGGCTACACCACTATGTATCCATGCAAGAATACACTCGTTTAAGTGGCCTACAACTCTTCGACCATGTTACGTTCAAGTGGCCCACAACACTTCAGTTACTTGTCTGTTACCTGCATATCATATTTTTAAGGGTCACGTTTGGCTGGAGTGTGGAATTATAATATTCTAGAAACATAATAAAGTACCCGTATTTAGCAAAGCTTGTCCAGTGCATCATGACAATTTCTGAGAGAGCCATTTCGTCCGTGGTGAAGTTCGCGTCGAAATGCCCCAATGACATCACGAGGGGTGCGCCGAAAACGTACGTCAAGTCTTCGCCAGTAATGCAACCCAGCCTGGTTGAATATTCTCCATCTTCTGTTTGGTGTCCAAATACGTAGAAATACGTTTTCGGTTGTATGTAGAAGGCCGGCTTGGACTGAGGGGGAGAAAAGGTAGGATTGCTGTGCAGAAGGCTTGTTTTAATGAGAGATGAAACCACAGTAACATCTGTCAGTGCCTCCACTGTTCCAGAAAATATGTCAGTTGGATGAAGAACGGGTATGGACCAATCCATGTACTCATTCACGACCGTCAAAAATATCTAAAAGAGAAATTGGAGTGAGTGGTAATGCTTCATTATAAATTTATTTATGTTGTGAATTGAAGAAATAATGCAACCCAGCCTAGTTGATAAGTGGATAAATCAATAAATTTAAACATTCTATGTCTTAAAATATAGTAAATGTTGTCTGTCTAGTCAAAAAAGCATATTATTTTCGATAAAAACTCCTAATGTTGCTTTAATTAATGACTGCATTACATTTTGCATGAACTACGACCATCTTTTGTTACACAATGGCAAATTGCACGTGGGGATAATTAGAATGGGAATTACAGTTTAAAACCGATTTCTAACACGTAGAAGTCGCCATGTCTACTGTGGGACATGGACCATGAGATTCTGATTCCGAATATTTGCACCATAGTAATAAGCAATCCCTAAATTCTCTTATAATAGTCTGCTAAAGATTCCAATATATAATGTCTTGACAACCCGATAGCAGAAATGGGCATGATATACCTTATTTTGCTACCAGTAACTTATACTATTAAAGCAGGGGGATAATACTATGCTTCATATAACTTTGACCATGTGTATCCATCGCGGGGTCCTTTACAGCTAGTGGTATGGCTTCACAAGATTGTAAACACAGTAAGACCCATCTTCTTAGAAAAAAAATCCATCGCACGACAATCAAGCCTCCTTTATGTCATCGGTTTTTGACTCTACATTTGTTTGTGATCAACTATTATCAAAGATGAAATCCTCGAAGAGTAAAACGAAATGAAAAAAAATTTGTTGAGCACCTTAAGACTACTGTGTACTAACCCTATTGGATTCACTCACCTCAATGTTATCCTATGGAGAAAAATGTGTCCGGAGACTGAAGACTTAGATTCAAAGATTTTTTTAAAAATTGTACTTCGTAATAGAGAAAAACATTTTACACCTTAAAGCATTTTTCGTTTAAAAAAAGGCAAAAAATATTTTAAAATTTGAATTATTTCGGAACAAAATCTGGCATAGTGTGATTTAAATGAACCAAAATTCATTTCGTGGACACAATTTATAAAATGAATCCTGTTGCAAGTTGCAGAAAAGTTCAGGCTATCTGAAAATTCGATTTTTATTCGATTATATTATCAGCCTTTATCTAAGCAGACTGTAAATAGAAGACAAATTTTCTCCATAGGTTAACACTGAGCGGAGCAAACCCAATAGGGTTAGTGCACAGCAGGCTTAAGAAGTTACTACCAATTGGAGTCATTACATAGAAACAGACATTGATACAGTAGTTAAAGAAAAATAAGGTCAAATACCCCCCTGGTTTATTGTTTAAGTTGCTCTTTTTTGTTTAATGATATAATAAAAATAAAAATAAAAATAAAGAAATAAAGTTTTGTTAATTTTATTCATTAACTATTCTATATAGTTTATTTTAGGCCCAGACAATTCAAAAGTTTAGAAATACATGATTTAGATATTGAATACGTACATAGATTTATAAGAATATCTGATAAGAATCTATAAACTCGGCCTTTGCAAGTATTCCTTTATTAATTCAATTTAATGTCTGGAAAATATTATGACTTATCAGTTTTAACAGACATATTTCATCGCTCAGTTATATATTCCTATTCTAACGTTGAATTGTAATCTCGATAAATAGTAATAGTTAATTTTAAAAGTATAAAGGTTTAACAAGTTTTATAAATTGTAATACATTAAATTACTTTTAGATAATTAAATTTCAGGAAATAAACTCAGTAAATAAAGACAATTTTATTTCATTTTAAAGTAACACGGTTTTGTCATTAAAGAACGGCATTGACGTCATCCAACTTTACGAGTAAGCGATGAAAAATAAAATGCATTTCCAGGTATGTCGTATGGGGATATATCGGCATTAATTTTTCAGCTGCAAGTAGACAACTCTGAAAAAAGTATACTTCAAACGAAAACGTCGCCATACACTTTTATATTGTGTGAAAAAGATGCGCGACAGAATCAACTAAGTAGTTCAGCAAAGTGATTTTGTTCGGTATAAACTGACTAAAAAAGGAAATCCCGAGAGAAATTTAACAAAATTATCGATAGCAGTGATAATTAGAAAAATCTAGACATTCAGATTCTACTCTTTTAAATCTATTTTCGAGGTCTGTATAATGAAAAACATTTTACATCCTCGAAAGCTTTTATCACTTATCTACTATTTTTTTAAAGTCACTGCATATCGCAAAACTTAGCAACGAACTCTTTATCTGTAGGTTACATGGACGAAAATATAAGTTTGATCAGGGAGGTAAAATTTTCAGGCTGTAACGAACGAACGTTCAGCATTTATGCGCAAGTTTTTGAACTGAAACTCATCTTGGCAGGCTCAAACCATACGGAGGGCTCAAAAAGGAATACTTCGATAGTGGCTTTACCCTATGCTACTAAAACAAAATGGTTGAGAAACAGCATCTGGATGATTTCAATAATTGTCGAAATTGATAAAAAATTTATCAAAAGTAGATATGGAGAAGGAGGGTTCAATTAAGTTGTTTCTGTTACGTGATTATTTAATTTTCTCACTTTTTTACAGAACATCTGTTGTTGTTTTTAATGCCTATTTGCCGGCAAGATTCTAGACCAGGTCCATATAGGCTAATGTTCTGAGGGGTGCCGCTCCGATTTATAAAGGCACCACAAAGGCCGGAGTCCTTATTAGCCAGGTGCCACATCAATTTTTACCGTGAACCCCCAGTGGCGGCATCTGGGGGGATCGTACCTTCTCTCACCGTCTCTCACCTCGTAGAGGGACTTTCCGGTCTGAGGATTTAACGTGTCCATGTCCGGCCTAGGCAAGGAACCAATTAAGTATTAAGCATATTATTCCGTGTGTGGGTCACATTTCTCAGTCCTCTGATTGGTACTACTACCTCAAAGACCAGTTGAAGGTAACGCAAAAGATACAACGGCTAATGGTAACCGTTTTATATTAATCCAAGCAAAGACGGCGCAATTTCAAATGTATAGGGATGCAAAGAGAATGATATAGAGGTTAACTGCTGTCAGGTAATTGACTAAACCCAAACTGAAATCATATGCACGGTAAGTACCTCTTAATCAAATTAACAACTATTCTCTCGTGACACCATTTACAGTGGGCCACAACAGTTGCGTAGCATTTTCACCAAGGTACTCTTTACCAAAGAAAAAATGTTCAGTTTCAATTGGAATTTCGGAAGACTACTAAGCACATGAGAAGTTGGAACGTTGTATAACTCCGATGGCATACCTGAAAGACACTGATAAGGCCATAAAAAGGCTTCGTTTAGAAACAGATTTTGGTAGATGAGTGTGACCCTAGATACTAGATATTTATAATAAAAGGAAGTTCTTCAACTGTTAATAACTACGTTACACTACTATAACGACATAATCCTTCCAAACGAGAATCGGTTTTGAGGTGCGTTTATCCACGAATTCATGTTAGTGGACCATAATGGGTGGATCTCACTATACGAGGCTGTTGATATGTTGTTATAAAGTAAGGAAGAAACTGGTCAGACGCTTTGACTAACCCGATCTGCCTGTGCAGATCACATCGAATATTTAAGGTTATTCTAAACAGAATCATCAGGCCTTTGTACACCAATCACAAAGAAAAATGGGCCTTTCTGAATAACGGATGATGTCATCGCATGAACTTATATGCTAAGAATGAATATAAAAGGAAAATTAATCTTCGAATTATGGTGTGCTAATATTCCCTGCTGAGACAGATTTTTGCTATTGTTTCCTTTTTCTCTTATCATGGTTGTCAGTGTTATGTAGTCATTTCTACACCTTATCCCGCACTATCGTTTGGAATCCAATGTTGTCACGATATTTCCTTCATCATATATGAGCGAAAATCAGTTTTCTTTGTACGGATTTTCTCCATTTAGGTCCCTCTTGTATGAAACTACATGAGCAAATCCAACTTTTCTTTTATTTGAGAATAACATATTTTTATTAAATAGTTGCATTTGTCAACCAAAAAATACTGAAAAACGTAAAGGCAAACCTAAATTTATTAAAAAGACAGAGTCTGCTCTAATGTAGGACGAATCCTGTAGAACAAGCTATTTTTTTGATTTTAGAAATTTGGATTTTAATTCCTAATTTTAGATATGCTAATATGAATTTGAAATGTGATATTTATCAAACATGACCCATGATCCTTGTAGGGCATAGGATATAGTATTATTCTTCTCAAAATCAGATATACACCTAAAAAATTATTAAAATTGAAAAATATAGGAAATTGCTTAGTTATTATAGTACATATAAAGAGTTGTGTACCTCTCAATCCCATAAATCTAGATCAAACACTATTTGTCAGTTATTTTGAATGCAAGTGTCCTTTCTTATGCCTCCTAGGTGGAACACTCCAGACCAGGTCAAAATAAGGCTTTCAGTGATACGAAGAATTGTGGCTTCGGTTTTATTGCACTAGAAGGGTCGGAGACCTACTAGGCCAGCCATTTGATGGCCGAATGTCTAGGGCGCTGGCATTCGGTTCAGATCCTGTGGGTTTGAGTCCCACTGTTGGCATGGTTGTTTGTAGCTGTTCGGAATCACCTTTAAACTGTAGGTCCCGGTCTAATTAGCCCTCGTGTAGAAAAAAAAGTTGACCGTAGCTCTCTAAACCAAACCAAACCAAACCTACTAGGCCAGGTACCACCGAACACCTCCAGGACCAAGATCAAGTACGCTTATACACTCCTACAATACTATACCACTCCCCTGACGGACTTTCCAACGTACAGATTTAATATGTCCGTACCCGGCATAGACACATCGTGTTTATCGGTATTCGAACCATGATCCCTATGTACCGAAAGCCGACGGGCTAACCACTAGGGGCATCGGACCCGAATACACATAAATATAGAGTCCGTTGTCATATTCACACCCATGCATGGTCCCATATTCTAATCTAAACATATTAAGAATGCCAGCTAATAAAGAAATTCTAAGTATTAGTTTCTATGAGTAATTGACAGAGGTATTCGTTAATTATCACCCATTAAGTTAGTCACACCTAACATAGAAAATATGCTAATTAATTTGAAACTAGCATCCATTCTTAATTTTATTTGTAGGTTTATACAAGCTAGGAGTCCATGCTATGCTCTCTCGAGAAGTTTGGTGTAAGAATCATGTATATTTTACTTATATAAATTTGGTGAATAAATGCAAATAATGACTTATTCAAATCATAAAAATCATATTTAATTATATTAAGTACAACACTTCAGTGCACTGTATGCTAAAAAATGTCAAAAATCATAAAAAATTGAAAATTATAAAAATCATATTACAATCATATTTAGTAGAACACTTCATGTACTGAATGTTACAAAAAATCTCAAATTTAAGCCACTTATAACAGAATAAAAGAGAAATCTCACCTGCTGAAGATGGTGAGTGTATAGGTTTCTCACCATTGTGCGTAGTATTCTGTCACGTCTCTTCGTGTCGATTCCCATCACCTCTTCAACCGCTGAAAATCCGAAATATGACTCCACTTTTGTTGTTCCCAGAAGCAAGTCGTATTGGACGAACAAATCTGGCTTTGTTTCCATAAGATATACAGGATCTTTAGGTATAACGATGCCGTCAATTGTTGGTCCAAAGCCTGCCAAATGGTCAGGTGCCGGAATGTCCACTGACATTATATCCTGTAAAGGAAGTTTACGGAGGCACTCAATAAGTCCCATGCTATCTTGTGAAGTGCAATTCAGTTGCTCAGCCAGTTTGTGAGTATAAGACACTGAGTCTTTTGCTATTGCCCATGGGCACAACGCTGATCCGCTTTGCAATATCGCCCGACGAAATAAACCTGTAAATATAAATTGTGTATTACAATGCTGTATGTGCTGTCAGAAATATATTTGGAAATGAACAAATGTCTTAAAACTTGAATTGCGGACAGCTGAAAAAAACGGTGTTTCCACCAAACCGTACAAAATGATTAGTTTTCAAATTTGACCAGTAAATTATTTTAATAATTTATTAAAGATAATTAGCAAATTAACATTTATGCAACTAAAAATATATATATATTTTAAATTGTGGATTTTAAACCACAAAAATATTATTTTTATAAGAATGAATTTTCTTTTGCAGTAAGTAAATAAAAAAAATCTAAATCTAAAATTCCGAGGACAGTTTTCAGTTTTATCTACTTGGATGGGCAAAAAATTTAATCTAATTTGTCACTGTGTGTTAATTAACCTTTTAGATATCACAGGCTACTTTTTAATTTCAGGAAAATAACTGTAACACACGTAAAAAGAAAACAGAATGTTCCGTTAGTTTTGAAACATGACAAAACATCTAAAAATGCTGTCATCAACAATATCTTTTTCTTTAACACAAGGAAAGTTTCTTTACAAAAGGGTATTAATTAATGACTATTCTTGAGTTATGAATAACACAAATATGCTATAATATTTCTTTGATTCATATCAAAGTATGCTTTCACTTCAACAAAATATCAACTTCAATTCTTCATAAATTATGATTATAACTACCTAATAATGTATAAAATATGTACAGAATGTAATGAACGCTTGTAAATTTAACCACCCAATAACCACCCAATGGGTTTTAGGAGTGTCTCGTAAATGCAATGTAAACATGTCACATGATTCTTAACTTACCGCGAGGGCCGAGATAGGAATTAGGATAGGAATAAGATAGGAATAGCAGATTTTGCTTGAAAAATCATAAGTCGAATGTTAATTGATTGGCCTATACCTATATCTATACATTTCCTTAGGCTACTAAGCCTGCTTAAACCCTTCACATTCTTGTGCTTAAAGCCACATTTACGTTCTTAAAATATAACCCTATTGTTGAAAAATCCTGTAAGAGTTTATTATGATATAATGCTAAATATGTGTTCCTCCCAGGTTCTTGTTCATTCATAAAATTGAAATACTTTTCATCCGTGTATATTATTTTAATTCCCTGTTACATTAAAATTTACTTCTATTTCCTCTGCTATTGTTTGCTGATGAGAACTTTTCATGACTAAAATCTTTAGATTCCACTGTTTTAAATTTTGCTTTAAAAATCATTTCTAAATCTTGAAGAGCCAAAAAACTGGTACACCTTCCTAATATGGTGACCAGTTTTTTGGCTCTTCAAGATCCAAAGGAACCCAAGAGTACACAGAAGTGTCACAACATGATTTGGCATGGATTTGACTAATGCCTGAAGGTATTCTGGAGGCGATTCACACCATGAATCTTTTAGGGCAATCCACAAATGCATAGGCGTGCGAGGGTTTGGAGATCTCTTCTGAACAGCAAGTTGCAAAGCATTCCAGATATGCTCAATAATGTTCATGTCTGGGGATTTAGGTGGCCAGTGGAAGAGTCTAAAACCAGAAGAGGGATCCTAGAGACATTTGGTAGCAACTCTTGGCGTGTATTATGTCGCATTGTCCTGTTGGAATTCTCCAAGTCCGTCGGAATGCACAAAGGACATGAACGGATGGAGATGATCGGAATGGATGCCATTGTACCCCCACCTATCAGAGTCGTCTCTAGACGTATCAGGGGTCCCTTATGACGCCAACTGCACACGCCGCATACCATCACAGAGATTCCTCTAACTTTAACAGTCCCCTGTTGGCATGTGCGGTCATTGGATTCATGAGGTTGTCTCCATACCCGTCACCCGATACAATTGGAAACGACGCTCGCCAGACCAGGCAACATGTTTCCAGTCCAATGGAGGTGTTGGCGGGCCCAGGCTAGGCGTAAAGCTTTGTGTCTTGCAGTTAACTACAGTACACCAATGAGCCCGAAGCTCCAAAACCCCATATCAATGAGGGTCCGCTGAACAGTTCGCACGCTGACACTTGTTGGTGCCCCAACATTGAAACCCGCAGCAATTTGAGGAAGTGGTGAACGTCTATGACATTTAATGATTCGCGTCAGTTGCCGACAGTCCAGTTCATTTAAGGTCTTTTTCCATCGATGTCGGGAATTCGATGTTTTACCAGATACCTGATACTCATGGTACACTCGTGAAATGGGGATGCGCAAAAATCCAAATTGCATCTTTACCTCGGAGATGCTATGTCCCGTATCTCGTGCGCCGACTATAAAGTCACGTTCAAAGTGCCATAAATAGTGATAATCTGCCATTGTAGCGGCAGGAGCAGATCTAACAGCTTCGCCAGACACTTGTTGTCTTATATGGGTGCTGCCGACGCATCGCGTTAAACTGATTGGTTGAATATCTCCGTTATTTGTATACGTACGCCTGTACCAGTTTTTTCGGCTGTTCAGTGTATATCAATAAATAAAACATGTCATATTCAAAATTATGTATTATACAATTGAAAGTCATCACTTTTGGCATTTGTCCAAGTGCTCCTGAAAACCAATTCTGTATATATAATAAAATATAAATGTCACATTACTCAAAACTTATTGCCATTTTGTAGGAAAACTAATTAATTTTTACTCGTGAATTCAAAGAAAATTTCTCAGAAGTGGGTTTGAAATTTTTCTAATTAGTACATTTATTTGTACTTATTTGAAACCAAGTTTTACAAAATAAGTCCTCTTTTAAAATTATTGCATAAATAATTTCATTGTTGCAATGCATATTTCATTTCAAGTGGACCCACGTCATAGATTTTGAGAAATACATTTGGAAACTTGGCTTGCAATAAAATGTATAACTTTACATTTTATTATCAACCAATAATTAAATAACTTAGTATTACGTACTTTTCATGTAGTATTAAATTTGAAATTTTCTTCAATATAATTCTTTCTTACTAATGATAAATTCTTTTGAAACATTTAGCAATAAATTTTGTGATAATAGTCTTTTCTACTTGCTAAATTGATACAAATAAAAAAGAAATTCAATTAGTATTTCACTTGAAGAAGAAACTTACTTTTATATAAAGTTATGAAAAGCATATAGAAAATAAATAAATTAAAAATTTCAGTCATAATTATTTTTTTCATTTCACTCTGAAGTATAATGCTTTTCATTTGACTGGTTAAAATTAAAATTAAAATATATCCATTTTTATTCTTTTTAACCGAAGGAGATGAAAATAGAAATTTTTTTTCTCAGTCTTGAAATGGAGCATTTTATTTCATATAAAGAAAAAAATTTACTGACGAAAATTAATTAAAAGAAATGTAACGGAACAACATTTATAATGATGAATTACTCCTGAGTTTACTTATGATTTATGAATTACAAAGAAATAGGGATTCACAATAAATTACCATAAAAATGTGATAAGTTTATTCGGTTTATTCAATAAATGTTTTGATGCGAAAGCATGTTTCAAAATTTTCATTTTATTAATCATACGCACCTATTTTATTAAGGAAACTCATTATCGTACTTTATTACAGTTATTTTTAATGTGTAGAATAAATATAACTTTATGCATCATAAAAGATTTTGCCTTATTATAATTTTTAAAAAAATTCAAAAATGATTAATTAATATTGTGACACATATGCTTATATGAAAACATTTTAAATTAATGAAATATTTTCGCAATGGAAGTCAAGGTTCAACGAATATACAGGGTAATTTTTTTAAACTGACACTATTCAGAGCCATCTGTAGCGCGATCTATCAGCCGGAATTCCACCAAAATTTATAGAGGGACTAAGGACGACATGGAAAAGAGTTTCCGTGAGAAAAGAAGAAGTTCAAAAAGTCGCCGATAGGGGAAGATATGGCGCTGTTGTTGTCAAAGCACCCGAGAATGCAAGTAAAACATCAAAATGCAAATTTATGACTGCGTAGTCGACAGCAGCACCAGTATTTTGGGCTATAAAGAGCGGAATCTGTTGCACCTTCGCTTTACAGAAGAATAGGACATCGGTCCCTTTTTTCCACTTGCATGACCACCTCGCTCCCCAGAACTAACCCATGTGACATTTTTCTATGGAGGTTATTGAAAGTCTAAGGTGTATCTTGGTGGAATCTCGAAGTTGGCAGCCCTGAATGACAACATATCCCGGAATTTGATGAACATTCCTGGTGTCATGTTACGCTTGGCCGTTGGGAACATAGTGTTTAGGATGGAATGTGTCGTCCACTAGGGCTGTGGTCACATTGAAGGAGGGAGAAGTGAATCTGCTGTAGAAAGTGGTGTTGCAGTGAAATTCTTTTGTTATTCATTTGCTGCTTACAACTTTCTCGGTGATCATCCCTTACCTTTGTAGCCCGAAATACTGCCGTTGGTGTCGACTACATAGTAATGAATTTGTATTTTGACGTTTTGCTCGCCTTTTATGCAAATTCTAGGGTTTGCCGGCAACAGTAGCGCCATATCTTCCCCTATCGCGAGTTTTGGAACTGATTTTTTTTACGGAAACTCTTTCCAATGTAGTCCTTATTCCCTCTATATATTTTGGGGGAATTCCGGCTGATACATCGCGATACAGATGGCTCTCAATAGTGTCAGTTTTTAAAAAAAATCACCCTGTATACACTCCATAACAAAATCATCGACACACCAATAAGTTGTCCGATTCTAATGAAATTTCGTTTGCAAAGATGTTTTGACCGAACATGCAATTGATAAAAATTTGGTATCCAACGAGGAGATCTTGCGCATCAGAACTGCCCATCCAGCAGGTGTAAGGGGTGATTCTCGATCTGATGTTCTAAATTTCTGTTGCAAAATTTAGACTGCAACAATGTCTCAACGAAGGATTCGTATTAATTACGAGCATGTTTCAGAGTTTAAAAGATGTCGTGTCATCAGATTGAAAGAAGCTTGTGTGGCCAATAGAAGAATCTCTCGACATCTGTGTCACAGAGATGCAGCGATAAGATGATGCTGGCAAGAGTGGGTCAACAACGTCAGAAATTGATCGCTAGGTCGGTAGCGGTCGACTTAGGACCACAACAAAACGGGAAGACAGAGCGATTATCAGATCAGCTGTCACAGCACCAAATTCGTCGTTATCATCCATCGGCCGTCTGACCCGCACATAACCATAGCATAACCATTGGCAGACAACTGAGAGAGCGGAATCGGAGCTCGCTGCGACCGTTAAGCCGCTTACCCCTCCCGCCTGTTCATCATCAAGTCCGATTATTGTAGTGCTTAACTCGATCAACTTGGAACTACGCTGACTGCGATGAAAAGTGTTTAGTGACGAGTCCCGTTTCCAATTGTATTCTGACGACGACCGAAGACGTGTCTGGAGACGTTCAGGGTAGACTGAGGATCAAGCCCACAGGCCCCCCAAAATGGTCTGAGGTGCCATTTTGTTTCATAGCTGGAACCTTTTGGTAGTCATTAGTGACACACTTACATCAAAATGGAACGTAGACGACATTCTGCGATTTAGGCCGACAGCTGGACACAATTTGGCGAGAAATCCCGTAGGACACCATACGGGAGCTTTATCAGTCTATGCCATGCCGGGTGACAACTTGGTCAGAGGTGGATCAACGCCGTATCGACTTACTCAATTTGTAACAGTCAAACTCTGGAAAAATTCATTTAATTGTTCTGACATTTCAATCGTTCATTTTTCTGTGTATTGTCTTCACATCTATCAATTTTTGTCGCAATCGGACAACTCCTTATGCGTGGGTTGATTATTTTGTCATAGAGTGTATTATTAGAGTAATCATTCCTTAAAAAGAACAGTTGTTTCTCAAACTTTTTTAATTTTTAACAAATATCAAGAAAATTTATATATATATATATATATATATATATATATATATATATATATATATATATATATATATATATATATATTTATATAAAAACTCATTCTCATTAAAAATAATTTGAGAGCGCCTAATATTTAGTATACTTTGCATGCATAACAGTTTTCTTGACATTTTTGGAACTAAAACATTTTCTTGAAACATTTTTGTGCATGTTAACATAAAAGTTAATGCAAAAAATGTGTAATAAATTAACTTCTCTTGTATAAATCTGTAAAAATAAAAGTTGCGATCAATTGCGAGTGATTCAAATAATAACTTTTAATAATGTTCTTAGGTCGACGGTGAAGATAAAATATGTTAGACTTTAACTTTCCTCATTTTTCTAACCTTAAAAATATTTAATATTCCAGTAAAAATTTGGGCAAAAGAAAAATTTACAATGTTGATGAAAGCCTTTTCAAAATATAATAAGTCATAAGTACACAGAGAGAAATTTCTCATAATTTTTATTGGTGACTTAAGGATTATTACATTACTTGGTGAAATACGGTATTTTCAGCTGCGACTTACTAGGGATCCCATAACAAGGGCAAAACCTCGTTCCTTAGACTTGCATATATTTGCTTAGTAACCCCTTCCCACGAAGTCGTGTTCCATTTGGTTTTTCAAATAATAAAAGTTTATAAATAAAACTCATACAATAAGTCACGGGTATTCAGGGCACCAAGTTCTTTCAAAAGATCTCATTTTTCTCTTCTTTCCATACAAAATTTAGGGATAAAATATTTTAATATGAGGAGCAAGAGTATCAAGCAGAATTTTTTACGATGATTGTTTTGCCAGAAACAACATTTACGTACAATACCGTCTAAGTACTTCTCTATACTCATTTTCTTTTAGTTTATTTACAACGCAATGATTTTTTTACGATTTTTTCTTTTAGAAAGATATATCTATCTAAAACGCCTTTCAAAGAATCGCGATGAAAGTATCCACATACATTTTGTATGTGGAGATAATTTTTCCTAAACTATCTCCAAGAATATAGATTAAAAGAAAAAAAAAACTCTGGAAATGCTTTTTGGTAAAGCAAAAATCAAGTTTTTTTTTTAACTTCTTTAAATGATATTTTTATTTAAAAAAATTAAATCCTAGTGAATTTCTTTTCCTAAAATTTTTCTATGCTACCTTAAATAAAATTAAATTGAAAAAAAAAACAATTTATCAAACACTGAACAAGGTTTAATTTTAAATTTTCATTAAGTTAAATTGTTTGAGAATTTTTTTTATGAGTGAACAACTTTGCATAAGGGCAGGTATGATGAAAAATTAACCTTTAGGAAATACTTGTGAATTAAAAAAAAGTATGATGAGGGCTTGTTGAAATATCTTAATAGTACAAGAGTTATTAATATATTATCTTAATACCTTAGGGACTAACAACTTATAGTCTTAACAATTTATTAGATAATAATTTATTAGAGTTATTACCTTAACAATACAAGAGTTATGTTTTCTTAGGAGTGTACGGATGTTTATATAAATTTCTTTACCTTTTATTAGTGTAGGACTACTAACTTATAGTCTTACTAGCTTATTAGATAATAATTTATTAGGGTTATCATCTTAACATTACAAGAGTTAAGTTTTCTTAGGTGTGTACCAATGTTTAAACAATATTTATTTATCTTTTATTAGAGTAGGATTAATAGTTTATAGTCTTAATAACTTATTTGATAATAATTTATTAGTGTTATTATCTTAACATTACAAGAGTTATGTTTTCTCAGGTGTATACCGATGTTTATATAAAATTCCTTTATTTTTATAAGAGAAGGACTAATAATTTATGGTCTTATTAACCCATTAGATAATAATTTATTAGGGTTATTATCTTAACATTACAAGAGTTGTGTTTTCTTAGGTGTCTATCGATGTTTATAAAAAAATTTCTTTACCTTTTATTAGAATAGGACTAATATCTTATAGTCTTAATAACTTATTAGATAATAATTTATTAGGGTTATCTTCTTAAAATTCCAAGAGTTATCTCTTCTTAGGTGTGTACCGATGTTGAAATAAAATTTCTTTACATTTTATTAGAGTAGGACTAATAAGTTATAGTCTTAATAAATTATTAGATAATAATTTATTAGAGTTATTATGCCAACATTACAATATTTCTGTTTTTGTAGGTGTGTACCGATGTTTATATGAAATTTGTTTATCTTTTATTAGAGTAAGACTAATAAATTATAGTCTTAATAACTTATTAGATAATAATTTATTAGGGTTATTATCTGAACATTACAAGAGTTATGATATTTTATGTTTGTACTGATCTTTATATAAAAACTAGGTTAATGAAAATAATCATTTCAAAATACTTTTAAAAAAATTAAACTCTGTTTTACAGTCATCCTTAATTAATTCTGAATAAGAAATAATTTAAACCTTTAGCCATTGGCGACAACATGAGCAGATTGACGCACGCAGCTCCATGTCCTTGCCCGAAAACTGTTACATTATCTGGATCCCCGCCAAACTGAAGGATGTTGTCTTGAATCCAGTGAAGAGCGGCGACTTGATCCATTAATCCATAGTTACCCCTTGCGCTGCGGTCCACAGAAGGAAGGAAACCTAGATGGGAGTTTCATTAGTGAGATTAGATGGCGAAAAAATTGGGTGGATGCATATAAAGTTTGGCCTATTAATGGAACCAACAACGCTATTAATCATATCATACCATGTTTATGAATAATATTTGCATTTTATTCGGTACCGTGGATGGTATGATAATCTAATACAGTATTCGGCTTATTAATATGGGATAGGGAATCGAGAGAAAAAATTGGGATGGGATGAAAAAATTCATCTTTTCATTAGCTTTTTTTTAGAGTATGAGGAATGAACTTGCTTTATGTATACAAGTGCGTGCACGGAGATAAACTTAGATAATATTTCTTTTGTTTTGAGTCTGTTAAAAGGGTTTTCAAATACATGACGAACATCGATATAATTTATCAAAGTATCTTGTCGTTAAATGAAATTGTTTTTCACATTTTATAGTAAAAAAATTAAGAAAATAAGAGAAAACAATTCTTTAAAGTTTTTTCCTTCACTGTTATAATATTCTTTATTCTATTATCTCTTTGCGAATTATCTGTTTTTAATCATTGACACCCGACATAAGAACGGAAATAAATTACTAAACACGAGAAAAACTAAAAATCTTAATGGGAGAAAAACTTTAGCGTGTGAAACTTTCTTAATTATATCTTAATTGCATTCTGATTAAATTATTCCTTGCATTTCTTCTAAAACCTCAAAACACACTATATTTTTTTAATACAAGAGTAATTTTTTAGGTTATCTGTTATCATATTTTTGTAAAAATCATGAATCAATTAGCTTTCCTTAAGGGGCGTTCAGGGCCAAAACAATAAATCAAGTTCGTTTTTTATCGAAAGTATTAGCTTATAGACTTCAGTGCTGAAAAACAACCCAGATTTGTATGGAATAAGGCTATATGGATAGATGACTAAAATTAGTTTATAAATGCACTACAATTCTTTAAGGGGGCTGACCACCTAAAAAATTTGATTTTCTCCTAAAAAAGGAATTTTCTGTTTTTGATATCACACGATAGACAAATTTCTTAGCTTTCAAAAACTGTGTCCATTTTGTTTTTATGTTCATCTTAAGTAGAGATAGTGCCATTTGTATGAAACTCGTTCCCGAAGTTTACACCGGAAGTGCGCAGTTAAAGGGCCGGGAGTGAAAGATTGAAGAACCCGAAAGCTTGTGTATTTTCGTTAACAGACAGAAAATTTCTGAAGCTTCTGTTTTTACATAAAAAATCATGTTTAAATACAAATACTTATGTTTAATACACCTACTTTCGAGATATTTTGCATTGTAATTTGGCAACAGGAGGTGTAATATTTAGCCTTTCAGCGAGCACGCCCGTGTACAGAGTGTAACATTTTTGTAATTTTTAATGGTTTGATTTTACATGTAAAGGTTAAATGTTCTAAGCAATTTCTATTTATAGCTACACCTTTTCTAACACAGGTATGATTTTCCGACCCTTCTATTCCTTTCTCTTCATTGTTGTAACCGTGGTAAACCAGAGATTATACTGGATTACAATACGACAAAAGAAGGAGTTGATGTGGTAGATCAAATGAGCAGCTATTACACGGTATCCCGCATATCACGAAAATGAACTCTGCCAATGTTTTTTAGGTATTTGGATATAACAGGAATCAATTCTCAAGTTGACCTTACTCCAATAAACCAGACAGTTTTGAAATAAGGCGACTGTATCTGCATTCTTTGGCCTTTAATTAAAAATATATCTCAATATTATCAACATTTTATATCTTGCCATAAAAAGCAGAATTATTATTTTCAATTTGAAAAAAAAATATTACGAAAGGAATAATCGAGGTTCAAAGAGACATTGCACTTTGTGCACGCACGCCTGCTGATGTTCCAAAAATTGGCGCACCCGCTGAAGGGGTTAAATTTGAATCTGTGTTCCATTTATTTTTCGCACGTGTATTGTTATTTTAACTAACCAGCCCACATTGTATAATGGATAGCATCGTGAGCTTCTACGCAGTAGGGTTTGGGTTGAAATCCCGTATAAGGCTTGGTCGTTACCGTGTTGTCCCCTCAAAGGGAGCAGGTCTAGCTCACATAAATGGTGCTCCTAAAATACAGCAGACAGAAAGACCTCGCGGGGAATAGCAAAAGGCGAGTGTCTCATGACAATGTCTCTCCATTAGGCAAACGGAAAAAAAATAACTCACCACAAATACTGTTTATAAAATCTCAAATTTCTTTATTTCAAATATTGAAATTTCTAAATTTTAGTAAAATCGACGATCTTGGCATTCAGATTACATGTTAACTTTTTACAAAATCGAAAGGAAAAATATATCTTACACATTTCATTATCCACAAAAAATGAAAATCATTGCACAGTTTTGACTACATCAGTCTAAAAATATATTCCAACAATTATTTAGTTTTTTAAACATAATTAATCTTTTTTACAGAAAATTAAATGTTTCCTGGTATCAGTAATATGGTTTTTGCACAATAAATTAATGGAAAAATTCTACGTGCAAAAAATTTGGATTGTTTAAAATGAAGTTTTTAATATTCAAGGGATGGGAAAATGCTAATAAGACAATATGTAAAAATTAGAGGACTTCTTTAGTAATAAAATGAATTTCTCTTAATTTTATATACATTTTTAAGTAAAAATGGTTGAGCTGGGGAAAAATTCATATAATTTTTTTTTCTTAACTGCTGTCTCGTATGCGTCAAGAAATGCAGGAATCCCGGCAGGTGTAAATGAGTGATGGGTCATGTATTTGACAGCATAAAATGATTCGTTATCGGATAAATGTCTATTTATTAATACTATAATAAATTGCTTTCTTTATAATTAAAAGTTAGTGGACATTTTAGTTTCATTTATATATAAAAATTAGACGGACAATGAACAAATTTTGTGAGAACTCAACTTCAAAAAGTACATGCTTTCAGAGACAGAGTTTTAAGCTTTATTTTAACTTCCATACTTATTACTAGTTGTCTCAACGATAATCAAATTCTGTGTTAAAGGATGTAATCAGCAAGAAATGAATTAACAGATATGTAATCGAACGAGATAAAAGTTGTATGTCTGGTTGCGAGCGTTACGGCCATTTTTTTTTACTACACAAGGATTTATTAGACTGGTATCTACTGCTTAATGTCGATTCCAAACGATTACAAACTTCCATGCCAACAGTGGGACTTGAAACCAAAGACTCTGGCACTGAATGAAACCACCGGGGACACCACCCTTACCGTATTTTTTGGACCATAAGACACAACTTCTTACATAAAAATAGACTTAAAATAGGCGTGCATCTTATGGTCCCAAGATAACATAAAAATTAAATAAAATTAATAATTTATTATATCTATGGTGCCTGGTATAAAGGGTTTAAGAGAAAAATATTGATTTTTAGATACGTGTTAGTATTGGTAAAAAAAATCTTTTGACTTCTATAAAAGGATTAACTCTATCAATTTTGCATACAAAATTACATTTATTTGTACAAAAGACTGAAGTCGAAATTATTGTTCTGCGATTGGTATAAAAGCCAATAACTTGGTAAATTTAAATCAATGTTTTTGACTTAAGCCCTTTATACCGGGCACCATATATATATATATATATATATATATTATCTCTATTAAGTAAGGCATTAAAAATATCTTTATATACCTAACAAAATACAAAATTTTTTTTCTAAAAATTCTCCTATAAGTTTGAGGAAAGTCTTATCATCCGGTGCGTCTTATGGGTGCAACCATTAAAATTACCATTAAAATTTATCTTTTACTTCTCATTTGTATGTATTATTTACCTGTCTACAATGCAATTCAACGGTAGAACTCCATCAAGATAAGAATACTTGTGTTATATCTTTAAAGTATCACTATAGTATTAAAGAAATAGTGCAGTAAAATAGACTTTAACTTTCTCCGGATTTATTTTTTGGGGGAGGGGGGGAGGGGGGTATGGTGAGGAATTTTAATGTGCCGTTGAATGAAAAACCAGATACAATCATAAATCCTTCGCTGAAACATTGAACCATTCTGGGGACAAAATTGGTAGATTTTTCCTTCATCTTTTGGTGTCGTAAATCACTGCTTTTTCACAACCATTTAAGTAATTCCTTCCTACAAACGAGGACAAAATATTTCCCCCTCTGTTTGCTGCTCATCGATTTTTGTAATACATTTTACACCATGCCCTGTGCCAAACTATTATGCAACTGGCGATGAGAATCGCAATTCTTTTTTTTTTTAAAAATAAATAAATCTATATTTATTATTAGGATTGTCTTTGCTGTCTTATTATCTTAGGAGTCTGTGCTGTTTGATTGTCTTAGGATTGCCTTTGAGGTATTAATAGACATGCCGAGCAACCATATTCTGCATTCAGCCAAATTTTTTGGTATAAGTTGATGAGAGTCATATTTTTTTAATATTTTTATTTGATATTAAGCTTTTAGTTACAATAATGTGTGTATAGACATGCCCTATAATCATGTAAACTCTCTGACAACTAATCATGTAAACTCTCTGATGTTACAACAAGAATGTCTGCGTACAAAGAAATTACAACAGCACAATCAGCACTTTAATGCATTTCCGGAACGATAAGCGATATACTTTTTGATTATAGTTAACCACAGAACATAATGTGTTTCTCAGAATGTAATGGTTCTTAATCGTATATATATATATATATATATATATATATATATATATATATGTGTGTGATAATATTACTAACTACCTATAATCGCCCATTCTGTACTTCATCTCTGCCATGGTAACCCGTCCTTCTTGTCTTGACGTAAACGCTTCGCCTTCCACATACTAACTTCCTCCGCCAATTCTGGCAACCTCTTTCACTTAATTCTATTTTGGCGCTTTTTTGGAGAGACGCGAGCTGGCTCCGAACTGATTAAGATGTGTTAATCTTTACGTCAAATAAACTTTAGTTATTCATTATGATTTGGAATCTTTGTTACGGCCTCGATTGCAGTATTTTCACGAGATGTCCTCTCCGGACATCACATATATATACAATTGACAATAAGAATCGCAATTCTTGATCTTTGAAAAAAAAAACTTCTAAAAAAAAATCTGCATTTTCTTTAAGCATGTGGTTTCTATAGGGTATTTATAGACATGCGGATTGTTTAGAAGTGTTTCTATTAAAACTAGAGCTCATATGTAATTTTGAATTAACGGAGAAAGTGTTCACTCCATCAAAACATTTGGTTATTGCATGTTTACTCATAAGTAATGCTTACCTTTTAAAACTTAATCGCCGAAACATTGGTAATTTTTCAGCGAAGAAATATATTTCTACGACTTTCATGCCATTTTTAATTCCAGAATAATTTATTTTCCTTATGAACGAAAACAAAAACATTGATAGTTTGCACGCTCTGATCTTCACATTATGTAACTTCAGCAGATTGTAATTCAGTTTATATGTAGTATGCTTTTACCTAATTAGAATGTATGCTACTTTCTTGTACATTATAAACAATCATTATAATAGCCAGAAAACAGTCGGTGTAACTTCATATTCAAATGTAGGCAATCATTAACAGAAATAGGGTAATTTATCATCCATTTCTCGTCTGCGTGTGTATGTGCAAAGGGGACAAAGGATATTTAAGTAACGGCCAAATTCTGTGGGTTTACGATATAAACTCGTAATTTATCAAAATACTGGTGAAAAATGTGTCTACTGTATTTAAGGAAAAAAAGCAAACTTGTACCTTAAATAGAACTTCTTTGTGCAATACTTTCAGAGTCATCTTTACTAATAGAATTAGATTTCCACTTCTTAAATTGGTAAAAATTAGAGGAAATTTTATATTACCACTTACATTTTAGACATTATAACATAAAAAAACCAGCATTTACGTATAATTGTATAAAAAAATTTCATTTATTTATAGCATCATAGTGTGAACACTATTAAAATTTTACTGGTAAATTAAAATATTGAAAAATAAACGTGTGATATCTTTTAACTAACAATTCGAATTTATATATATAATTATTTTGTTTTTAAATTTCGTATCAAAATTTCTCTTTTTCACTCTCTAACAAGTACAAAAACAAGAAACCACGAGAAATTGCATTCTCTGTTTGATTATTTTATTGCTTGCCGCAATATATTAAACAAGGAATGTATGAATTTCACATATAAAATGGAAAGTTCCAAATAATTTGGAACTATGTCTATCTTTAAAATTTCATCTAAAAGAAGAGTATTTTACTTTATGACTCAAGACTTGTAATAGTGAGCATACATTAAATAAAAGAGATGGTGAGACATGAGAAAAAAAAACATACATGAAAGTAATTTAGCAATGCGGATAGACAAAGGAATTTTAAGGATGTCTAGCACGTGACTATCATATTATCGGAGAGCACTATAGGAATGATGTTACAACAAGAATGTCTACGTACAAAGAAATTACAACAGCACAATCAGCACTTTAATGCATTTCCGGAACGATAAGCGATATACTTTTTGATTATAGTTAACCTTAGAACATAATGTGTTTCTCAGAATGTAATGGTTCTTAATCGTATATATATATATATATACACACACAATTTTTTTATTCATTTGAGAGACCTTTTTCTATCCTACAAACGGATTATATGATTTATTTTGCATTTTGAAAACCATACAGATTTTCTTAGTAAAAATTACGATATATATATATATATATATATATATGACTGAAGACTTAGGATAGTTAGAATATATTAAATAAATCAGAGGGTCATACAAACAAAATGCAAAGAAAAAATCATACATGACGTTAATTTAGCAATAGAGATATGACGGAAATATTTTAATGATGTGTAGCACGTAACTATCATATACTGGGAAAATCTTCATGGGAATGCATTTATTTATATATACATATACATATGCATTTATTTATATATATATATATATATATATATATATATATATATATATATATATATATATATATATATATATATATATATATATATATATATATATATATATAAATTTTATTTTTTAACTTATCATACAAATTACGTTTTCTCAAACATGATTATTATACAGAAGAAAATATTCATTTTAAAATTTCAGTGTCACGATCACATCTAATCAAATACATTGAAATCTCATACCAAGTATTCCCAGTCTGTAGTTGATTGTAATGACTATAACATTCCCATAACTTGAAAGCACTCGACCATCGTATGGATTACCGGCGTTCCATTCGTATGATTCTCCGTGGATAAACACCATCACTGGTAGCTTTAACGGGTGCATTCCCACTAGAAAAGAGATAAAATGCAACATCAGACATAACATGTTTCAGATTTTTCAGGAAAGAAGTTATACAGAAAAAGTTTATATAAAGCACGAGTACGGAAGCGTTGTCATGTGTAAGAATGTGTTATTGCATTAAAATATCTATTTCTTATTTCTGAGCCTTTTAAATGATTTTATATAAAAAAAAAATTTAAAAACTGAAGAGTCTTTTTTAAGAGTGAATGTTTCTTGTATGTTGTCTATATGTATATATGTATATATATATATATATATATATATAGTCTAATCTCGTTATAGCGAACCTGGTATATATCGGACTCACGGATATAACGAACGAAAATTTTGGTCCCGCCGTTTTCCTATTGTATTTAATGCTAATTTATCCTTTTATAGCGAAAATTCGAAATCTTAAATATCGGCTATAGCGAACTTTTTTTCAGTCGACTACTGAATTTTCTTTTTTTTTTTAATTTTTAAGAGTGTTGAAGGTACAACGAATGTTGAAGAAGCAAAGAATATTGAAGGAGAAGTTTATGAAGATTTACCTATCGCGATGTGGATAGAAAAGCACAAAATTTCATCATTCTCAGACTGTGGCATGCAGTTGTTCGAAACATGTGATGATGAAGTCATTACATGTGAAAATCTGACTGGTGAATATATTGTGGGAGGAAATTAAAATGAATCATTCTGAAATCCAAGATTCTGCCTCTGATGAAGAGGAGCACATAAATGACGAAATCCCCACCATCTCAGATGCTACAGCAACAATGTGTGTTATTAATAAGTTTTTTCTACACAAACAGTGGAAGAAAGAGTGTTGGAGTCATTTGATGTATTGGAAAAAGAAATTCATAAAATGTTTTTGAAATCGGCCTCACGTTAGCAGGAGATTACAGATTATTTCTGTAACAAAACAGTGAGCAACAATTAAAGGTTTTTTCCCTTTTTCTTCATTTTCAGTCAATTCAGACAAAATTAGTATTTTGTCAGTTTAATGTAATTGATTTTAGTCAATTTAACATTTTCCTTACGGGGTGGGATAGCATGTATCCCAAGAATACGGGCCCAAGAATGAATATATATATATAAATATATATATATATATATATATATATATATATATATATATATATTTAAATATATATATATATATATATATATATATATATATATATATAATATATATATATATATATATATATATATATATATATGTATATATATATACATATATATATATATATGTATATATATATATATACATATATATATATATATATATATATATATATATATATATATATATATATATACATACATATATATATATATATATATATATATATATATATATATATATATATATATATATATATATATATATATATATATATATATATATATATATCCCTTAATGGCCGTTCTTACAAAGGGGGTATGAAATTTCCCATTCTAAGGAGGGAATCGAAAAAATAGGCCCCGTAAGCTAAAGGGTAAATTATTAATAATCATTTTTATTAGATGTTATCATTTTTAATACATCATTATTGAATACACATAGCAAGTAATGAGTTATACATCTTGTGAACTCTAACATATTTCTTAACGGTTCGGATATAGTGAACGAAACATTTGGTCCCTTGAAGTTCGTTATAACGTGGTTCGACTGTATAAATGAATGGTGTATGTCGAAATGTAGCAATCTCAATTGTATTTAAATTACCTGACGGAATCTTTCTTAGAATATTTCAATTAGTCAGAAACGAGTGTATTTTAGAAAATGGTCTATTAATAAAAGATATTAAGGGAAAATTACTAAAGGGAATTTCAAATTTGCATCTTCAAAAATGAATAAGACATAGTACTTCGCGCTCCACCGTAAGAAAAAGTCTGATGGAGAATGCTAGTTTTGATCCTACTATATTAAAATATCAAATTTCAGTGGTTCGAGAAATCATTCACCAAATTTTATGACAGATTTAAAAGGACTAAAAAGAAGTAACGTTTTCCATTCGTAATTTTTATTCTAAAAATATACACTGATTATTTTCTCCAAATCGGAATCCTAGTTTAATGAAAATGGAAGAAGACACTTTAAAGAAAAAAGTACAAATGAACGCAGGGTTAAATTACATTGAGAAATCTTCCGAGGAATTTTAAATGCACACTTTAAATGCTTTAAATAGTAAGATTTCCAGTCCAGGGAGAAATGCACTTAAAAATTATATATAGAGAACAGCGTACGCAGAGACAAGACAGTTTAAAAATGTAATCATTGGTGAAACATGCACATCGTATTATTTCATTGCAACATTTATTGTGAGCCAATACAGAAGGTCGTTCACACTTTATGGAGACGATTTTGTAATTTATTTTTGTCGTTTGCATTTTGAGATAAAAATTTGGCAATTTCAGAATAATCGTCTGCTACTGTTTTGTTTTCGTTGGAATGTAAAATGAAAGATTTGTTTTGACAATGGTTCCTAAAATTGATAGATGGCTCGAAGGTTACGTAACTGCGCTTTCCCAGGAGAAATATTCGTATCAACAAATTATAAAGCTGTGTAAAAATCGCGGTTATGGCATTTCAAAAATGTATTTATATTAAATTTCAAAGGAAAAAAATATTTAACTGAATGAAAACAGGACCGCAAAACCTCATCCTAAGACTTTTCGAACGCATGTAAATATCAAAACACTGAAGTCTCTGATCCTAAAAGAAAGGGCGCCAACTCAGAGACCCATTACATCGAAACAAGGAATGTCTTCTGGCACTGTAAGTAAAAACATTCGTAAAGATTTGAAGTTAAAAAATAATGTAAATACCCAAAGTTCATCTAATTTTGCCAAAGAATATTGCGGAAAGAAAAGCAAATTGTAGAAAATCATATGAAAAACATCTAGCTGCTGAAAAAGAGAAATTTGAGGTAACACTCGATGAAGCATGAGTGTATTTACGTGACTGTAATAAAATACTATCAATTTTCTATTGCTTGACTGACGGGAATGACCATACGAAATGGCTTCGTCAGAAAAGTTCCCAAAGGGATTCATGATAAATGCAAGATTTAGTTATAATGTGAAATAAAAAATAAAAAAAGTCTCAAGTAAAGCCAAAACTTATTCAATCTACGATAAGCTGAATACAACCTCTGACAATAAAGTTCGGTGAATGAAGTCAGAACGGCCGATCTGGCAACATTGGAGAAACAAAACGGTGCACCTGCGTAGCGGTAGGTGTTAACCATCTGCCCCTACCGTTGTTCAGTTGAGCGTCGTTTGTGTCCTGTGTAAGACTTGTTTTACAAAGTGCTTGTTTAGTGCGTTTGTTCCGTGCGACAAATCGTTACCCAGCATTTAGGGATGACCCTTCAGCATTCATCGTCGTTCCCTCAGGTATAAATTCCTTGTGGATAATGCCTTGACTATCAAAAAAGGTGATGACCATCGTTTTGATGCGTAATGTTTCTGCTCTGAACTTTATCTGACGAGGTGATGCATTAGAACGCCATTCCATGCTTTGCCGTTTCGTTTCAGGGTCGTACCTGAGACCCCAGGACTCATCCTCAGTGACAATACAGTTCAAGAAGTTTGATGTCGCATCCTTCGTTTCGACAAAATCCTGCGAAGCCTCTAAACGTGCCTGCTTGTGATCGACATCCAAGTGATGTGGCACAAGACAACACGTTTTTCTCATCCCTAAATTCTGGGTAACGATTTGTCGCATGGAACAAACGCACTAAACAAGCACTTTGTAAAACAAGTCTTACACGGGACACAAACGACGCTCAACTGAACAACGGTGGGGGCAGATGGTCAACACCTACCACTACGCAGGTGCACCATTTTGTTTCTCCAATGTTGCCAGATCGGCCGTTCTGACTTCATTCACCGAACTTTATTGTCAGAGGTTGTATTTATAAGCAATTTTTGAAGAAGAAATTCCAGCCTTATATGGGAAGGACTATGATAAAATTTAGCTTCATGCAGATAAGCCTCTAGTCACACGTCTAAATCAACCGCCGCCTATTTATCAAAGAAAGAATGAGAAACAGGAATAATGTGTATCCCATTTAACGAAATACCTGTAAAATTACCTGACACTTCTCGAGTGAACTTTTGCGCTTTTGTTTATTAAAACGAGCCTTAGGAAAACGACATCCAAGAACACCGAACGGTCTTTGGAAAACGGCCTAAGAGGAATGGGGTAAAATTGACATGACAGTACTAAGAAAAAGTTTCTTCATGAAAAATTCCATCTAGAGCTATTGTCAAGTACGATGGCTATCGGATCGAAAGAAATCGTCGCAAAAAATACGGCATTTATACATAAAACTTAACTAGCAAAATCATTTACAGTTTCTGCATTTAAACTAAAAACTTCAATCGTACAATGTTGTTTGGGTATCTAAAGATTTTTCCTTCCTGTTAAAATTAAAAATCAGAGTACATCAGAAACTTTTACTGAATTTTAGTATTTACAATTTTACTATTTAAATGCGTATTTTACTTCGATGTATGTTTAATCTGATTGAATGTAACCAAAATATTTTAATGTATTAAAGTATCCAAATTGTCCATGGAATATTCTTTTCAAACACCAAAAAAATTCATTTATATATATCTATGTATATATGTATATACATATATATATATATATATATATATATTTATATATATATATATATATATATATATATATATATATATATATATATATATATATATATATATATATATATATACCGGGTGGCCATAATTAAACTGACAGTGCTCACAGTGTTCTGTAGTGCGATCTATTTGCGAGAATGACGCCACATTTTGTAGGAAGATTAAACAAGACGGGGGACAAGCAATGGTTGCGACGTTTGAGAAAACAGGTTCTCTGAAGGTTCAGTCAGGAAGAGGACGAAAACCTGTACCACAGGATACAATCGAAGCAGTTGCCACGGCGATTGTCGACAGAGGACCACACAATATTGCTGCCACCTCTAGCGCTCGTGGATTAGCTCGGAATATGGATATGCCTTACAGTACGGTATGGAAAATCTTGCGAAAGATTATCAACTTCTATCCGTACAAGATCAGCCGTGTACAGGAGTTACAGTACCCCGACCATGATAAGCGATTGACTTTTGCCCTCACCTTTCTTGCCAGAATGGAGGTGGATGATGGTTGGCCGTGGAAAATCTTATGGGGAGACAATTTGGGATGACAAATCACCACATGCAGTCACAGAAATTCCCTTACATTCACCAAAGGTAACTGTTTGGTGTGGGTTCACAGCGGAATTTATCGTAGGTCCATTCTTCTATGAGAACATTACCCCGACAGGACCGGAAACCTGTTCTGTTACCGGAGAGAAATATCGCCACATGTTGAACAGCTTTGTCATTCCGGCACTTCAGCAAAGACAATGCCTGGGGGAAATCATTTTCATGCAAGGTGGAGCCCCTCCACACATTGCTGTACGGGTGCAACAGCTGCTACAGAAATTCACAACAGAGAGAGTTATTAGCTGTTACTTTCCAACTGCATGACCACCTCGGTCGCCTGATCTTACCCCATGCGACTTCTGTCTATGGGGTTACCTTAAGTCCAAGGTCTATCAAGAAGTGGTCCAGGACCTGGCTACGTTGAAGGATAACATATCACGGACTGTACGGGAGATTCCTGCAGACATGTTACTTTCTGCTGTTGTGCATACTGTGCACAGAATGCAATATGTGGTCCACAACAACGGCAGCCACATTGAACCTCATTTGAATGCAAAATAAAAGGTAATTTCCGTATTGATTTGCATTTGTTAACACTCTATTTTCTATTACACAGCGCCAAATATTCCCCTAGCGGTGACTTTTGGAACTAATTTATTTTTTCGCGGAATCCTTCGTCCCCCGTCTTGTTTAATATTCCTACAAAATGTGGCGTCATTCTCGCAAATAGATCGCGCTACAGAACACTGTGAGCACTGTCAGTTTAATTATGGCCACCCGGTATATATACTATTAAAAAACTAGTAATTTCTAAAGTCAACACTCTTAACACTAGAACCGCGAGCGGGTCAATTTGACCCAAAACGATGTTTAATTTATCACCACGCGAAAAGTATCGATTGAAAATCAAATTCCTTTTATGACTTTTAATATTTTAAGGGGAAGAACAATTTACCAAATTTAAAAATTCGTAACATAAATAATTTTCCGATTATTAACACTTATACCTAGAACCGCGGAGCGGGTCAATTTGACCCGTAAGAAATGTTAATGCACAAATAACGAAAAACAGATGCATTTTCTCGAACTGTAACTGTAAAATACTTCTACTCCACCCTAGAATTCCTTAAATGGACTGTACCAGAAGGGGGAATATTGAAGGGTTTTGAGTCAAGGTCTTTATATTAGGTATGAAGTACGAATTACGTTCGAATGCAGTGAAAAATTACTGCGAATATTTAGAAGACTTTTGGAAGTTGCTTTTATTCTGAAATTAGTATATGTATAAAAACTATGTCACGACGCCGTAATCTTGCTGCTCAGGAAGCTTTAGAATTTTTAAAACAATTATCTTAAGGGGATGGTGGACCTTTCACAGCGATTTTTGAAATTTTTGCCACAGAGATATGAAACTTTGCTTATATATTCATTAAAGTCTAACAATATTAAACACCTTATAAAATTTTATAGATATTTTTAAAAAAATATTTTATAGTTAAAAAATTGAAATTAAATTACCCTTCTTTAAAATGCTCCTTGCGACTCAATTTTAAACTTTTCCCCTTACTTTTGCATTGATATTGCTTATAAATACTTTCTGAACATAGTTATGTATTTTTTTGTACTTTCGTTGAATAGTTAATTTTCAGGAAATATTTTTATGCTTGTACTCTGAATTTTCTTGAAATTTTTGTACTTTTGTACACTTAAGTTAAACTTTGATAAACTTAATGACCTAAAATGGATACATAACTTTATTTTCATGTATTACAGGAGTCTTTATTATAAATTTCATAAACTTTCGTCAAAAATTATGACGCGAGGAGCATTTTAAAGACTTGCAAATCTGGAAATTACTCATTTTGAGAAAAATACATTTAAAACATGTTTTTTTCACCTACCTTTAATACTAACTTTTGTAAAGCCACCAAGTTTTCATTTTACTTTTCACTACATATTTTAAATGCATTTCATTCCAATATTTACATGTTTTTAAAATGTTAATGCATCCCCCCCAAAAATTCCAATTTTTGCTCGATTTTTGGCAATTTGAAAGTCCACCATCCCCTTAAAAGGATTCAGAAGGTTCGAAAAAAGGTTTCTCAAAATTCGATTTTGAGTAGTGAGGATGAATACCTGCCTGCTAATGAAGAAAATTTGGTTTCGGATGAAGAAAATGAAAGTGAAGATGACTCTGGCAATTCTCTAACAATTGCTGGTGGTCCTTCTCATCGCAATACTGATGATAATTTATCTGATAAAAAATAAAAATCAAATATTCCAAGAAAAGATTCACACACGCAAATTAATTTGAAAAAGAAATCGACAATAACATTCAAAGTTGGAAATAATGAAGATGGCAAAGATGGGACAATTTGGAATGTCGTTCAATTAGGAACAAACGATAGAGGAAGAAAATCAAAGTGTTATATTTTGAAAGAAGTTGGGGGTCCAACACCACATGCTAAACGCAATGTTATCGACAACAGTCCTTCAAGTGGCTGGAGACTTTTTATAGATGAATGGATATTGAAACACGAATGGATAAGAAACCCGGTATATATATATATATATATATATATATATATATATATATATATATATATATATATATATATATATATATATATATGCTGCAACTGTATACATAAACGGTGTTGAGATTTATTTACATTTAAGAAAACTGTTATTCAAGTTATTTAATCACACATCTACGAGAATTTCCCAGTAAATACCTATTTAATGTTTTTTGTTTTGAAATAAGACATTTTTACTTATTTTGCCTTTTTATTAAAACATTTTTCCATGAAAAAAGACATTTTAGATATTTTTTAATGAATTTGTTCCTTACGTGAGTTACAATCATACAACGACCGAATGCTGTTTTAAATTAAATTACATACGCAATTTTAATAACACACCGGAACTCATTTGTTACAACATTGAAAAATGCTCCTTTGCTCCAGAAAGAATTTCTTAAGTAATTTCAGTTTTAATATTTGAAGAATATCTCATTTTTTTGATGTGGCCAGCCAACTCTTTATTTGTGTAATAGTATTTTTTTTTTGTACGTTGGGAATTCCAAAAGTTTAAAAAAAATGTGTCTTCATGATTTCTAAAAAAATAGTTATTTAAAAAAAGTCATTTAATTAAGAAACAAAAAAAATATAAGCAATTTGTGTTTTACCGAAAAGTTATGAATTATCAGAGTGTTTAGGCTAAATTAATCCTAATGACAGTTTTTGAAAACTGCTAAAATTTACAAGAATTATTTTATAGCCTGTATTCGACAGCATCTCACAAAATTTCTTTATAGCAGAATTTAAATAATCGATTAATAATTATAGTAATATTACAAAACGGATTAAGTTTACTACACGTTGCTGTTTTGCTAATAAACTGAGTATTTTTAATTTTAGTATTTAAAAAATATACTTTCATACTATATGCGTAGGGTGAGAGGAATTTCCTGTCGTGCCACAGCTCTTCTAATAGCGGCTTGACTCTCATATTCTTCCTTGAATAGTCGCCTCTTCAGACCAGCTTTTAGACAAACAAAAATTTGTCTCAATCAACTTTCACTGAATGGTCTTTTGGATTTAGTCTAGATTGCTCCATTGCAGGGGTATAGAAACAAAAAGTATCTAAATGTGTATTTATAGTTCTCTGCATGTTTCCCCGTTTGAATGCTGAAGTATTCAAACGGTACTTGGATAGTTCCTTCTAAATACCGAAATAATTATATCCACTCTCTGTCTCTTTATATATATTTTTGTCTCTCTTTCTCTCTCTCTCTCTCTCTCTCTCTCTTTCTGTATGTATATATATATATATATATATATATATATATATATATATATATATATATATATATATACACTGCTCAAAAAAATTAGGGGAGCAAGCAAAGAAGTTAAGAAAACCGTGCGAAAAAATGTGTACACGCGTATCAATGCGCAATACATAAAAAAAGACGTAAAAGCAATTGTAATTAAGCTTTAATACTCCGAAAATATGGAAAAAACATGAAAAGATTATTTAGAGTAACAATTTGGCTACATGTAAACGATAAAAAAAAAAATAAAATTGTGCGGTCGGGGGACCCCCGTCAGGAACGAAGTTCCTTACGTTATTTTGTACGCAAAATTGTCAAATCGTTTTGTTTTATGAAATGTTTTACTATAAGTGAAGAAATATGCATTTTGATACACAAGTCAGCGTTTTATATTAGATAGGAAATTCCTGTGAGCAATTATACAGTGCTAAAAACTGATGAAATCGCTCAAGATGCTGAAGACTCATTAGGTGAGGAATTAAAAACATACCAGTTCTCTATACAGCTTGATGAGTCAACTTTTCTAGGAAATTAGGTCTTACTTTTAGTGTACATGTGACTCACAAAAGACGACAATAATTGCCAATAATTATTATTCGCTAAAAATTTGCAAACTGATACTAAAGGAGTATCGGCATTGGAAGAGTTTTTCAAAGTAAAAGAAATCCCCCTCAGAAATATCAGTTGCTACGAATGGTGTTCCAGCCATGCTAGGATGCTACAGGGAGGTGGGGGGGGGGGAGGGTCTTCTTGCATATTTAAAAAAAGTAGTTCCGAATGTATTCGTTGAACTCTGCGCCATTCATCGTCAGCATTTAGTTGCCAAAAATCTGAGTGAACATTAGAACATGTTCTTTTAAACAGTTCTTGGATCACAGATTATATGGTCAACTTTGTACTGAAAACGATGAAAAATTCAATCGCTTGCTGCTTCATATAGAAGTTTATTGATTATCAAAAGGTGTCTGTTTGGATCTATCTTATAAACTTCATGACTCAGTGCTAGAGTTCTCAGAAAACAAAGATGATGCTTTACGAGTCAACTTAACCGATTCCAAATATGACATAGCTTATTTGATAGACTTGTTTAATAAATTTAATGAAACAAATCAAAGACTCAAAGTCGAAGAGCTGAATTTAATCAAAACTAAAACTGTTATTTCCTCGTTTGTGGCAAAACCTCTTCTGTGCAAACGAAATTTAGGACGAAGGGAATTAAGCCAGTTTAAAAATTTGTCAGCAATAGTAAAACATCATGAAGACTTGATTATATATTGTCAGCACTTGTAAGCTCTCCATTCTGACTTCAATCAACGATTTGAAGACATTCTCAATAGGAACATACTCGATTTGGCTTTGGACATTTTTTCAAGAACAAACGCAGAAGAATCTCCAAAAATACAAGGAGTACTGATAGAAGTAACAACAAATGAGGAATTGAAATTCAAACACAGCAATCAACAGTTCTGGTTGCAAAAACGTACCGACACTTACCCTGGAATATGGGCTATTGTACAAAAATTTTTAGCTGAATTTCCTTCATTACATTTAGTGGAACGTGGTTTCAGTGCGATCACAAATCTGTGCAAAAACAGGACTTTAAACAGAAACCGACTACAAATACCTGATCACGGTGATTTAAGAAAGCTGTTGATAAAAATAGAGCCGAACATTAATAAATTGATAGTAGCGCATCAAGTTCATCCTTCTCATTAGGATTAGTTTTAATGTTATTTGTAATTTTTACTTTAATATTATCCTTCGTTATCTTGTTTTTATGTGTGTAATGCGCATATCACTATTATTGATTTTAATAAATAATTTTATACTTTTAAACTTCAAGGTGTATGATTTACAACATTTTTTTTTATTATGTTCTAGGACGTAGGTAGAAATATGGTTATATAAAAGGACGCAAATATGTCAGTGCATCTGTATTCCTGCTGCCATCTATCCTACGAATATGTAACTAACAGTGATTAAAAGCTTTGCTATGATGTTTCAAAATTAATACAAGGTGCACAGTGGATAAAAAAATATTGCTTTTGAATATAACGGGGTGAAATAACTTATGTATCAAATGTGATGCAGTGTGGGGTTTAAAATTGCCCGGAGCGCTTGTGCGGGGATTTGAACCGAGGACCTGTCGCTCCGAAGTTCGCTGCGATAACCATTCATCCACGGTGACCTTGAGAAAAAGCTTTTATGAAGGGGGCATAACGCTTTTTCGTTACGTGACGATTCCTGGCAGTTCACTGTACTGTAAGCCGCGTAAAAGAACTTCGTTCCAAAAATCTTTTTTTTTGTCTATTTCGTTGTTATCACGTGACGATAAATATATTTAGTGTACCAGAAAAAGAAATCACGTGATCAGCATTTAATAAAGTAATTTCTAAAAATTAATCTTTAAAAATTCAACAAAAATCCGAAAATGGAGGTAAAGATTTAATAAAGATTTCATTTTAAAGGAATTTTTATGATCTTTCTCGTGATATAAATTTTATATCCCCCAAATTATTATTTTAAATGCAAACTTTAAAAAGTTACTAAAACAGCTTAAAAATTTAATTTTAAAAAATCTAAGAAGAATGTTTGAAAAATCTTTCTTATTGCACTCCTACACCATAAGAAGAATCGACATGCAAAATTTCAGCCCTTTAGGTCCAGCGGTTTGGCCTGTGCGTTGCATGTGAGTCAGAGAGTCAGTCAGTTACGGAACTGTTTTATATATATAGATTACTCGGTATTTAAATTATGTTTGTAGATATTTCATAAATAACAAAACATTGTCTAAAATGATTAAAGCGAAATAAACAGCATTAAAATTGTAAAAGAAAAAAAAATCATACTATTTTTCATCACTGTTTCAGTAATCAAACCGGCAAAATGACAATAATGCATTATCCCCAAAAAATCCATGTGATTGAAAGTGAATGAAACAAAAGAAAACGCTTATTAAAAGTTATAAGAGAGAATTCCCTCTCTGTCATTCTTAGTACTGTTTTATTCAAGATTATTTATGAGGTGTTTTATTCTCCGTCCCACCTTTTCGCTAGTTAAAATTGTAAAAATTCCGATAACTCGAATTTCGCTAAATGAATGCAAAAATGAAACAAAAGTCAGGGAATCGACTTTCCTCGATATATGTATATATATATATATATTGCGTTTCCTAAGGCGTCTATTCTTTTCCTAAATAATTCAAAGGACTTGCGAATAATCGATTCGGGAGACAAAGAAACATATTAAACGAATCTAAATTGAGCGAATTTTAGATACGTCTTTAAGTAAAGATTATTGAACTGGAGAAAAATTCATATAATTTTTTTCTTAACTTCTGTCTCTTATGCGCCGTGAAATGCAGGATTCGCGGCAGGTGTAAATGAGTGATAGGCCATGTATTTGACAGTATAAGATAACTCGTTATAGGAAAGATCATATTTTATGCTGAATATAGATGAAAAAGTTTGCTTCCATAACATTAAAAGACATTTTCGGTGTTATAAAATGACTTTTGTTCTATTTATTACCAATCAGTTCCTAAGTAATTAATCAGTACATTATTATTTGTTAAATAAAAATTAATTCCTGAATAAAGCCAGATATGTTCCTGTTTAAAGTTATTTTTCATATGACTACTTAAATACATTTACATCTTTATATGGAAAAACATTCTTAAAGATTTCGATGTAATGCAATTCATTGAGCAGAATCCCTTATAATGGGTTATTATTTCCTAAATTGTAGCCTTGTCTTAGGCAAATCAAATAAACAATCTTCTAACTAGCTATATGTTTAATTTTTTAACCTGTAATTAATATTTTAAAAGCCCCTAAATAATAAATTTCGCGAGTATTTCGGGCTATAAAAATAAGGGGTGAATACCGAAAAAAGTTGTAATAAGCGGACAAATGAATAACAAAGAAATTTCACTGCAACACTGCTTTATGCAAATTCACTTCATCCACCTTTAATGTTACCACCGACCTGGTGGACGACACATTACATTATGAGAAATACGTTCTCAACGGCAGAGTGTAACATGTCACCAGAAATGTTATCCTTTAGGGCCGCCCAGTTCAAGACTTCACCAAGATACACCTTAGACTTTAAATAACCCCGCAGAAAGAAATCACGTGGGATAGGTGCGGGTATCGAGGTGGCCATGCAAGTGGGAAAAAGCGACTGATGACCCTTCCTTGTGTAAAGCGATGGCGCAACAGATTCCGCACCAATCTTTATAGCCCAATATACTGGCTCTGCTGTCGACTACGTAGTCATGAATTTGCATTTTGTATGTTTTGCTTGCATTTTAAGCAAATTCCAGGGTGCGCAGATAAATAACAGTGCCATATCTTCCCCTATTGCTGACTTTTCGAACTTTATTTTTCTTTTCCTTACGGAAACTCACTCCCATGTCGTCCTTAGTCCCTCTATCAATTTTGGTGGAATTCCGGCTTATAGATTGCGCTACAGATGGCTCTGGGTAGTGTCAGTTTAGTAAAAATCACCCTTATTTTAAATATTTAATCGGTGAATCATCCTGCAGATAACTGTATCATATTGCGGATATATGATTTGAATTATTCGTAAATTAGGCTTAAGCCAAATGTAGTGGTTTCAGTTCCAACATCATGGCTACCACTAGCCCAGAACAATATAAAGTTTTACCGGAAACATTTATTTTATTTTCAAAAATATTGTCTTAATTCAATAAAAGAATTCTATACAGCTTTACGTCAAGGAATTTAGTTTGACGTATGTTCGATCATTTTTCGTTCCTTTCTAAATCCTATCTTTGAGTGCAAAAAATGCTGTAACACTTAAAGTAATAAAAATTATCCTGGTTTTATTAAAACAATAAACAAAAAAGATATGTTAGATATCTTCTACAGCAAATCCCCCTTAGATAAATCGATAATCCATTCTATTTGTGGAATAGCGAAAAGTAAGGAAAATATATCCGTCCGCTTCATTGCTTGTAGTCAATGCAGTTATTTCAAGAGTTAATCTCCTTAGCGTAAAAATGTCAACTACGCAATTAGATTCAAAGATAATGAAGGGTTCGCAGATCTAGATAGATTTAGGATATTTTGTGCTATTGTGAAACACTCACACACACGCTCACATTATATATATGATATATTGCACTTGAGCTATTAGGAACAAAGATACTCAGACGATAATCTGAACAGAAAATAACTGTTTGTGATGTGTGACATATTGGAATGCTACATGTGTTATAGATTAGTAATATAAATAGGGGGTGATTTAGTCAGTCACATGGAATTTAGAACACTAATTTACCCTTTAACGCTAGAGAGACGGAATTTGTTTTTACTAAAAAGATTGAACACCGTCATTTTGACGGTTAAAAGTAAAATAAAGAATTTAAAATATTTAATGTTTTTTTTAAATTGTTAAATACTTTAAATTTTGAACTATTTCATGCCGATATATAATAAATTATTATGTATTTACATACATTTTTATGTCGGTATACCCAGCTGACAACCTGGTATGGTATATCCGTAAAAATATATGCATGGTCCTTATTTTTCAACATCAATATTTCCGAAGAGCCAATATTTCTGTTATTTGGAAAGGGGGAAGAGACGAAAAGTAACTAACATTTTTCCTGTGTTATTTTAAATATTTCTGTCTGTTTTCTATATTGCCGTCAAATTTATGTGTTTCAGTCTTAGTAGGTATACAACACATTTTCTCCCCCTCCTTACTATCGGATATAATTTTCTAAATGTGTGTGCATATTTCACGTAAAGTTAGAATAAATCAGAAATATAACTAAAAATAAATAATCCAACAGAGTTAGATAAATACAAGAAGAATATAGATAAAAAACAAACAGAAATCCAGCACTCAGGGCATCCACGCACCAGAGGAAAGATTCTGTAGTAGTGACGGAACTGAACCATAAAAAGACATAGAGATAACCGACAGGTCTCGTCATCAGGGAGCCTAACCAAATCAGTTACCTCAAGAGGAACTTTTTGAATAGGATGCAGGTAAGACCGAAAGACATCCCAAGGGCCCGAGGTCCCAATGGAAGCATTTAGTCGAAAGAAAATTAAAAGACAAGCACAACTTACAGTAAGGGCTCAACGGACCGTACATGCAAGCACACATACAATCCTAATGAAAAGACACAGATGCAAACATACCTTAATTCAGTAGGTGACGGTTATGGCGAAGCAGCAGCCCAATTTTCCCCTAGTAATTACGTCATTGTGGCAAAACCACAGCCCTTCACCTCATTGAAGTAAAAAAAAATATGAAACCAGAAACGGTATCCTAAACAACTTTAAAATATACCAGATTTATCTAAGATTTATTTTACAAATAAATCAGAAAATTTCAGAAGCCTGAGGGAATAAATACAGTCATAGCCCTCAAAAGTATGTCCGAATCCATAAAAATGACGGCAGCCGTCTTTCTAGTGTTAAGTACTCGTATGATGTACTTTTAAAGATCATTAATGCAAGCAAATAAAGATCCTTATCACTCTTTCTGGTTCTCATATGGATAATAATCGATTTTTAGAATAGTTTATTCAAGAATACATTTTAAACAGTTTTCTGATTTTTTAAAAATAAAATTCTTAATACCACGCTTTTTTCCTCTACCTAAAACAAAACTAACAAAAAAATACTGTAAAGTTGGTGCGTTTCTCACATTGCCAGTAGCATATATATGAAGACAAGCCATGAAATAGATACCTAAACATACACACTCATAAAAGTTTTATTTAAAAACAATGATAACGGGTATGGACGGTGGAAATACCGTCTAAACGAGCCTAAATATACAAATAACAGTAAAATATGTAAAGTTTGTTGACATTTGCTTTATGTATTTTACAGCGCAAGACCGCAAAGTACCAACAACTGCTACTTTAAGAAATTCATAAATAGGGTGAGCGAAAAGTTCGTAAAAACTTAAAAAATTCATATAAAAGAAGAAATGATAAAGAAATGCAGTTTGCAAGAAAGGGCTCAGAAGGAAGTCGGGATTTTTTAGCAGCCAAAAAAAGTTTTAAAAGTTTAGAAGTTAAAAATATTAAAAATGTCAACGGTAGATGACGCTGACATGCAAGAGATTCCGCAGAATTCAATCTTGCAATAAAAGATCGTGATACACGAGGATTTGTGTGATCGGCCACGAAGTGGAAGATCCTCGTTGGCGGAGGACCGCATTGCTGCGCTGGAAACCGTTAGGCCGTCTGCACACGGAGCAACTCAAAAGAAACTGATAACAGACTCAAATCACAAACCAGTCCGTGATGAGTCGCAACCTATGTAATTGAATGGAGTTTGTGATTTGAGTCTGTTATCAGTTTCTTTTGAGTTGCTCCGTGTGCAGACGGGCTTATGAATACTATTTCGGCGGAATCGTCCACGGAGAGTAGCATTGCTCTCAGATGTGGACCAGTGACTCTACCATTGACTTTTTATTCAATTTTATTTTGCCGCGAAAAAAAAATCCGACTTCCTTGTGAGCCCTTTCTTGCAAACTGCACTTCTTTATCATAATTTCTTCCTTTTTTATGAATTTTAAAATTCTTACGAAATTTTGGCTCACCCGGTGTTTAATCGAAGGAGAAAATCCTCCGCAAAATTCATTTTTTTTTAATATTGCGAATATTAAAATTCGTGTTAATATACCTAGTGAAAGTCGAAGATCAATCGCGAAAATAAATATTCTTCCTTCTAACATAAGAAATAGAAAATTTTTAATTTACGATTTTCAGCACGCTTAAAATTAAGAATAGAAGAAGATAGTACATTTTCCGTGCTAAAGCAAGATGCTTATCTTTGAGTAATGGATTCGTAATGAAGAGTGGCAAGACAATTAGATACGGAGCACTAAGTGGGAGAGAAATTCTCGAGGAGTAAACAACGCCAAAAAGGAACTCCGAAAGAGAGGTCTTAAATTTCCTAATCTAGTATAAAAGATGAGAATTTTTATAAAGTGTTCACTGGAAGTTAAGAAACGAATTTCAGATAAATTTATGCATTATTATCTCATATGTTTTTTAATTAATATAAAAAAATACTAGGGATCTCTCAAGAACATAACATTATTTCATGCAATATAAAATGCATCCAGAAACGGCAATTTATAAAAAAAAAAATTATTAATTTGAGACAAGCATAAAATAAATATTTAATTTAATTACAATTATTTAGTTTTTAATACCAATTATACTTATAGTTATGTTAATTTTAACGAACTGATTTTTTCAATGATCTTTTTCAACAGACTAGCATAAATTTATTTATTTATTTATTTATTTTATTTATTTTTTTAAATAATAAAAGAAAACAACAAAATTAAAGAAGATAAGAGTAACTGATTTAATAATGATAAAAAATGAAATTTCTTTAAGACTAATTTTTTATTATATGTTATTTTCAGTTATAAAGCTATTTAGGAATTTATAAGAGCTAATCAATACATTTCACGTTATATATATACATATATATATATATATATATATATATATATATATATATATATATATATATATATATATATATATTATAGCACTATTTTATTAATATATTTTCTAATACAATTAATTGTTCTGATGGTGAAGAAGCCAGACAATGCACTGATACCATTTATTCCTCTTAATCATTCAATGCATGTCTGATTTTTAAAACACAATTTTTTTATATTATAAAATACTTAATTGCGTTATCATAACGCTGTTTTTCATAAAATTTGTTTTTTTGATGTCTTAAATAAATGCCTGAAATAAACATTAAAAGCTAAATGTGGTTCATGTACTGTTCATAAACAAACCTATTTATAGATATCTCACAATGTTGTCTGAATCAATATTGGTAATACGAATTTATGTAACAGCGCTCTTTCTCTTCAGATTGCAAATATGCAATCTGATGCATAATGCCATGATTATCCGAGCTTCACAGTTTTCTATTACGAACATTTATAATGCGATATTTAAAGCTGGAGTGCTTTCTTAACGACTGACTGGAGAGAAATAACTTTGGGATTCAAGAACTGCTTCTGCAGGAAATTCCTGTAATTGCACATAAGAGGATAGTAATCTAACTACATACGTTATTAAAATAATGATTTAATGAAACAATTTATAGTTTGGAGGATTCCGGTTAAAAGTAGTTTTATGGCTCTTTCGCAGGTAACGGATGATTTTAGCAGCAGGAACTCTTATGAATATATTTATCTAAACAATAATCTAGTCGAGTGGTATATTTTGCTAGTAGCGTGAAGTCGAATATTAATTCTGCGTTATATTACAAACGGTATATCTTTACTAGTATTAGTTACTATTATTATATTTTCTTCCCTGTTCATGGAGTCCATAAAAGTAAAAATTATACTCTAACTTAAATGGATTCATACTTTGAGTAAATGTAATAATGTAAAACTTGTTCCTTGCATACAGACACTTAAACAAATTTAAATGATTTTTGAAAAAAAAAACTGTTTCAAATTGTTGCAAGGCGTTTACAATTGCATTTAGAAATTATCTGTATAGTTTTCAGAAATCATCATTTTTAATTACTTGTTGCTTTTTAACTTTTATTTTTATTATTCTCTATTCATAAACATACTGAAATTTGGCCCTCAGTTGGTTAAAAAATGTTTTGAGATTAGAAGGATAATTTTCATTGGGCTGCTTACACTTAAACAAAGTTATATGATTGTTGACAAAATCTTTTTAAGATTGTTATAAAGCGTTTTCAGTTGCATTTACAAATTATCTGTATAGCTTTCAGGAATCATCATTTTTAATTACTTATTGCTTTTTAACTTATATTTTTATTAATCTCTATTCATAGACATACGGAAAGTTGCACTTACTTTGTTAGAAAATGTTATGAGATTAGAAGGATAGCTTTCATTGGGCTTCTTACACTTACTTTTGTAGCATGATGTGTAAACTCACCCGGATTTGGAACTTAAAGTTTTTTTTAAAACCAATGCCGAATCCAGCTTATCAGCCCTACGTCGATGAGCAGCCCAGTACTGTATGAAAATGCGTATTGATAACTTGAACAACAATTTGGAATGAAAATGTGCAATGGATTTTAGGGCTTTAGTGGAGGTAGTCGCCAATCATACGTTCGCTTAAGTTGCCGAGAGGGCAGGCAGCTGTGTCTGTAATTCCAATTTTATAGAGGTGATACGGTAATTAGTCTTGGTATGTTAGAAGACTAAATTAAGTATTGTTTATTTCTCTAGGAAAAGATCTAGGAATTCTGAAGGTTTTACTCAAAAGAATATGCCAAACTTTTCCGGAAGCTTCCTCTTTGTCAAAGCTTAAAACGTATTAGATTTAATAGAATAAAATATATATTGTTTCGTATAGAATAAGGGCAAAGGAGGATCTGGTTGAGAAGGATTTAAAGCTCATTCTGATCGATGCAAATACCCATTCCTCTCCCGCGATTTTGACTAAGAAACTCAGATTTCATAGACTGAAGCCTTGGCCCTAACAACATCGTGCCTGGCCTTATGCGGTTAGAAATTGAATGAAGCCGTTAATATTAACTCAAGTTAACTTTTCAAGCTCAGACTGATATAAAAGGATGCAGACAAGTTCAGAGACTTTATTTCAAAGCTTAGAACATGTCATTGGGGTGGGGTGGGGAAACCCGAGATCTGTGATTTTAAAAGAGAAGTGATTGGTTTCTACCGTTGTGGAAAATTTCTGCAAAGTCGTACGTTCTCCGTTTCACCGTAACCGCCGTAATTGTGAAGGGGAAAGGTGTAGAGGCTACTATGACTCAACCAAAGTCTGGTCGACTTCTTTGACTGACAGATTGTGGCCGCAGAGTGCTGAAGAGGATTCTCAAACATAACTGTATGGTATCGGTAGAAAATTTTCGGGATCGATTCCAGATGTCCTCGGGATGTAACGACCTGTGAAGTTTAGATTTTCACTGGCGTTCATCGACCTGCAAACCGCACATTAGTGCAGAAAATATCTACCGTCGCTTAGCGTGGTGTAAAACTTATACTAACTAGAGTCTTAAACAATGGTGACGTGCCGTTTAGACCGAAGAATTTCGGCACACCATCTGGCAGCCCGCTGAAAGTTGAGTTAACCCAGTTTCATCGAATACCTCATTGGCTCCCGAATTAGAAAAAAAATTTAATCATTATGTTTTCCGTCAGTTATTTATCACTAAATTTAGATAAATATTTTTATTTATTTTTTTTTTTGCTTTCAAATGTATCATGTGTAACAGGAATGTTGTTCATGGTAAAACTATTTTCAGATATATTTGCAGACTTGACAATGTGCTTTACATTTTCCTATGTCCTAAACGACAAAGAGAATATGCTTTTGAAAGTAAGTATATTGGAAGTTATCAATCAAAGAATTTTATTCTGAAAATCAGCGTGTTTTGAGAATGATTAATGCTCTAAATAATCAGGAAAATTAATATCGATTCTTAAATTTTAAAGAAAACGTCAATTATAGAGATTTTCCTTAATTTATTTATATAATTATAAACCAGCCTTTTTATGCAATAATAAAATTTATCTTTATTTAGCTAGACCTGAAGAGCACTTTTGCAAGGCTAAATGAAAATAGGATATTTCAAAGAGAGAAATTTTACAGCGTTTATTTTTCTTTTCATTTTTTAGATAACACAATCCCGTAAATGACTTTTGGACCTAAACGAAGTTTACAGTAATTGGAGATAACGGGGTCATTATTGGATGCGAAATCTTAACTTAATGAAATTTATGTTACTAATTGAAGGAAATAGATTTTGACTAAGAAAGCAATTAAGTCCTTTAAACGAGCTTGGGGGTGCAGTGATGTCTAGAACACACATTTTGTAATTACCCGTCAACTATAAGAGATATCAACTTTGTCATAATGCGATACGTTAATATAGGCTTTAAAATAGATTCAGACATCTAGATGATATAATAATCTGGTGAATCTGGGCAGAAACAAATTGTGCATCATAAGAATTCACGTAATTTCAACACTTTTAAGTTAATTCATAGTCACGGCTGAAGCTATTAACTGATAAATCTAATCACGGTTGCATAAGTTTACAGAAAAATACATGTCTGCGGGAAAGAGGTAGATTCGCTCACCAAGGCGAAAACTATAGACGTCTGAAATTAATTCTGAAGAAAATTTTGAAGTGCATTCTTCGTAATATTTCCTACAACCGTTATTTAAAAGTGTTTTTCCCTCATATTATAACACGATTAATGCCTTCGAGAACACATAGATAAATATTCATTGCAGAATAATAAAGGAAAATAGGAAATTAATGAATTTAATTCTGTAGGAAATTTTAAAGTGCATTCTTCATAATATTTTTGTAAAACTGGTATTTAAAAGTTTATTTTCCTCGTATTATAATACGATTAATGTCACCAAGAACAGATAAATTATTACTTTCATTATAGAATAGTAAAAGGAAATCGTAAATTAATGACAATAATTCTGAAGAAAATTTTCAAGTTTGTTCTTCGTAATATTTTTGTACAACAGGTATTTACCAGTTTATTTTCCTTGTCTTATAACAAGTTCAATATCTGTAAGATCAGATAAATAAATACTTTCACTAAAGTATAGTAAAGGGAAATCGGAAATTAATGAAATTTTAGACAAATAGAACTTAAAACTTTCCTTTTCCTATTTCCCTTGAAATAAATAATTTATAAGTTCATATAATGTTGTCTGAAGGAGAAACGTTCAATTTATAACACTACGAAGAATCTTCTACAGAACACTAAAAGCTTTTGGACAGTTTCTGTGGCAAAGGAAACCTTATGACATAGAATTCGGAACAGGAATAGAGCAGAGAATCAAAAGAAAAAAGGAAAACGAATGTTAGAAAAGGAATTGACATTAAAATGTATTTCTACTGGAGTACGTCTTAAGAAATGTAGGTTTTGTAGCAAAATGTTTGCGTTAATATTATATTCTTTACCTTATATAAGAAAGCGAAAAAACAAAATAGTGTTTCATTAGTAAATATTGAAAACTTATTTTCCCTCTCTCTCTATCTATCTATCTATATTTATATCTATATCTATATCTATCTATCTATATATATATATATATATATATATGAAGAGAGAGAGAGAGACTTAAATATTTGTACTATCGTTATATGAGTTTAAGATTAATGATCAATTCCTGAAAAAATTGTTAAATGTCAAATATATTTTCCTATTATTCCCCTTGATAACGTTATGCTAAAAAATATTTGTTTCCAAATTTAATACGCAAAATGTTATATAAAAATTTTTAGCAAAAATTAGCGATAAAAAATGGTTGTAATGATATAAGATTTATAATTTAACACTTCATTTTCTTATTTCTATATCTAATATTTAATAATGTTCAACGGAAGAATGTCTGGCTACGGGTGTTCTGGTAACATACAGTTTTTACTTATCGTTGTATGTAAACATTATTTAGTGTTCAATTTCAACTTTTAACTATATATTTTACGTAGGTTTAAAGGAGATTTTCCTTTGTAATTCTTTCTTTTTTATTTTTCTATCATACTCCAAGATCCTAAACATGTGAGAAATTATGTTTATTGCTATGAGATATCTGTTTCCCCGTTTTCCAAATATAGACATATGACACAGGAAAAACAACCGTTTCTACTCACGGTCCTTGTAAATACCATGGAATTCAGTAATTATATTATTTTTCAAAATATTTTGACTAAGCACTATTGATACCTAGTCTATTTATAAAATTCTGAATTTTCGTATAATGATCTGTTTGTAATTTGTTCTTTGGTCGGTTAAATTAAGGACATAAAGAAAGGCCCGTAGTAGCCAAGTGTTAGCGCGTCGACTTTTGGTAATGAGGGTGCTTGTATCATATTACCCATAAGAATCATAATACTTCCTTGTCTAGGCCGGATATGGGAAAGTTAAATCCGTAGGACAGAAAGCCCCACTAGGAGATCAGAGATGTTGGGACAGGGTAAGATCCCCCTTGAGTGATCAGTGAATGGGGGTGACACCTGGCTAAATAAGACTCCAAACCTTGTTGCTGTAAATGGTTTCAAAAATATATCTTGGTCGGAAAAATATATCTTGGTCGTCGCACACTGTAACCAAAAGAAACTTTTCTCATCTTAATTCAGGCAAAACTTTAGATAAAAAATTTATTTTTGGTAGTCTATTTGCAAAAATAATTTGGAGTCTAATTTAGCCGTTGGAGCTGTTTTTTTTAACTGTTGCAGTCTGATTTAGCCAGGGGTGACAGCTGGCTAAATCAGACTCAAATCGTTGTTGCTGTAAATGGTTTCACGGGGGGAAAATATATCTTGGTCGTCACACAATGTACCAAAAGAAACTTGTCTCATATTAATTCAGGCAAAACTTTAGATCATAAAATTATTTTTGGCAGTCTATTGAGCCTGTATAACGGTGAAAGTAATACTGTTAAAATTAATATGATATTTGCATTCCTTTTATGTCTTAATTTTCTTTAAGAATTTCTAAAATCACAATTTAATTTTTAACGAAAAGAATTTCAGCTAGAAATTTTTTTTAAATTTGTTTTCTCATATTTTCGAATTGGATGAGCTCATCGACTGACAACTAATTCGGAACAGGAAAATTACTGCAGTTAATTAATTCTATGCACAACTCTTTTGAAGTCGAGGTATGAATACTTCTTGACTCATAAGATTTATTAGAATCCATTTTTTCAATTGAACTAAAATATCAAACTTTCTGGTGAAATTATGAATTGGAGCAGAATTCCTCAGCCTAATATTCTATATGGACCTGGTCTGGAATACTTCCGGCAAGAGGCATAAAACAACAACAACAAGAAAATAAAGGTTTAAAATTATAATAGAATTTTAAATTAATGAAGAGTCTCAAATCATTGGGACACTTAGCCGAAATGTTACTTTTAATCCTGTGTATCATCAGAAATTAAAAATTCAGGTTTATTTATAATACAGTGCTTCATTACAAACGACAATGACATTAATGAAGAAAAAATACATGAAAATATAAATGTAACCCTATGTAATAAAATATTTGAACCTGTTACTTACTTTCTCAAACTTTTTTTTTTGTTTAATGAAGTTGTAAAAATTCAACTTACATGCACTGTAATAAAATTAAGTGAATGTAGATGAAAGGTATCTTTTTAGATGTTGTGAAAACATTCAACTTAGAACTCTGAATCGAGGCTCTACGGGGTTTTCATACAACATTTTCTCCAGCTATTACGAGTCACAGCGGTGCATCACGAATGCGTGCGCATTGACCTTTTCTTGATCCAATCAAAACAAAAAATGAGCGGCAATTTTTCATTTCCGTTTCGAGAACTGTGTGAGTGATTCAATCTGGGTGCAGCTTTCGGCGAGTGATCATCGGCTTAAGAAAAAAAACGGTTTCGCATCATGGGGCTGTATGTGCAGTTAGAAATTAATTCATGTTCTAAAAAGGATTAAGAGAAAATATATTCTCTACAAGGAATGCATTTCCCACGTGTGATATAGACGTCTATAACCTAGCAGGAAGCATATAATTTGCCGCAGATGTCAATGGATTAAAAAATTCAAATATTTACCGGTCTTTTAGGCAAAGATGTGACGTCAACGTTATCAACATGATTTCTCTTATTTTTTGTAATAAATGTATCATTTAATCGGAAGGTGTGTGGTGAGTAAATTCTAACTTTATCTTTTTCAACGCAATAGACTAATCTTTTCCGATTAACCCTTTGAGGGGCGCCGTTTGCACAGTGAAAACGCCTAAATCTAGTCTTTTTTCACTTGCATTCAATGTATTTCAGTTAAATGAGCAGAAAATGACCAGTGCTGCCATCTGTTATCAGTTTAAAGAAGTAAAAATATTTTGCACCCTTTAATTAGGAAATTTTTCAAGATTCTTTAGGTTAAACACAATAGGGAAAAAATGTACACAATGCAAAGGGTGGAGGTTGTTGCCCTTGAAAGAGTGAAAGGTCATTCTCATTACACTAGGGAAGGAAAAGAAGGTAAGGCATGTTTTTTTCATGTTTTTCATTTATCAGTAATGCATAAAAATAGCCAGATCAACGGATACTTGCTATTAAAAGAGTAATTGTTCAGAATTTAAGAGAAATTATACAAAAGTATTTAAAGAAACTAATCAAGGAATGAGTTTACAAAATTTTAAATATCTTTATACTATTAACTTATACTTTTAACTATTCTATAACTAGACTTTTCGATTTTTAGATATTTTGTGCTCACCAGAGAACATTGTCACATACATGCCTCTGTTGTTTTTTTCAGGCAGAAAGCTAACCTAAACATACTGAAGTAAACAAAATGACAAAAAATGATATCAAATTTAAAACTGCATTTCAAAACTGCACTTTTATTTCACGCAAAAGACTGCCATGCGGACGGAGTTCCAAAATATTTGAACTGTGCTCAAGAGTGAAATATTTCAATTCCTATGAACAACTTTCTGTCATATTTTGTGCTAGTAAAATATGCAGTAAAACTTTTATTGCTAGACATTTTCAATGCAATTTTTAAAACACTGAAAAACTAACGCATAAAAACTTTTGTTTATGTTAATTTTTTGATGCATGTATGCATTAAAATGAATATGCAAAACAATACTGATCGTGTTTACGTTGTCATTTCTTCTGTTTTCATTGGGTAAACCTATAAATAACGCGCTGATTTAGAGCTATATTTGAAATGACAAAAAAGACCGTTTAATTTTAATATGAAATATATTTCCCAATATTATTTACTACTTCTTTACATCTCAATTTATCCCTGGTCATAAAATCTTTAGGATTTAATCTAAAGAATTAATCTAATTCTCTTCTGATATCATCTCCTGTATAACACCGTTCCCCGTTAATATGGTTTTGGGAACTCCGAAAATTGTGGAAACCAGAAATCTTGTGTAATTTGCTTGATACGCAAATTACACAAGATTTCTGGTCGCTTCGTCAAGGTTGCGAAGCGACCTTGACGAAACTCCCGAAGGAAAACGTATTTTATATGAAGTTCAGACTCTTTCATAATAATAGGTTAATAATTTAGTCAAACTCACGTCCGCACCTTCCGAAACGTATTCCGGTACTAAGAAATCAATAGACTGTACAGCGGCAAACACGCCTCCCACGTATGTGTCATGATGACACAAAACTGCGACATTCATTTAAGCCAGATCCAAAATACCGCATTATTTATGACCCAATAGTTTACGAGAGGATGTCGATAACTTTCTGAAAATCATTTTTAAAGTATTGAGATTCTAGCTTGTTTATCAGTTAATATTTTTACATATCTTCCCTATTTTTCGAAGTAATCTCACATAATACTGAAATGTACTGTTTGTATTATTTCCTCGTGATCATACAACATCTCATGCCATGCTATAAAAATGTATGGTAATTTCTTCATGACTTTATCCACTCCTTACGTTAAAATTTCTTGTTAACAATTTTTCTTGCAGCAGTTTTGGCAATAACAGATTGTTCGGAAATCCGGATTGCACCTGGTTTTCTCAATAAACTAGCTATCGTTACTCGCCTGTCAGCTGGAATTAGGTATGTAAAAGAGGGGTAGGATGTTCGAGCTAAGCTACCTCCCCGAAATTTCGGTCTTTCATACATCTCAAATATATTAATCGACATGGCATTGTACAACGACTCAGTTGATTGGGTAATATTGCCTGTTCCCTGTTCACGTGGTAAAAGCTTTTTCTTTCTACCATTGAAGCTGTGGTTAACCATTCCTCTGCCCCGATACTGTAGTAAGTCATTACAAAGGCTAGATTTTGGATCAGTGATTCGATACCAATGATAGATGAAGAAAAACTTCTTAAGCAACAACTACACAATCAATTCTGCAAGTTACTGGTTTTTGACTTACAAACGTGTCTTAATGTTCACTAGAAGTATTATTTTACGTCCATCATGCAGTAAGTTCGATTTCTCTCTGGGCTGCATTTCAGCTGAATTTTGGTTGAAACCATTTTATAAAATTATGAAAGTATATTAAAATATGATTAAAAATAGTTTATGTTTCAGTTTCTCTTTCAGTAATTACTTTATATGATATTTATCTTTTCAGAAGAAATCGTCGCACCGAGCTGCAATCTGAAAAATCTCTAACGTCCTCTATATTCACCTAGATATACGTTATTCACATCGTATGCACATCTGCCATTAGGCTGCAATGAACATCCGCCTCCTGTATCAAAGGTGTAATAGGTAACATAGAGAGGGATTTCATTAGTGCTGCCACCTAGTGACAACTATAGAAACTACTCTTCACCATAAGCATCAGCTGCAAAGAAACATTTTGAGATCTGTATCATTATTGCCTTGCTCTCATATTTAATACAGAAGAATGTAAAAATCAATCTGTTTAATGCGCGTCTTTTACTTGGTATTTTGAAAACAGAATTATTTAAGTTGTATGTAAATATTCACCACTGTCGCTAAGACTCATTCGAAGATCTCTAATTTACCTGCCTAAAAATTTACGTCTTGAATCAAAGTACAGTAAAATCTCTATTATTTGACCCTCGATTTATAAATCTTATTGGTTATCCAAACACCTCGCACATTTTTTGGATAATGGTCGATATGAATGCTAAAGATCTATACCTGTAAGCATTAATACGTATTATAAAGAATTTCAGGGGAACTTAAAAAAAATCATTTAATTATAGTGGAATTTTCTCCGAAACAGAATACACATCACGGAATTATTCTATGTAATTAATTCCGTGATATGCTGCATACAATTACGATAATCTGCGTCAATATCTGAAGAAAAATCATGATGAAACAGTCGAACCCCGTTATAGCGAACCCAGTATAGAAAGAACTCACCGATATAAAGAAGGAAAAATTTGGTCTTGTCTTTTTTCCTATTATACATAATTTAATTAGTATTGTGTCAGTTTAATGTAATCGATTTTCGTGAATTAAATTCAATAATTATCATATTTAATAGATTTTATAATTTTTAATACATCATTATTGAATACACATTGCAACTAATGAGATATACATTTTGTGAACCCTAGCATTTTTCTTAACGGTTCGGATATAGCGAACCACTGGATAAAGCGAACAAAACCTTTGGCCTCTTGAATTTCGTTATAACAGGGTTTGACTGTAATGACGAACTAGTATTTCCAGTTTATGTGCAGGTATTAGAAATAACTAAATATCGACTAAATGCACTATAACTAACAGGAATTTCTTAAAATCCCAAATGTAAATGGCTACAAATATCTAATTAATTAACAGATAGTTAATATACAGGCTGAGAGGATTAGGTGTGATTGTCTGTATGAACAATTCACAAATGCTTTGCACAATCCACAATTGTTTATATTGTGGATGCTTAGAAGTTTTGTGTTCCTCCTTGCGTTTTCCACAAGTTTCCTAAAAGTGACAATAGCAAACATTGGAGCGAGAACAATGAATTACAAAAGAAAATTAGGGTGGGATTTCGATTCCTGCCCTGATAAAATCCTTTGTTGATACTGTTGATACCAACTCACTCTACGCAATGCAATTGTTGGTACTAACACAGTCTATGCAGCTGTTATAGTGCATATCTGGAGAAATGAGTCCTCAAGAAATCTTAGAGCAGTGATTCTTAACCGTTGGTACAAAAGAACCCAAGGAATGATCCTTAAAGACAAAAACATTTCTTTCATGGGGGAGCTCATCATGTGGGTGTCCGACCCACCCTTGGTTTAATAGACAGGCCCCTAGTGGTGCCCTTACAATCAGGGCTGATAGAGCCATACAGTCCGTCAAAGGTAGGCTCATAAGTGGACACATCAGGTGTCTCTCTTTTAAACTTGGGCAGAAGACCTATCTAACGTGCACTAAGTGTAACTCTGCTCAGGCTTCTCCTGATCGCATTTTGCACTGTGCTGGTCTGGACAAAATTGATCTTTATTCCAGTCCTCTTCTAGTTTATGATTTTCTGAAGTCTTTTCAGCTCATGGACTTGGTCTATCCTGCGGCTGGACCAAGGGGAATAGGTCAAGAACAACAAATATATATATATCTCTCTCTATATATATATGTCAAAATTTTGACGTACTTTTGTACTTTTCTGTTTAACTGTTTGCTGCTTGCCCAAGAAATACAGACTGGGTTTGGTACGTTGGCAAAATTATAACTCGCGAGGTATGGATGGTTTTAGCGTCTGAAATTTTCCTTTCAGGAGGACCGTTATGGAGGAACATAATCCTACGTTAAAACGGGTTCTTCGTCTCCAAACCACCACAAATTTAACAATTTTATAAAATTTGTGATTAATTTTTTTCTTTTGTTCACAATTTCTTTTGTTTGCATAGCTTTCAGCAATATTGAGCCAAGGATTTTTCGGCTGGTAAAATCAATGCAAGCTAAAAAACAAAACAAATGCAAGCTCTTATTCATTTTTAAGTTTTCATACATGCATGTTTTGATAATCAGTCTAGTTTAACATTCAATTTCTTATTAAGTTTGTTTCTAACTTTTTATTGAATCTGTTTACCACAAGTTATTTATTTCCTTAGGGAACTGAACCATTTTTGCCTCTAAAAGAGGTGGTTGGAGAGGGTTCCTATACCATTTTTTTGACACGTTTTCCCTGACCAACAAAAGGATAATATCCGTTGTCTAAAAGTGTCCATCTTGGGTTTTCTGATTGCCAATGGTATGTGTCTGGGACATAAACGTTCCATCACGCAACGAGTAATGGGTGTTTTCGTCACTCTTTAGGCTGTTTAATCGGCTATCTACGTGAAAAGATTATTTTTTTCTTACAGAACAACAAGTTTTAAATAGTCTTATCCAAATTCTATAAAATGCATTTAACTGAGCTTTTGTATTGTACATTTAAAAGAATATGTTTGCTAAGGCTGTATTTTCGGTCCTATATTCATCGCTTGCAATTAGTTATGCTAAAACTATGACGACATGCCTGAGATTAAAAACGTATAAACAATCTTAAGCAGATTAAACTTATTTTTCTTCTTCAAGGATATCATACAGGTTTCGTTCAACAATTTTCTTAATAATTCTTCTTTAAAATGCATAAAAGGGCATTTTTTGTCTTATAGTTTTCACAAATGTTCTATTTTTCAAAAGTAATTATATGAATTTTAATTTGATTTATTCCGAATCCGTTTGATGTACAGTAAGTTTTGATATTCGAGAATCTACTGTACAAAGAATTCTTACAATGAATAGATGAAAGTTAGGCATGTATTTGACTATTTCATAAGAAATTTTAAAAGTAAATCTGAGAAGTTTGCGACTAAAAGTAATTTGATATGATTTGATACCTCAATTAATCCATGAGTTACTTGCTATTACACATATTTCATGTAATATAATTTTGAAAAAATAAATGGAAATGTTTAATATTATTATTATCAAATGGGCTGATTTTCAAAATTAACGTTTATTTACAATACAAACGCTTCAGATTTTTAGCAAATTTGGTTTTCAGATTCAAGTAAAAAATACTTCAAATGATTGTTTGCAAATATAAAACTTCCAACATACTTCTTTAGCTACTATTTTCCCTTTTGAATTAGCTTTCGATTTCCATACTCAAAAGAAACGCATGGCTATTGTTTAGAAATGCGAGAGCAGATTTTAAATGATACTGGAAACATAATGTGGATATTCCACAGATATGAGAAGAGATCTTCTCAATGCTGAAGTAGAATGATATTTTTTAATATTATTTCTATATATATCTTACACAATACATGTTAGAATTTATTTTTACTCTTTCAACTGAAATTTCAAGTTTTATAAAACATTTGATGAAATGTTTCTATCTACAAAATCATATTCCTTTTTCTCAACCACTTAGATACTTGTTATCCAATTTTTAATAACTTTTTCAAGCAATACAAATTTTATATTTTCCAATCTTTGCAAACATTACGAAATTTCAAAGCTTAAAATATATCCTGTTATATTTTGAGGCATCTTTTGTATGTTTAAAAAAACATTCTATAAGACTTTTTTTTTACACGAGACAGGTTTCATTGTTATTTTTTATAAAGTTTTATAGCATTTAAGATAAAAAGCAACAGAAGTTCAGTAAATCAAAGCCTTAAAAAAGAAATGTTCTGCAGCTAGAATCATAAATCAATAATCATACACACTTCACATACAATTTATCTTTTGTATAATTTCCAATGAAGTTTTCTTTCTGTACTCGTCTTTGTAGGCGAAGGTCTGAATCAAAAGTACATTTATACCAATTCTATACCGAATCCCGACTGTGAGAAAGTAAAAAACGGCAATCTGAGAGATTGGAAGGTTTCTTTGAAAAACAGGCGATTGTGAAATATTTATTGTCCTCTAGGAATAAAGTTCTCCTCAGGATTATCTGTATAGAAGTTCACTGTCCACAACGTCTTTTAGAACGGTCACTTTATTCTTATTAGACATTTCCCAAGCCATTAGAAAGTGTCCTACTTTTATAAAACGTTTCATAATAAAGTTATTCCGTCAAAATTGATTTTTCGATTTAAGCATAGTTCCCCATTTTAACAAAAATTAGCCAATCCTCGTTGATCAATATTTTAAGGTATTAACTGAAAAAAAATTCTTATTTTGTAAACGCTAATATAATTTATTTAAAAAAATTCTCAAACACAAAGATTTTTTACTTGTTCTATAAAGGCAATTTACTGTCATGCCTAAAGGGAAAATTTCCGATACCATAACGCAATAGGAAGGCGTCGAAAGCATATTTTATCACAACGAATACTACTGAATCTAACAAGGAACATTTATACTAATAAGTACCCTACTATGCTTTTTGTTAAATTTCGCACGTCATAGAAACAGTTTATTTTTATGATTATTCTCTTGTATCATGCTGTCCTTTAGTTATCAATTTCTCTAAGAAATAGTCCGAAAAGCTTTTAAACTTTTATTTCTACTGAATTTTAAATCTGTGACTTGGTACAAGAAGTGTCTAAGTCAGTTTTCTCCAAGATGACTTTGTCTGCTTATGTCTCTTTAAAAAAATATTATTTTCAATGTAAGAAGTACCCAAGTCTGTACAGTGGTTTAGAAAACGTTTTTAAAGTATCGGACAGCTTTAGGTACTTCTTACATAAAAAATATTCTTTTTTAAAGAGACATAATCGAACAAAGTCCTCTCGGAGGAAACTGACTTAGGCACTTCTTGTACAAAGCCACATATATCTGAGTTCTAGTATCATCAGATTTAATTTTACATATAGCTTTTGCAAATGGGTCCGGGTTCAAGTCCCGGTTAAGACATATATGTATCTGTATTTTTTTGTTAATAGCAACATTAGTTCGCATATCGGGTGTTTTCTCAGGAAGACGACAAACAGATTTTGCTGTGTATTTGGGCTTCTTTATCCTACGTATCAGCTGAAGCGTAGAAAATTCATGATTTTGAGCATTCATTGACAAATTATTTTTGTAAGTATAACAAGGAAACCAAGCTTTAGTCTCTAGAAATTAATACTATCTTTCATTGGTCTCAATAAACTGTTATATTCCTCTCATTTATAATTTTTAATTCTCATAATTATTATATCTTTCAAGTGGATGTGCAAACGTATTATCAACGACAGGTATAAAGGAAATAAATACTGTAATTGAATTGCCCTATTTCTCCTTTCCATTTAAACCTCTAACTGTATTTGTTCCATGTCAAAAACTCTCGCTACGACTACAAACGTATTGGGAATAGCATCAGATGCAATTTGTTCAATTTGACATGTCATAATTATATAGCTAGCCTGAAACATTTCGTTTTATATTTTATAACTTTTTTTTTCTTATTTTTGATATCAAAGAGAATATCTAATATTAGAACTCAATAGCAATATAATTTTAATCTCCCACAATAATTTCCCGCAAAGACGTTAAGCAAATCGAAGGTTTAATTAACGTATTTGAACTCGCTCTTTTATAATAGATGTTCTTCCTATATAATGACATATAATTTATCTTGTCTTTGTGTATAGTAACAAAATAATCTACCTTTTCTATACCTCTTCTATATATATATATATCACTCCGTAGGGCGCGTCTCGAAACTTACGTCATCGGGCGCGATGTATCTGTCAGATACATCACTGTTTTATGTGTTTTCTGTTAATTTTTATTACTTTAAATCTCCTATTTTTATTCTTTTTAGGTCCCGGCTTTTACACCCGACCTTCTTTTATTTATTTTTATTTTTCTCAAAACACCAGCTGATAGAATTAAACCGATAAAGGCTTTTATTTCAATATTATCTGTTAGTTTTGCATCTCTTTCTCTACTAAATAGATTAGAAACTGCAGAAATGTATTCTTTAGTGCATTTCACAATTATTTCCAATATTTCGTCAGAAAAAAAAATACACTCCCAACAGCCGTATATAGATTTTATACCTTTCGCACTTCCGATTACTCCAGGTAATTTTGCGATAATATTCTGCGATCTACTTTTGACATTTTTTCTTCCCATCCATTTTGCCCATTTAGTACTATTGTCTTTTCCTACATAAAAATCATCATTATTAGCATCATCATCAAGTTCTGAGTCATTATAATCACTTTCACTGCTATCAGAATTAACTTCACATGTTTCTAAAATATCTTTTTCGACATCATCACTTTCATAAAATTTTTCAGCATTTAATTCCTCATTTCCATCACTAAATAGAATACTATGAACTAGCTCAATGCCTTTTGATTATTCAAATCTAAAAGCGTTTAGCACTCATTATGGAAAAGATAAATCAAAAACGTACAGGGAATATTGATACTTCCGTAAAGCTTCAAGTGACAAAAGTTATCGGGCGCGTGTATCTAACAGATACAAAACTTCAAACAATCTTCAAAGCGGGAAATACTCCTACACGGAACTGGTCGTTACTGCATTCCAAAGGAGAAGGTGGTCAGATGGACAGAGAATGATAAGGTCAAGGTCGTAAGAACAGGTTTTAGGGGACAAAGGCAGAGATATTGACACGTGTGTATCTGTCAAATATATATATATATATATATATACTAGCTGAAGTACCCGGCGATGCTCGGGATTTTAAGAATGTTTGTTAACCAAAATCAAGCAAAATGTTATACACATCTTAGAATTTAGGAATTTCAGCCTTTCATAATTGTAGCACTAAAATCTGAAAAGCAAAAATGTGAAATTGTCTAATGTTTGTTAACCAAAATTAATTTAAACCTAAACACAGTATAAATAACATAGAAAAAAACATGTGAAATCTTATACACATGAATAAAAGGAAAACCCAATAAAAAATATATAAATTTATAATAAACTCCTCAGAATTTAGCTAGTCTAGCCTTGGGGCAAAAAAAAAGATGAAATTGCAGGTTTATCAGAAATTTCCAATAGAACCATGATATGACTACAGCGTTGCCTCTTAAAAAATGAAGTGTTTGATTTAGTGCTGCAAACCATTCAACTCCTCTCCACATTAAAATCCTATAAAAATCCTCTACATATTAAATTCCTTTTCTCTCCATAATAAACTCCTCAGAATTTTGGTAGATCCAGCCTTTCATCATAGTAACACTAAAAACTGAAACATCCTCTCCAGATATATAAATTTATTAATTTCAATAATTACACACCGACAGATGTATAAATTACACAAAAGTTTTTTTAAACCAAAATTTGAAAAATTCGTAAATGAAAAAGCATATGATAATAAAGGTAATAAGAACTTCCGGAAACGAAATTAATTACCCTTAAATTTTAATTTATAAAAACGAACATAATATGAAAAAGACGATAGTTGTTAAAAGCATATGAAAATAAAGCTATTATAAGATAATAATGAAAAAGCATAAGGAACGCATGAAGTTAACGTTACGATATAAAGATAGTAATAATAATATAAATCGCGTGCACAAAATATTTAGCTTTTCAAGCGAAATAAATTTTTAGAAAAGAAATACTTTTAATCGAGAAATTAAATATATTGCACAAAATTTTCATTTTACCAACTTTCTAAACTAAACTCACGGCGCAACAGTCCGATGTGAACCAGGGCCGGCGGCACCCATCTCCGCTTTCTCGACCGTGGGCTTGGGGTGCCATACACAATATGTCTCAGTCAGGTGGTCAACCTGACGTGGGACCCCCAGAGTTTAGTTCCAAAGCGTGCTTGGTCCTCATTTTATCGACCCGCTCAAGGGATGAAAGGATGAGTCGAACTTGCACAGTCGCAGGGTCGAACGCTGGACCTGTGGGATGGCAGCTTGACGCTTTAACCACTACGCCACAGGGCGTTTACCAACTTTCTACCCTTCAATTTAAACCCTACTTCTTTGATGTTGGGTGTTGAAACACCCTCTTTGAAAAAATTACACCCTACTTCTTTTAAATAGGGTGTAAATATAAAGTTTTAACAGCCAATTGAATGATAGTTAAAAACGATTTTTCTTTAAAATCATATGAAAATTACGCTATTATAACGATAATAATAAAAAAACATAGGAAAATAATGCTTGCGAAAGAAGTTAACGTTACGATATAAAGATAGTAATAATTATCTATATATATATATATATATAAAACAGTTCCGTAACTGACTGACTGAAGAGTGGTTGATGAACTCACTAAATCTAAAACTTACAGTAAATCCACTGCTGCTGTCTTTCTGGATATTAGCAGAGCATTTGGTTTTGTTTGGATACAGGGTCTCATTCACAAATTAATAAACTATAATTTCACTCCCAACATTATACACCTTATACATAGCTACCTCACTAATAGAACTTTTCAAGTTAAACTACAAAACACACTCTCTAACAAGCATAGTGTTCAATGTGGACTTCCGCAGGGCAGCCTTTTGGGACCTGTGCTGTACAGTATCTACAACACTAGAAACGCGGAGCGGGTCAATTTGACCCAAAATGATGTTTAATTTATCACCACTCGAAAAGTATCGATTGAAAAAAAATTCCTTTTATGACTTTTAATATTTTAAGGTGAACAACAATTTACCAAATTTAAAAATTCGTAACATAAATAATTTTCCGATTATTAACACTTATACCTAGAATCGCGGAGCGGGTCAATTTGACCCGTAAGAAATGTTAATGCACAAATAACGAAAACAGATGCATTTTCTCGAACTGTAACTGTAAAATACTTCTACCCCACCCTAGAATTCCTTAAATGGACTGTACCAGAAGGGGGAATAGTGAAGGTTTTTCAGTCAAGGTCATTATATTAGGTTTGAAGCACGAACTACGTTCGAATGCAGTAAAAAATCACTGCGAATATTTAGATTTTTTGAAGTTGCTTTTATTCTGTAATTAGTATATGTATAAAAACTATGTCACGACGCCGTAATCTTGCTGTTCAGGAAGCTTTAGAATATTTAAACAATTATCTGAAAAGGATTCAGAAGGTTCGAAAAAGGTTTCTAAAATTCGATTTTGAGTAGTGAGATGAATACCTGCCTGCTAATGAAGAAATTTGGATTCGGATGAAGAAATGAAAGTGAAGATGACTCTGGCAATGCTCTAACAATCGCTAGTCCTTCTTATCGCAATACTGATGATAATTTATCTGATAAAAAATAAAAATAAAACATTCCAAGAAAAGATACACACACGCAAGGAAATTTGAAAAACAAATCGACAATAACATTCAAAGTTTGAAATAATGAAGATGACAAAGATGGGATAATTTGGAATGTCGCTCAATTAGGAACAAAAGATAGAGGAAGAAAATCAAAGTGCAATATTTTGAAAGAAGTTGGGGGACCCAACACCACATGCTAAACGCAATGTTATCGACAACAGTCCTTCAAGTGCTTGGAGACTTTTTATAGATGAATGGATATTGAAACACATAGAGAAATGTACTGAAGATGAAGCTCACCGGCAGATTCATGAAGGAGAATTCAATAAATCATTAGAAGAAATAGATGCTTTAATATAAATTTTATATGCACGTGGTATATATTGTGCAAAATGACTTGAACTGGATATCTTGTGGTTAAAGGACTGAGGACCACCATTTTTCCAAAATACAATATCAAGAGACCAATTTCGTGAAATAATGGGACTTTTACGCTTCGACGTAAAATCAACAAGATCAAAGCATCTAGAGACAGACAAATTTGCCCTTATTTCGGATATCTGGAATAGTTTCATGGAAAATTGAAAGACTAACTATACACCAGGTCCTAATAGAACTGCAGATGAACAGTTATTTCCTACAAAAGCTAGGTGTAGGTTTATACAATACATGCCAAACAAACCAGATAAGTGTGGAATCAAGTTCTGGTTGGCTGCAGATGTTGACTCAAAATACCTGATAAATGGATTCCCGTATCTTGGAAAATATAAACAAAGTCCATCCTATGTTTCTATATCTGAACATGTATTGCTGCGACTAATAAGTCCATATGAGAAGAAAGGTAGAAATGTCACTACGAACAACTTTTACACAACACTGAAGCTTGCAGAGGCATTTAAATCCAAAAACACCAGCCTTGTAGGAACTGTAAAATGCTCAAGAAGAGAAATACTAGTCTCTGTAAAAATGTTAAAATCCACATTGTAATCGACTACGGTACTATCCCATAAAGACATGAGTCTAACTGTTTATCGAGGTAAAATAGTCTCCATCCAAAAGTAGAAATTGCAGATAACCCCAAAAAAAACTACCTGATACAATCGCTTTCTACAACGCAACTAAATACGGTGTGGACGTGATTGAACAAATGGCAAGGAAATATACAGTCAAGTCTGCTTCACGTAGGTGGCCGGTGCAGGTATTTTTTTACAATATTTTGGACCTGTTGCAATCAATGCCTGGGTTTTATATAAAGATGTAACTGGAAAATCTATTAGTAGACGGAAATTCATTCAAGACTTGGTTGGAGAACTGCGAGAAAAGTTTGTTCTCTTCCGACATAAAAAGGCGGCAAAAAGAGCATGTGAAGCAACCAGTGAAAACGACGGACAACTACAAATTAAGCGTAAACGAGTCCGATGCCATAATTAAAAATGGGAAAATAAAACTCTAGATATGTGTTCAAAATGTAAAGCACCCATCTGTGGAAAATGTACCAAAATTACTACTCAGTTTTGTACAAAATGCATACAGTAAATTGGATTTTAAAATCTGTAAAGCTAAGTACTGATAAAATTTTTAGTAACTGAAAAAGAAATTTAATTTTTAATTTTTTGAATTATGTATAAACATATTGAAAAGAGATACTCTGTTTTACCATTGAAATTAGGAAATTTATGTCATATTTTGTTAAACAGGCATGTTATTATACTCAAGGACATAAAATTTTAAATAATGCGATTTTGTGAAAATTAAGTTAATTTCTCTTGATTTATATAAATTATTTAATGTAAATTCTGAGAAATATTGATTATTATTTAAGAAATAAAATGTTTTAGTTAAATAAATTTAGCGCTTGTGCATATTTTATAAGTTTACAATCTAGGGTCAAAATGACCCGCTCCGCGGTTCTAGGTATATCGAAAGTCCCGCGGTTCTAGTGTTAACGAATTTCCCATACACTTCTGAACTAATATTGCAGTATACGCTGAACACACAACCATACACATATCACATAACAAAATTAACTTTGCTGTGAATCATTAACATGCACCTTCAACTCATCAACTCTTAGACAATTGAATGGAAAATCAGGCTAAATACTGACAAATGTGTTGCTGTCATGTTTTCCAGAAAAAGACTTGACTCGTACAATGATCACAAAATCATTATTGACGACACTGCTCTGCCCTGGTCCATCTCCTGTAAATTCTTAGGTATTATTCTTGATAAAAAACCTCACTTGGCGCCCCCACATAAAACATATAACTGATAAATTTCGAGCTGCTAAAAGAAAACTCTCCCCCCTAATTGCTTGGAATAGATATTTGAATCTCAATATGAAGTTGCTCATCTATAGTGCATTCCTAAGACCTATTTTAACTCCTGGTCCTACTGTGCCAAATATCCTATTATTAAATCTGTGCTGCTCAGAATAAAATTATCAGATATATTGTTGAAGCCCTCTATTACTCTAGAAATTATATAATCTATGAAAAACTTAACTTCCCCACCCTAACTGACTTTATTAACTCCTTAAATATTAGCTTTCACAATAGCATTGAATCTAACAACATCACTTTATTAACTGAACTTTCTAACTATGACTATAAGAAACCTTTCAATAGGAAGAGACCAAGAGCGTCTCTTGCTCTTGACTGGTAATTTTCCTTTTCTTTCTGTCTCATCTGTTGCACTGAGGTAAAACGCGGTCCCCCCGTCCTTTTAGTTGCGTGATAGAATCCCCAACCTGACTAACTTTTTCTCTCTTCCCCCCCCCCCTCCTAATCTTCCACAGTTGGCAAGGTTCTGGTCGGCAATCCTTTTTTGATTGTTAAACATATATATATATAATCTTAAAAAATTAATACGTAGACCTAGTTCTACGGAAAAAAACATTTTAAATTTCTTTAAAACTGATACTTGAGTGGTGTAAACATTACTCAAGGTAAAAAATATTTGTCTTTACTAACCCCTTTTTTTTACTTTAATTTTAATTATATTTTTCCTTCTATCCTTAATCTTTCTCTGGTCGCAGAAATTCGAAGATCTTATCACTTCACACTATACACTATTTTTATACTAACAACTCCACAGTCAATTTTAATTATAGCAAACTCCTGTAGAATTCCAAGATATATTTTAGAAGTAGAGGGAACAAGTTCACAGGAACTTCTATCCAGACTGTTGCTGTTGCTGTTGACTAACTGACATACAACGTACAGACCAAACCGCAAGACCTAAAGGACTGAAATTTTGCATGGCAATTCTTCTTATAGTGTAGGGGTGCACTAAGAAAGATTTTTGAAAAATTCTTTTTTAAGTTTGCATTTAAAAACCTTATTTGAGGGTTATAAAATTTATATCACGAAAAAGACCATAAAAATTACTTTAAAATGAAATCTTTTTCAAATCTTTACCTCCATTTTCTGATTTTTTGGTGAATTTTTAAAAATTAATTTTTAGAATTTAATTTATTAAAGCTGATCACGTGATTTCTTTTTCTAGTACTTTAAATATATTTATCGTCACATAACAATGAAATAGACAAAAAAAAATTTTTTTCTTGCTAATGCGGCAGACGATTGGACATTAACCAAAAATAAAATAAAATACAGTAAAAGATATGTTCCTCAAACTGTACTTTGTTAACTGTACTATATTCTTTAGTATGTCCTATTAGATTTAATTTGAATATTTTCCTTTACATTATTTTGTCTATAAAAATATCAATTACGATTTTTTTAAAAAAATATATATTTTTCTTTTTTTTACATCATTTGTATACATTGATCGTCATGTAATACTAAAAGTTTAAAATAGTGGCACTATCTACTGCACGTCTAGTGTAACAGCTTACATTTAGTTTCAAAAATTGTTGGTTTTTTATTAATTAAAAATTAACAGTAATTAATTTTGATTTTGGAAGTTCTTAAGTCCCTCGCCTGTTTTTAAAGACGCCTGTATGTAAAATTTCACGATCGTTTCTCCTAAACTGTGAATTTCTATACAATTATAGACAGACAGATAGACAAATTTTCATTTTTATATATATATATATATATATATATATAATCATATTATTTAGATACATTATGGCAATTTTTTTAAATACAAGTATTTTAACTTTGTTATAAAAATATCCATTGACACACTAAAAAAAAAGGATGTTTGAAGTATTGCTTTACAGTTGTCAAAAACATACCGAAAACACATTAAAGCCAGTTGTGCAAGAAAATAAAATATGAATTACATGTAGTCAAACGTAGCTATACTCACGTAAGAATTCACATACAACATTCGTTAATTCTATTTTACCACGGATTTCAAAGCAATAAAAGCGTGTTGAATGATGTAACGAGTTTTTTCACGATACACCCATTATCTTTAATACTTAAACTAAACTAGTTGGTACCCGTCAAAACAGGACGGCTAGATAGTAAATAAATGTACTAACACACAAACTATACTCAACACATCACTGTCAAATGTTAAAAATCATAATAATGCCACAAACAAATTAATCTCTTTAAGTGGCCTTGTGCTTTGTGAGTATCTAAAGCCAGATTTTAAAATGTCAATGAGCATGCGCAGAAAGCAATTTTTTTAATTGTAAATTATCGCTAATTAAACAGCGCAAAATAAACAATTTCCATCAGGTTTAATCTTATATTTCACAAACATAATTATCATAAAAATAAAAATTGCAGAGAGATCCAGAGAGACTCCTCGGAATAAACGTGTTTATCAATAAAAAAATTTCACTGAGCATGCGCAGAAGCAATGAGTTTCTAAAGCCATATTTAAACATGCACTGAGCATGTGCAGAAATTAATTTTCAATTGTAAATTATCGCTAATTAATAGAAATTGCGGTAAACAAAACAAATTTGACAAATTTACAGATTACAATCTTTCGTTTAAGACCAAAATGAAGTAAATTGATGCAGAAGTTTTCTCTCACGGACTGCCCAAAAAGGCGGCTTAGCAACTTAAATATATAGATTCATTGGCGCAAGGCCGGTGGTAACCATCTCCACATTCTTGACCGAGGGCTTGGGGTGCCATACACCATATATCTTGTTCAGGGGGTCAACTTGACTCAGGAGCCCCAGAGTTAGTCCCCAAGCATGCTTGGTCCTCATTTTATCAACCTACTCATGGTGTGAAAGGCTGAATCTTAAATACTTACCCTTGGCACTTTAAACATCGCGGGTGTCTAACTGATAAAGAATTTCCACGCTGTGGAATAGAATATTTCAAAAGATATTTTTTTTTCTTGGCCCCGCATAACATGCATGTCAATGATCATGAATATCAAAAATCCTATTTTTAAGGAACTTTTCACAACATTTCCTAAATTCTGATCAATAAGTAATAAAATATTATTTTTTTAACGGAGAACCCGATTATTTCATCGATATTTGTTTGGTGAATTCCAGTCTATCGATCTCTACATGCCTCTAAATATTTGACTTTCTCGTCGCTAATATTGCATTGACTGCACTCAGGTATGCTTTGCTAAAAGGGATTCACCAGTTTGACAGACTTATCATAGAAATGTGTGTCGTGCTATGTAGTGTTTTCATCCAGAGTTTAGCCTCTATTGTATCCATAGCTTCTATGCTATGTTATGAGGAGTGCTATGGTTATGTTTTGCACTCGACAAAATTTACAAAGAACTATTGTATTAAGCTGATTACCGACACATACCGGCCTCTAACCGCACCACTTTTGCTAAGTGTCCATTTTTTACTTTAGCCCATATTTTGTCCGAATGATGTCCCAAATTACCCTCATCGACCGACTTATGGCCTGTCTACAGTGATCCGGAGTGTTAACTATCGTTAGCGTTAAAAAGATTAACCAGTCACGAAGCTAAATTCATTACCACGTGATGCATCGATTGAATGTCACTATCTCGGAGCCAACATAGTGCAGCACGCAACGCTCCAAATGCAAAGTGAACAGGAATGCCGACGCTTTGCCGACAATTTGCCAGTCCACAACGAGATATTTGTTGGCTTTTTCACTAAGCGAGCACTGTCTGAGTGAACCAACATTACTCCTTAAAAAGTAATAGCTTTGGAACACCAGGTACTTCGTTGAAGCTCGGGATATTAACCATTATACGATGTGGACCGCCCGATCTTTAGGCCCTGTTCACATAGAATCTGGAGCGTCAACGAAAATTTTTTAACCAATCATATACCAATCAGCACCCACGGAATATTTAATGCTGACGCTGACGGATTCTATGTGAACAGGCCCTTAAGCTGCTAGAGAACAAATGAGAGATTTTTTTTTTAATGAGCGGTCATTTTGAAAAGAATTTGGCTTATTTTTACTATCTCTCTCTTTTATCCACAAATTGTTTTTTTTATAAAATGTGTACCATATATAAATCCTTAAGAGATTTAGTGTTCACCAAAAACTGCTAGAAAAAGTACTCTGTATTTACGAAATCCAACCTTTTATATAACACGTTTTGCCATTAAAATATATAAAAGTACCTAGAAGAGTGGGAAACGCGAATAAATGTTTCGCACGAATGAAATATGTATTAATAAGACGTAACGTCCTCTGAGTAATGACAGTTCAAAGAAACCTTACACTATAAAGGATAAAAATTAATGGTACAGCACTCATGATTTGTGTGCCAATAATTTACCATTTATTTAACGATAATATTAGGTACCGATAATAACGTAATGGAATTTGAACCATTTATAGTGATAAAAGCTTTACATATTTTCATACCGCGAGGTCTAATATATTGTATATATTTTGTCTGAAAATAGAAGCAGGGTACGCAGTTTAGAAGCCTGACATAAATCTGAAGTTTTGCGAAAGGTTGGGTTGCCCTCGCCAGGGACTGGTTATCACAATAAGTTCAAGATTCCATTAAATCGGAACCAACGGTTTTAATGATAGTTTGAATAGAATTTTTTTATAAAATTTCCTCTGACACGTCATTTACACCTGCCGCTTCACATATATCACAATTCCTTCTGGCAGATAAGATGTTTGCTGAATTTTGATATACATGAAAATATTGTTGGAAAATGGTTTATGTTTGCAGTACAAAAGATATTTATTAAAATACCATTATGCATGTCAGTAAAGTGAAATATTTCTGAAAATGGAAGAGCAGATGCAAGTCATATTTCTCATATTCTCTCAATGCCGTCTATTCTTTAGAAAATAATATGCATGATAAATTTTAATGCAGAATTTCCAGAGTATATTTTCCATTCAGGTAATATATATCATACAGTGTAGTCGCCTGTATGCCTTTCTAGACGGGAAATATCTAGGGACAAACCTCCTTTCACCTTTTAAACTTTCTATTACTGTCATGAAAAATTTCCTTTTAGAGCGGTGATGCTTTTGACAAATATTTGTCAGGCATTCACAGAAAGCATAATAAGCTAAGACTGTATGGGGTATATGCCGTGTTCAAGATAATTGGAATTTATTTATAAAAGCATTATTTCGAGGAATAAGAATGTAATATTTGCTTTTATTATTAGTAAAAATAGTGTTTATTGTATTATTAATTAATTAATGTCATTCCTTTATTTTTGCAAGACACCCTGTTATTTACATAGAAAGAGAGTAGAATCTTAAGTCTTAAAAAACACTCCAAAATGTTATTTATTACCTATATTGTCACGTAGAGAAAATATTCTGCTCTACCATAAAGAATGCCTTTGTAAACATGAATATGCACTTAAAAATGCATCCACTTGTTAGAATGATTATCTTACTTTTATTTATGTTCTAAAACTGTTCTTTTAACAGTGTTGTCTAAAGAAACATCCTGAATGCCACTAATGTAGTTGATACAAAGTTTTAAAAGTAGAAGATTTTTTGTTGGTTCGCGGACCATGAAACTCCTATATACTATTTCTTTTATATAATTTATTACTCTATATGTAAACATGCAAATTAAATAAAATTTTTTAGAAAATATCAGTTCATCTACGGATGCCAAACATTTATTAACATGTGCTTTCAAAGCTTAAGAAACACCACTTTTTTAAAGGTTTCAAACCGAATATCAAACAAAATGACTTCTGACGGTTTACATATCCGAGGGTATCTAGAAGAAATATGGTATATATTAAAATTTTGGAATCTTGACGTACGAGGTGGCGTCATAGCGAATAAACAATAAAATTAAATGGAAGTATGTCCAAATTTCCAAAAGATGCTTACGGTCGAGAAGGCTTTCAGTGAGTTTCGCCTCGTATTGTAGACCACGTAATGTCTATCAAGAAACGTTTAAACAATAAAACATGCGGTATAATCATTAGAAAGCCGGAGGAAAATCGAAGTTCGAGGAGTGTGGCCTCCAAGATTAATATCGCTTCTAGTGATGTCTAGCGGACATGGTCGGCGTTCGCTGAACACTTGTGCGAAGGGCTGGGAGTGGTCGGTCGAGAAAAACAACGGCCACTGATGACCGCTTTATTGTTGTACAGACAAAGAGGTATCGCAGGGAGACATTTCGAAGCACCTGTAGAGCAGTTCCAAATTCCAGGTTTCGTGGTTTAAAGTGACCAGACAATTCCATTGAGGTGGACTGTTTACCCACCGGCCTATACGCTGTGTACTGTTAACACCTGACCAACGACGCCACCGTATACTCTGGGACAAGAGCGCAAAAAATATATACCAGAAAAATGGGTGAACGAGCTCTTTACTGACGAGAGCCGCTAGCCTCAGCTGAGATTCTAGGCGGCAGATCATCTGGCGAAAGGTTGGAGCATGTTATCACAACTCAAAAATTTATGAAATAACCTATACGGCGGCAGAGGCGTCCTGGGTAGTGGAGGCATTATCATGGCTGGCAGTAATGGTGGATGGTGGTACTATAACAGATGCATGTTGTTGCAGTCATAGAATCCTACCCCCTGTGCGCCTGTTTCGAGAGGAGATTCGTGCCAACTTTACGTCTATGGGCGACAACGTTACGCTCTATCGCACTGTGGCTATTGTGGCAGACAAGTGAGGATATTTCGCATATGAATTTACCTGCCCGTTTCCCCCGATCAGAATCATGTTGAAGACATATGGGACACTATAAGAAGAAGGCTGGCGGCGTGACCTCACAATCGGGCAACATTCCAACAGGTGTAATGTGCTCTGAGAGAAGACTTGGCTCTGCTACAGCAGAAACGTATCATCAACCTAATTTTCAATACGCAATAGCCGTGAAAATCTTGCATCCGGATTTGAGATGGTATTACAATAGAATAAGGAACATCTATTTTCTTTATTTAAACTTCACAGTTACCCTTGTGTCCCGAGCCATTCAGTTCGCTGTTCCCACTTCTCTTCACGAACTCTTTTTCTGATTGCGTCTGTTCTTGTTATCTTTTTGATTTTACACAAAGGTTCGATAACTCCCGACGTACCTTTTGTATCATTTCCCCCGCATCCAATTCACTTCTATGCATAGTAACAGCCAAAAACTTTACTGTTCCTTAAGTTTTGCTCGACAGTGCATTTTAATTCTGAAATATTCTGTATAACAAAACATCCTTTCAAGTTAAATTCTTAACTCATAGTTTTAATTAGTCTGAATAGGTACACTAGCAACGGAATCCTTTGCAGAAGAAATGGGCTTTTATTACACACTCATTGGGAACATATTATGATGGCACTACATCGATTCAGGAACAAAAATCTTAACTTTTTAAAGAAGACTGAACATAACACAATAAACTTCCATCTTTAGTCTAATCATCCCTTGCAAGAAAAATCCTGAACAACTAGGTTCAGTCAGTTGTGTAATGAAGTGATTGTCAATTAAGCAGCCACTTGGAAAATATTTAAATTACAACTCTCAATAGTTTCTATGTCTTTATATATATATAAATATAAATATATAATATATATATATATATATACTATATATATATATATATATATATATATAATATATATATATCTATATATATATATATATATATATATATATATATATATGTATATATATTAATATGTATATATATATATATATATATATATATATATATATTATATATATATATATATATATATATAATGTATAATATATATATAGATATATATATATATATATATATATATATATAATATATATATATATATAATATATATATATATTATATAATATATATATATATATATATATATATATATATATATATTATATATGTATATATATATATATGTGTATATACCGGGTGGCCTTAATTAAACTGACAGTGCTCACAGTGTTCTGTAGCGCGATCTATTTGCGAGAATGACGCCACATTTTGTAGGAAGATTAAACAAGACGGGGGACGAAGGATTCCGCGAAAAAATAAATTTGTTCCAAAAGTCACGGCTAGGGGAATATTTGGCGCTGTGTAATAGAAAATAGAGTGTTAACAAAAGCAAATCAATACGGAAATTACCTTTTATTTTGCATTCAAATGAGGTTCAATGTGGCTGCCGTTGTGTGGACCACATATTGCATTCTGTGCACAGTATGCACAACAGCAGAAAGTAACATGTCTGCAGGAATCTCCCGTACAGTCCGTGATATGTTATCCTTCAACGTAGCCAGGTCCTGGACCACTCCTTGATAGACCTTGGACTTAAGGCAACCCCATAGCCAGAAGTCGCATGGGGTAAGATCAGGCGACCGAGGTGGCCATGCAGTTGGAAAGTAGCGGCTAATGACTCTTTCTGTTGTGAATTTCTGTCGTAGCAGCTGTTGCACCCAAACAGCAACGTGTGGAGGGGCTCCAATCTTGCATGAAAATGATTTCCCCCAGACATTGTCTTTACTGAAGTGCCGGAAATACAAAGCTGTTCAACATGTGGCGATATTTCTCTCCGGTACAGAACAGGTTTCCGGTCCTGTCGGAGTAATGTTCTCATAGAAGAATGGACCTACGATAAATTCCGCTGTGAACCCACACCAAACAGTTACCTTTGGTGAATGTAAGGGAATTTCTGTGACTGCATGTGGTGATTTGTCATCCCAAATTCGGCAGTTCTGGGTATTCGCAGTTCCATTCAGGTAAAAGTGGGCCTCGTATCCCCATAAGATTTTCCACGGCCCAGCATCATCCACCTCCATTCTGGCAAGAAAGGAGAGAGCAAAAGTCAATCGCTTATCATGGTCGGGGTACAGTAACTCCTGTACACGGCTGATCTTGTACGGATAGAAGTTGATAATCTTTCGTTAGATTTTCCATACCGTACTGTAAGCATATCCATATTCAGAGCTAATCCACAAACGCTAGAGGTGGCAGCAATATTGTCTGGTCGTCTGTCGACAATCGCCGTGGCAACTGCTTCGATTGTATCCTGTGGTACAGGTTTTCGTCCTCTGCCTGACTGAACCTTCCGAGAACCTGTTTTCTCAAACGGCGCAACCATTGCTTTTAGCCCATTAACTGACACAGGACCGTTACCTTTACGCATTTTTTTGTGCGTTCTAAAAGCACGAAGAGCGGCTGACGCGTTGCACTGGTTGAGGTAAAAGAATTTGACCAGTAACGCACGCTCGACTAAGAAGGAGACATTGCACATAAACTTTCAATCCGATTGATTCGAAACGTAACACATTGCGTTTTAAAACCCAAGCAGCTGGCACTGTGCCAATGGATGAAACGTGAAATTTGAATAAAGAACTTCTTCTTCTGCTCAGCGTACTTGATATTGCAGATCACGAGACTTTATCGGTGTTTATGTAGATTTTACGCTTTTTTAAAAGTGTTGCCATATTGCACTTGAACTAAATAAGAAAATGTGCATAATAAAAGGTAATTTTATTCAGTATTAATTTGCATTTGTTAACACTCTATTTTCTATTACACAACGCCAAATATTCCCCTAGCGGTGACTTTTGGAACTAATTTATTTTTTCGCGGAATCCTTCGTCCCCCGTCTTGTTTAATCTTCCTACAAAATGTGGCGTCATTCTCGGAAATAGATCGCACTACAGAACACTGTGAGCACTGTCATTTAATTATGGCCACCCGGTATATATATAATATATATATATATATATATATATATATAATATATATATATATTATATATTAGTATGGATATATATATAGATATATAGATATATATATATATATATATATATTAATATATATATATGCTATATATATATATATATATATATATATATATATTATATATATATATATTATATATATATATTATTTTCTATATTTACTACATTTTATGGGTAATGTGTTTTCTAATGCATTCGTTCCTCAGTGTGAATGCATTTTACCCGCTTCGCCAAGAAAACTTATGGCTCATTATTTAACTTCATACCTATACTACTATCTTTCTTTCTTTATAATAGTTCTAAGAATTGATCTTAGAGACATGTAAGGAACATTTTGAGATAGTTTTCCTCAATAGTTCTTTTACGGAGTTAAAACTGGAATATAAAAATCAATACGTAATGTTTAATATATCAAATGACATAAAAATTTTTCCCCTCTCCTTAATGTTCAAAGAAGGTTCAGTAGAAAAGATCTAACGAAAATTTATTCAGTTCTACTATTCACTGAATAAAACCAAGCTAATAACTAAAGACTCATGATTTTACTTTATTTCACGTTATCTGTCAGGTACATCCTATTATTAAAGTTTTATAAAGCTTTAGACTACATTACCTAAATTTTGCATGGTAGGTCCAAATGAATATATGAGACTACAGCGCTATATTATATTGCTATATTTCAAAAGCGATTTGGTTTTATGTACTATCCTTGATATAAACTAACATTTTATACAGAAAATTGAGACTTATTTCCAAAATATCCTTTTGAGAGAGCATTTAAATCAATGTAAGGCATTTTCTTGTAGACATTATCAGGCAATGGAAGAACGACAGGCATTATCAGCGTAAGACATTATTATATTTTTAGAAGATGATGCAGATCATTTCATCTAAATTCCGTTCCAATATTTTCACTCAAAGTTACTTTCTGTCTCTAAAATTACTCCTAAATGCCGATAGAATCTCTAAAAAGGAGAAACAAAATTCTCTTGAAAATCACACCCTATAGGATTATTTTGTAATAAACATACAGTTTCGTAATGTAAAACAGAATATAAATATGGCTCCGAATTTCAAAACTTATGATTGTAGCCTAATGATGGAAGCTCTCTGGAAATTTGAATCACATTTTTATAGTTATTTATATACACTTTTTAATAATAATGGGAAAACCTAAAACTTAAATGTCGCAATAAATATAACCTAGGAAATTATTTGTTTTCATTTGGTACTGTAAGATAGGGGTTACTTTGGGACGGATTTTAAGTTCATTCCTGTGCTAGCCGATCAGTTTTAAAAGCAGCCCAAAACGAACAATGGCAAAGCATTGGTATATCCTTTCCTTACGTAGTTATATATTGTGCTATATCTGATCTTTAATTACCATTGAGAAATTAAAGTTAAAATGTGTCACGAAGTTGCCTCGCCGAGTGGGGCTACTTTGTGACATCTTTTTTTTCGCCTAGAAATCCAAGAGGAAAAATTACTCGACACAAAGTTACATATTAAAACGCTTATCAAAAGCGTGTTACACAGTTATAACGGGTGGGCAAAAAGTCCGTAAAAACATTAAAAATTCATAAAAATCGGAAAAATAACCAAAATAAATACACAATTGCAGGGTTAGCATCGCTAGGTCACGGGATATTTTAAGACAGGAAAAAAACTCAAAAAACAATATATATATATATATATATATATACAGGGTGTCCAGCGAAGAAGTCCCTGGTTTCAAAATTAAAAATCTCGAAAACAAAGATCTGTAGAGGAATGTAACAAACGGTATATTTATCGTGAAAGCTGTAAGAATTTTGTATGCTAATTTTTGAAATAGTTACACCAGCTGCTAACAGATGACGTTGTTGGCCAAATTTACTGCAATTTACTGGCGCAGGCAGGGATTGGTCTCCATATTCACCGGACCTGAATCCTTGTGATTATTTTTTGTGGAGCAATTTAAAAGATACTGTCCAGGACTCATCCCACCACGCTGGACGAGCTTCAGTCGGCGATCTGTTGGGCAGCTGAATCGATTTCTGTTGAGACACTACAGGGTGGAATGGCAAATTTTAGTGTTCGCTTGCAGTGTTTCGTTCCGTACAGCGAATGGTGGGCATTTTAAAAAGATTGTGATGTTTTGATTGCAACGACTGCTCGCACAGAGTACGAGTTTATTTATGGACGCTGATACGAGCTGTAGATCGCCATCTGTTAGCAGCTTTTGTAACTATTTCGAAAATTAGTGTATAAAATTCTTACAGCTTTCACGATAAAAATGCCGTTTGTTGCATTATTCTACAGATCTTTGTTTTCGAGATTTTTAATTTTGAAATCAGGGACTTCTTCGCTGGACACCCTGTATTTATATATATATATATATATATATATATATATAATAATAATAATAAATTTCAAAACCTTTTTACTATTTAATACGCCGTTTCCAAATTCCTCATACTAACGCAAAAGAATACCATCCCCTTAACCTTTGAATCACGACCTAAATCAAAACCGAAATAATTTATTAGTTTTTCCCCTAAAGCCACTCGCGGACCATTATTTAACAGTTACATAAGATCGAACCGGGTCGAACGCTCGAGAAACATCACCCCATATGACGCAATTTAATCACGTGTTCGATTCTGACAAATTAGAAGTTTCATAGACCCGTTCTCGGGAGAGAAATTGCGCGTTTCTGAAGTCTTTGTCTGCTTGCTCCCAGCCAGAAAAGATGTGATTTTTCGTTCCTGTCAAATTTGTACGGGCGGTGCTGCGTCCCCGTCCCCGGCGAGCGTCGCGGGATGTGTGCGAATAAATCTAATTGATGTTCTACGAAACGGTGTCGGAAATAAAGACTATGTATGAACCAGCTTCCTTTTTTCGTTATGTGTTCCGAGGTGTTTTATTGTCCTCTTCATCTACCTCGCCACTCGCTACTTTGATTGCACGTTATGGATACAAAATGCTTGAAGCTCCCGGCCATTGCTGCGCCCTGCCACATAATCCATTTGCCTCGGCTACGACTACACACGGATTATCATTATATATATATATATATATATATATATATATATATATATATATATATAATATATTCTACATGGTTTTAGTTTTCCGTGTATTTGCTGGAAGAAACTAAGGATTATCCATTTTACTCTTCAGTCAGTTTCGTTATATTCTTCAGTGTGTGTGTGTGTATGCATGAGTGCATCCATGTATATTTCCTCAGGCACCAATCATTTCTTTATCCTATGAGCCCCCGTCTAATTCCCAGTGGTAGAGTATTTTCACAGCAATTGAAATCTCGAATAAAAACGAATATGTCTCTTTTTTGCGGCATTTGATTCAACGACTAACAGAGCCCCGTGCTAAACAAAATACTTAGACATAAGTATCCTGAACTCTAACATTAAATCAGAATCCTTAATTTATACACTTTCTGCCGCTTACTAATATTTGAACGTAGAACCATGACCTCCAGTTGAAGTGACTCACTAATCCTTTAGAATTTTCGCGCGGATAGATAGTCAATCATCCCTGTTTCTGAATTCTCTAAATAAAACCCTCACTTTTGCTTTTGACTACAATCTGTTTCCAATTTCTTTTACAAAAGAACTTTTTTTATTTCCAATTTCTTCATTCTCAATTTTCTCACTTATTTCTTTTCAGTTTCTTTACGCATTTCTTTCACACCCTTTGTTCTCTTTTTTTATTGACTATTGGCAGCAAAAGAGTCAAATGCACTTTTAAAATTGGTTAGCAAAAGTAAAATAAATATGAGAACTAGGATCCAAATCCCAAAGTAAAACCAACTTGTCACTTAACTGCAATCGTACAGGGGTTTTGACAAAAAAATTTTCCGCGCTTAGCAAATTGCGCCTTCTGCTAACTAAACTGAAAGTTAAAAATAGAAAATATTTCATAATTTATCTTCATTTTTTAAATCCTTAAATTACGACTTTTAAATCATTATTAAATGTTTCCTTTTCCCCAAGTCAGATTGTTTTATTCATATTATCACTTTAATATGTCGAAGAAAGATAAATAAAATATAAAGAAAGAAATGTATTTTCTTTTTTTTTTTGGAAATTGAACACAAAGTCTTTTTTGTGACTATACGGACCAAGAATAGAGACTTGCTATGCCCTTGGGACAGAAACGTTTGTTTATCAGACTGTTAAGTTTGTGAGATATTGCGCTTGAGCTCTTGGGAACAAAGATACCCTGAGGATTATTTAAGGAGAAAATAGCTGCTTGTGACAGTTGATACATTAGAAGGTTACATGTGTTCTAGATTTCTTAAATAAAAACGGATGTGATTAATCAATCGCAAAGATTTAGTTACACTTATTTATTTGAGAACTTTTATGGTGGGCTATTAATGTTCAGTGAAGCAAGCAAATATACATTATATATATATATATATATATATATATAATTTATTTATTTATTTATTTATTTATGTCAGGACTACGACACGTAGCCGCAGATTTCCTTCCGAATTTATCCAAGTTAATCCAATGTACGGAAGAAAATCGTTGATACTAAAGAAGACTCTTAATTCAAGGATTATATTTAAGATACTAAACTACCAGTCCAGTCTCTTCTTCGATTTATCCCCTCCGGTGGCAAGGAACGCGTCCTGACTGTCCGAAAAAAACTCTAATCTATGCTTTGTTCTTTAAAAGCACGCCTCAATTCAAAAGCGCGTGATGGGTGCGTCATCCGGTGATATCATAGTAACACTATTCCCGCCCGTACTTTTCTGATGCAATTTCTGGTTTAGGCCAGGACTCTCTCAAATCACGAGATAGAATGCGTATCACCGTCTGTTTGCATTTTCGCTCCCCATCAGACTACTATCTCGTTATATATATATACATATATATATATATATATATATATATATATATATATATATATATATATATATATATATATATATATATATATATATATATGTGTGTGTGTGTGTGTGTGTGTGTGTGTGTGTGTGTGTGTGTGTGTGCGTGCGTGTGTGTGTGCGTGTGTGTGTGTGTAAGTAAATAATATACGGAGCATATACTGAAAAGATAGTATAATCACTTGAATATCACTTCATAGAACTAGATTTTCTGGCATCGTTCAAATATACCGTTTTTATAACACATGTATAATCACTTAGGTCGTCGAGCTTTCCTTGAATTTCAGCAGTGGTCAGTCCATTAAAAGAGAAAGAATGCATCGTCAAAGTTTTTTAAGACAATGTGGATGAATCTCAGCCGTAATCCAAATACCTTGTGTGTCTAAAATGATAGAGCATTTAACCGAATCTCTTAGTCGTTTTACTTAAATATTGACTCCCATCAATTTATGAAAAAAGAACGTATCACCAACATTCGGATTAACATTGTGGCTGTATTTCGTAGTCACGATGAGGAAAGGAAATGCTCTTAGTACGTTACTAGCATGATATTTAGAAATCTCTGCTTGAACCATTTAGACACATTTCATTGCTACTTAATGGGGACAGGTCATGTTTATGAGGAATTTTGTTGCCTGAGATAGTTTGAAGAATTGACGTGAATTGTTTCAAATTCGGGATAAAATGGCCGGACCAAATGGTTGATGGGTGAATTTTTCCAATTATTTAAAAAAGGACTTTCGATAAAATTAAATGACGAAAAAATTATAAATAACTATAAATTAGACTGAAAATTTGAAAATGTGTGTTTTTCAATAGAAAGATTAACCTCAAATAGTGTTCATGTCATTTATGTTTATGAAAATTATGAAATCCCAATTTGAACAATTTAATTGTAGCTTTATGTAAATAATATATCATTTTGTAATAAATAACTTCTCTTTAAGTAAATCCATAGAAAAAAAGTCTCAATAAAAACACATTTTTTTTCTTGGGTGGAAATAATAATAAAGCTTTCTGAATCAAATGGCAAAAAATCTTCTTAATACAATGATTAGAATGTTGTACTGTCTACATGCATACTCTGTTCATTAAAAAAATGTACCATGTGCATTTTGTATTCTTCCAAGGAACTGATATTTTTTCCAGTAACAGAATTTCGTAAAGACTTGAATAAATAGAGATTCGAAGGTACGATGTCTTCTGAATACAGTGGAAGAATTATAAATTCCCTGAACCAAAGAGGTTTTTCCTAGTCTTCAAAGAAACATGCGGTGTTGCGTTATCCTGATGGAATATTTTGCTTGTGCATGTTCTTTTGACTAATTCTGGACGTTTTTCATAGAGTGCTTCTTTCGGTGATCCTAATTGGTAGCAGTACTTGTTGTAATTAATAATTTGGTTTTCTTGAAGGATGTTTATAATAGAGAACTCCCTTACAAGCGGAACCATATAATTAACATTACCTTATTTGATGAAGAACGGCCTTTGGTGGGATTGTTAGTGGTTCATTTCGCTTATTCCACGACCGATTCCGTTCCACATTGTTGTACAGTGTAACCGTTAGTTATAGTGGTAAGTTATTTCGAATAACAGATAGTAATATATATATATATAAACATAAACACATCATATCGATTCATATTTTATGCAAATTACATTTCAATTAATACTACCCTGTGATATATATCTATCTACAAATAACAATCCACATTAATCAAAAATTCACATTAAGCTAACCCTATCTAATTACCTTCGTTCACTAATACGTACTGGCATTGGCAGAAAAGCAAACTAAAACTCTCCTACCTTCTTTTGAAGATTCACCGTCATAACAATAGATTCCGCTCCCTTTCAGCACATGCGATCCGTCGGGGATTCACACAAAGGCGCGGCTCCTCATTCTCATTGGCTGAAACGGGTCATCGGACATCAACGGCACGGCTGGAACGGGTCATCGGGCATCAATGGTACTGCGTAGAGGGACCCTCTCGATGCAGCTGCGGCGTAGCTCAGGTGACTTTGCCCGTCGATCCAAACTCTTTACGGGACCCTCTCGAGGTGACTGCGGGCTAGTTCAGGGGACGGTGCATGCCGCTCTCGACTCGTCACGGCTGTGCGTTGTTTAGCTTTCGTTAGGTCAGCTGCTCTCCAGTTGTCGGCATGGGAAGCTTTCGGGTGTGCTGGAACAAGGGGCTTGCAACTACCTCTCCAGAATATCTTCACAGGAACGTCCACTCGTCATCTGCCGAGCTTTCGATATCATGCTCTTTATAGGTGGCGTATATGGCGGCCGTGGTTCGCTTGGTTCCGTCCGTAATCAGCTTGTCATCTCATCCTCCGTCGACTTCTGGGGCTTTATGTCCGCCGGGCGCACTAACTGCTCGATTTACCGCTACCTGCGTCGCTTTCTAGTTCTCAAACTAATCTGAACCCTCTCTATCTTTTTCACTCCGAGAAAAACTCCAAACATTTTCTCCTCATGCTTCCATTGGTGGCCATCTCCTGACCAATAAGTCAATCTGGGCCAACTTCATTGGCCGACCATATATTTTTTATACTAATATTTTCTCCAATCAAAATTGAACGGGGCGTCCGCCAGTGCACCCTTCTGGGGTTTCTCACACTCCCAAATTCTCACGCTATTCTTTGACCTCCTGCTGTCCTCCTAACGAAGTCAACATCGTAGAACTGCCTATCTCTCCCCTTTCAATCTTCAAATTCGGACCCATCGTTTCCAACCTTTTGCCTGCACAGATCATTAACTGCAGCTGGTCCCACTTTCTTGTATTAAACTTTCAACTGCCTCCTTTCAACTTGTCACCTCTCGTCCCCCCTTTCGCCTAAGCAGATCATTAAACCCAGCTGGTCAAGGCATTTCGTTGCCTCCTTTCCTCAAGTTACATATTCTCTACCCCTCTTAATGTCGTTTTCCTCACCTGCGGTGTTCCTATCCCTCTTTTCTGATAACGTGTCGTGCCTCTCCACGACATACAGTATCCACCTTTCATTGCCCGTTACAATTTGTTAGCAAAATGCAACACTTTCGTTACGTTTAGGTATAATCTCATCTGGTAATCTCATCTGGAAATACAGTCAACAAAGATTTTTTCGATTAACCTACGTGGAACCGAAACATCAAGGCTATTAACATAACCAATTTCGCGCAACTGATTTCTAACGCTTGATTTCGGTATTTTAATTATATCAGATATATCTCGTGTGCTATAACGTTGATTCTTCTGAATTAATGTCTCGAATTGATCTCTTTCAACTGGTTTACCCGCTCTTCGATCGTCGTCCAGCAAGAAATCTCCAAAACGAAACTCCGTAAAACCCTTTTTAAATGCACGCTGATATTTAAGCTACCACAACCCATTCTAACGAAATAGTTTTCAGAGGAAGTTACAGACAACAAAGTGCCTCTAGAGACATCTCATGGAAAAATTCGAACTTTTGGGCCAACCCAATACAGTAGAATAGGAATAAGTATATGTATTATGCAAAAATGGTGAAGGGAAGAGCTATCACATAGCACATAGTAATACAGTTTCCTACTGTAAAAGAGTAGTTTTGCATATAACTATATGCAGAATTTCCTGACAGTTACAAATAGTTAGTATTACCTACTCAGTTTAATCACTGTACATATAAACATACATGGGTTGTTAATTAACACATATTAATTTATACATATAAATAATATTTATATAGAACATATGAATTCTTCCGAACATTTTATTATTTATAAAAAAAGAGTAATGGAATCATTTTCTGTTTTAAAAAAAAGGCATGAAAACACAAGATACGCAAATGATTAAAACAAATGGTACTACTTGGCATTTTATCTAAACCTATATCTCATGAAAATAAGAACAATTTATGGGACGTAAACAATTATTTTACCACGAATATATGTTTTATGACGCCTATCTGCATAACTACTAGAAAATAAAACTGAATTCTGGAAACGGTCCAAACTTCTGCATTTTTTCGATAATGGTATTCCTTTACTTATAAACACTTATTATTTCACATTGTATTCAGCTGAATATATTCCCTTTAAATGTTTTTAAAAGGTTAGAAAGGAGTGTGTATTTCGAAAATTTCAAAACGTGGATAGAAATGATTTAGCGGTTTAAGTTATAAATTATTTCAGTTTATGATTTCTCAGTAATATCATGCAAAATTACTCAAAAATACGGAACAAAGAAAATTGCGAGATATTTAAAAATATTTTATGCATTCTTAATATTGTGAGATATTTTCTAAAAATTTTAATTTAAATGGTATCACTGCCATATTTATTTTTTAAGCATGTTGAAATATTTCAAAAAAATATTTTATTCAAAATAATCAAAATTAAAAAAAATATATATTAAGAAGAAAATATTTTAATGAAATGCTCGAATGATCGTGAAGAAATATGAAGAAATAATCAAATTAAATAAATAATCTACCATTACATAAATGTATCAAAATATTCTATTTAATAAATATTATGCACATGATGTGAGATATTTAAAAATATCTTCAAAAAGTTGTTACTGGAGTCACTACATTAAAGGAAAGAAAAATGTCACATTATATAAAGGCTCTCATTAATATTTTAATAAATAGTATTAATAGGAATGTAAATATCATATAAAAGTAAAATAAACTTATATTTAAATTAATATAAAAAATATCATGATAATGCAATGCAATTTTCAGAAAAAAATTATTTTAATGATTATAACACTATACAGAAAAGATATGCTACATAGAAATAATGAAAAACAATTCACTAGTTAACATAAAATAAAATAATATATCGTTGTTAAGAATTATTTAATTCAATTTGATTTTAACTTTAATGCTCCATATGGGTCCCAGAGTAGCAGCATTGAGGCGTTCTGAAGGGAATATCTAAGCCAATTTTTTACTTAAATTTACATTTCGGAGTTCACTTGTATTACTCTCTCTCTCTATATATATATATACATAAATACATACATATATTTGATGTATACAAACATATATATACAAACATATATATATATATATATATATATATATAAAGATAACGGGTACTTTAACGGACGAACAACTTTAACTGTGTAGAGGAGATGAAACACGACAGTGTAGACGAAACCTGAGTGGTAATAATTCTAATAGACCGGTGCAGGTGATAGATTCACACATTTGTAGACGTGGCAGTGGACACATTCGAGAAAAGAGAAGGAACGCACAAAAACTTGAAATCCAGAGACGAACACCTTTTTCAGGTGCCTAAACACATCGGGGAGGAAATAACCACAGAGAGGATAGGCATTGATGAAGACGCACAACACTGATGCTATACACATTATTTTTATTATTCCACATAACAAAGACATTTCGGATTCAGAAGGATACACACAAACAATACTGGCGGCCACCGGGCCGGCTGCCAAGGCTTGAGAATACAGACTTTACATTATGGTATAGGATTAGAAGCAGTACGTGGACAGCGAGAAAGGAAGTAATGAAGCAGAGAGCGCGAAAATACTCTGTCTCACCTTGTATACTAAGTAACTTCTGATTTTGCCGCTAAGCTTAGAATTATTTTATTTGGTTGACCCCGATTACGTGGTATTTCTTCGAAAGGGGATCGAGATCACGGAAGTCTAAAAATAACATTTCCACGAGTGCGTTAATGTGAACATAAGGTTATTTCGATATATATATAACATTAAAAAACCCATACCATTTTAAAATCTAACATTATTCTAAATTCCCTTGGGCGTACGAGCTAACTTTCGTTTCAAATCTAATTTCGCTTTTGATTCTAAGTTCTAATAACCTCGAGAGAAAATATTAAATGGCTTCCTTTTTCAAACCTGCGCGGCGTCACCCAAGATTTCATATAGGCTCTGCGCAGATTACATAAAACTACATGGGACTTATCGACAACAGCAAATCCCTAATCGCTATCATGATCACATGACAAAGTTTATATAAGCCGCCTGAACAACAAACCTGTGCGCTTTTCTCATTTGTAAGTTGCCCCGACAAGTTGTATTTTCTGTGTATCTTAAAAATAAAAGATGTAGTTAAATCAACGCTGTGGTGTTTTGCGTGTCCGAGGGTGAGATGAAAAGCGGGAAAGAAATGATATAAACATTTGTGATGCACGGCCGGGCGACAAGTCATCTATGTTTACTTCAAAAAGATATGCCACTCAGCCCTTCCTTCGTCGGCCCGCGCCGTGCTATTACACACACACACACACACACACATATATATATATATATATATATATATATATATATATATATATATATATATATATATATATATATATATATATATATATATATATATATATATATATATATATATATATATATATATATGATTTGGTATTTCTTCACGCTCATTTTAATTACGTTTATCCGAAACTCTGAAGAACCTTGATGCAGTCCACGATCGTCCGGTGGCGAGGCAATAAAGAATCCAATCTGAAAGCACTGACGACAATTCCAGTATCATTTAATAACATTTATTAAATATTTTAACGACTCTCAGCTCCATCATTAATAAAACTACTTTCCAATCCTTCCCGAAAATACGTACCGCTGAGCGGCCCGTCCTATCATTTCATATTCATCCCTGACTCTAAATTAATCTCCTTCGTTCTTAGCTTTTAACCAACGCATTGTCTAGCTCATTACTTATGCGTGATGTCAGATCGAATGCTAACAAAAAACTACCATAAAAAGAGAAAAAATAATATTGTATTTTATTTTTATTTTTCTAAATTACAAGTCCTTTCAAAAGAAGTTTAGATACACACACGACATGAACAAATACCCTCTCTCCACTTAACGTAAATTAATGCTTGAGTAGAAATCGAACAGAAAAAAAAACAGTTGGTAGATAGAACATATATTACATAAGACAGGGCTATGAAATATAAAAAATGACAGACATTTACTAATAAATATGACACACTCATTTTTCAGCTGAGTAATGACATTATATGTAACTCGATGGAAAACACATTCTAAGAATAAAAATCAACAATTAATCTCTGTTTATAAAAGATCCCCCTGAAGAAATGCATGCTAAATATTCATTTTACTAACCGAATCGAAGTTGTGTAGATTCATTTTAAATGTGATTGTAAGTGCATGTAATACAAACACAACATATATTCCGACATGAGACCTTGAATACCCAATGGTTTTGTAAACACTGGGTTTTTAATATTAGGAGCTCAAAATAAAAAGGGCGAAGGCGGATATGAAATTCACGGTGTTTGGAAATCGCATTTAAAGTTTGGGAAGGTTATCAGGATAGAAAGGGCGAATATGGATTTTAGTGTTAAAAGCGTAAATATGAGTAAACACGGTGGAGAAAGTGCGAACATCGTTTAAAGATCGTGCGGAGCAGTGAAGTAAAGAAAAGAGAGGTGTTGTATATTCGCTATTGCGCCTCCAACGCTACAGCACTACATTTTCAGCTATTTTCATCCAGTCCTTACATTGAATGCTATTTATAAGACAAGGAACGAATGTACACGTTAAAGTAGCAATCCGGTGTTCTTAACATATTAATAAATAGACTTCTGTTAGAAAAAGAAAAAAAAATATTTTTTTTGTATTCCCCATTTCTCTTAACTTAGGATTACGTTCCTTCATAACGGTTCTCCGGAAAGCAACAGATCAGATGTCCTGCGTCACGAGTTATAATTTTGGCAGCGTGCCAAACCCAGTCTGTATCGCTTGGGCAAGCAGTAAACAGTTAAATACAAAAGTACCAAAATGCGTCAAAATTTTGACATACACACACAAACGCACACAAACAAACAAACAAACACACACAAAAAAAAAATTAAATAAAATATACAAATTAGAGAGAGAGAGAGAAAGACAGAGAGAGAGATAGATGAATAAAAGAGGGCTGCGCTTTTTGCTCTGACAAAAATACACTAATATAATCAATAGAAATCTACATATTAAATCACGTTTAGAGTTGAAAAAATAACGTAAGGAACTTCGTTCGTGACGGGGGTTCCCCGACCCCACAATTTTTTCGTCATATTTGTGTACTTCAAAATACATTATTCCAAAAAAAAAAATGAAACTCAAAATTAAACTTTCTTCCAATTGTTTATTTAAAAATTAGTTTAGTAAAAATTGTTTATTTTAAAATTACAATTGTTTATTTAAAAATTTGTCGATTCCTGTATACGTTTTTCACATATTTAATTTTAGAATAGGATGATTCACAAAGATACGTTGATGCGAATAAGGTGAGCAACAGAAAGGCACAATTTTGTACAGTTTTATATTTTTTCTATACTAATTGCCAAAAATCTATGTACTCGTTTTCTTCTCTCTTTTCTTTAAAAATAGCTTTCAGATTAGTATCATTCTTAAACTCGATAAATTCATCAAATAACTTTACATAATCATATCCGAATTCAGCTAATTGTGTTATAGTTGCTGTTTTTAGCCAGGGATTTTCTGTAAGCAACAAACAATTCTTGAAACAATGTATGTCCTGAAACCTTGTCTAAAATTTCTTGGTAAAGCACTTAAATAATTTTAAAATATCTCATGGTTCTTTTGGGAAATATTCATTCCATGATGTTTAGCTTTTGTTACGGTTGGAAAGTTAAACTATACTTGGTTCTTTATTTCTTCGTGATATATGTTTAATTTTTCTTAAAAAAGAAATGCAGTGGAACCCCTATTTTACGTTTTTCATGGGACCAACGTTAAAAAACGTACGAAACAGGAAAACGTAAAATCGGGGTTAAAACATAATCTAAGCATAGTTTAGGCAATTTTCACGGACCAGCAGAAAATGACGTATGAAGCGGGATAACGCACGAAACGGACAACGTAAAATCGGGGTTCTACTGTACTTTATTCGCCAATTAAAAAATAATAACTGGACGAAATATTATTCACGAAGATTTTTTGAAATCTCTTCCTATGATAAATCCAACCAGAGGCACGAACTATCTCGATAATATTCGTGGATTTTTTCGCTTATTAAGTTTTTCTGTGATGTCGCATAGAAAAGCTAAAAGACACCACCATCCATCATTATTAAGTTCACTGTAAATTTTGTTGTTTTGCTCTAAAAACAAAATAATTTCTTGTCTTAAAGGAAAAAATCGCACCAGAACTTTTCCTCGGCTTAGCTATCGCACTGAGGTATGCAAAAGGACATCGCTATAATTACTGTTTAATTCTTCTAAAATAATTTTAAATTTTCTGTGGTTCATTTCTCGTGCTCGGATATAATTCACTATATTTATTACGGCCTTCATTAAGGAATCTATTTCGCAAATAGAGATACTTGCTGCTAAGTTCTCTTGCTGTATGATGCAGTGGAAAGACAAGAGATTTGTTTAATTGTATTTCTTTTTCAATAGGGCAACACATCCTTTTTCAGATCCGGTCATTGAAGGACATCCATCCGTGCATATACAAACTAATTTTTCAATATCAATATGATTTTTCTCCAGGAATGTAGTAATATTATCGAGATAGTCCGTGCCTCTGGTTGGATTTTTCATAGGAAGAAATTTCAAAAAATCTTCGTGAATAATATTTCGTCCAGTATAGAATCTAACGAAAACGAAACATAGCGATGTTGCTGAAATATCGGTGCTAGAATCGAAAGCCAAACTAAAATATTTACAGTTTTTTAAGTCTTCTAAGATGTAATTGAAAACGTGCGTTGTAATATATTCAATGCGTCTAGCGCAAGTAGAATCAGAAAGTTGCATGTTTTTGATTTGAGTTATTATTTGGTTTTTATTGCTAAATTTATCAAATAATACGTTGGAAGCACTGAGAAAGCATTCCTTCACAACCTCTGCGTCAGTAAATGGTTTCATATATTTTCCTAGTATGTAACAAATTTCATTCGACTCCCTTGTCACCGATGAACCTTGTGAAATCGCCACTGAAAGAATATTTTGTTCTTGTTGCTATGATTTCTTGACGAAAGTTAACTTTTCACTACTTATCAAAGAGCCGCAAGGAAAAGTGTCATAAAATGCTTTGTGTTTCGTAGTATAATGACGAACAATGTTATATTTTTTAAATATAACATTATCACGACAGATCAAGCATGTGATCAAATGATTTTTATTTTCAACATCGAAATATTCTTCTTCCCAATTGTCTTCAAAAACTCCCTTTCATCAGATAATTTTCGTTTGCCGTTTGAAGAAACTCCTGCTATTATGGGTTTTAAATTATAACGAAACAAGACGTTCAAAACAGCAAAGCAGGCTGATCCGTTTCGCGTAATAGGCACTTAAAATAAAACCATAAAAATGTCACGCATAAAAGTTATTACCACAGATTAATATCGTATTACTTAACTTAAGACATGTTAAACATGTCATCATAGGGCGGTGGTGTTTCCGATGGAGGCGCAAGTTTAAATGTAAAAATCTTTTCGTTGGCCAAGAACCAAGACCATGGAGTTTATAGTTAAGTGCCGCAGGCGTCAGTTTCAATTAGATCTCAGAGAGCGACGATTGTTCACGTTATTATAAAACTTATAAAAATATTAAAAAAATATATAAATAACTTAGAATTCCAGTTTTTTTAGCTACGTTTCTAATAATGGAAAAATAAAAATTTAATGTGTTCTGGGCCGCACATATGTGCTTGACGGTCCGCATGCGGCCCGCGGGCCACAGGTTGAGTACCTCTGGACTAGATTGTACTTTATTTGCACTATCATATATGTCCAGTTCCTTCAAAATTATCTGTAAACTAGTGTTTTCTGAACTATTCTGAACCATAACCCTTTTCTTCAAAATTCTAATTTTGGAATCGAATAGCGGATGAAACAATGATAAACAGAATCTTGATTATTGCATTAAAACTATGCTTACACCCTAGATTAACCTTCTTAGGGTGTTCGGATCTTTTTTGACCCATAAAAAATTTATTTCTTATAGATTTATTACAATTTGGGGAATTTTTCAAAAATATATTGTGACTTTGTTTTTATGGTCATATTAAATATTCAGCTATGTGAAATTATTTTTTTCAAGCGGTAGTTTTTTAACAATAAAAATTGTAACACATAAGTCGTTCGGGTCAATTTTGACCCATGTAGAATTTTCAGAGCATAGCAGCATGGGCACCGCAATTTTCAATATATTATTCAATTATTGCTGTGACAATGCATTAATGCTTTCGTTCTTCTCCGTCATATATATATTTTTTTCTTTTGGCACAATAGATTACACTAATAGTACTGCACTGTGCTTAGCAGTTCCTAGATTCTGTAACCGGTATTTGCTTCCTGCTCTTTCCTTTCCACTCTCGTAGAGTGTGTAAAGGGGCGTTGTAAAGCGACGAATCTGACCAGTCGACGAGTCAGACGGCGACTCTATTTTAGCAAAGATGGTAAAATTAAATGGAAATCTGAACAAGCCTTCATGTGGTAGGCGTGAGGCAGAAAATGTTGTGAATATGACTCCAGGGCCCACGAGATACGCCACGTCTAGAATTGAAGACAAATACTCTGCATTTATGTTGTTTTTTCCTCCAGCAATTGTGTATATCATACTAAAAATTGTAATGTCGAAGAAAAAAAAGGTGTTCGGTGACAGTTGGAATAATTTGAATTACGTTGACTTGGAAGCAATTATTGACTTGTTGCTGCAGTCTGGGGTATATAAATCTCGAAATGAGTCTACAGAGAGTCTGTGGGATGCCACAACGGGGCGGGATATCTTCAGGGCAACTATGTCCTTAGAAAAATTCAAAATGATATCAAAGATTCTTCGATTTGATGACAAGCAGACCCGACCAAGAAGACGGGTAACCGACAAATTTGCAGCCATAAGAGAACTTTGGGACAAGTGGGTGGACATTTTGCCTATGTTGTATAACCCTGAAATGTACGTTACTGTGGATGAACAACTGGTAGCTTTACGAGTAAAGTGCCCCTTCCGCCAGTACATGCCCAGAAAACCAGCCAAATACGGAATAAAATTTTGGGTACTTTGTGACAACCCTACCAATTATGTCTGGAACATACAGCCGTATAGCCGGTAAAGAGTCAAGTGCGTAGTCCTCCAGAGTACTCTTCATCGTCACAGAAAGATAGCAGATACAGACACAAAGAAACCTCAAATCATTCTAGATTACAACAGCGCCAAAGGTGGAGTAGACATTAGATAAACTAGTCTCCTACTATTCCTGTCGGATAAAGACCAATAGATGGACCATCGTAGTTTTCTCCAACATCCTAGACATTTCAGAGTATAACGCATTGTTATTATTCATCAAGATCAACCCAGAATGGAAGATGAACTCATTTCACAAAAGGAGAATGTTTATTGAGAAGCTTGGCATGACTTTGGTTACCAACCACATGGAAGGAAGAAAACATCTGCCAACAGCAAGGGCTGCTCGAGTATTGGCGATGAGTATTCGAGACTCAGGACAACCTGAACCCCAATCTGAAGAATCCGGAAATGTAGCAACTACTGGCAAAAGGGAAAGATGTCACTTATGCACACAGACTGAAAACAAAAGTCCTGTGAGGTGTTTCAAAGGTAGACAGTTTACTTGTAAGAAACATTACATTCAAGTGTGTAACAATTGCATATAACCGGAGAAACTTAGAGGCTAACGAATTTACAAATTTTCTATGACTTTCCTTCATTGATTGTTCAAGCGTCCAAAATTATATTGTCGGATGTAAGCTAAATATTTCATAAATATTTCGTTAATGTTTAATTTTCCTTCCGAAAATAAACAAATAATATACTCAGGTGTGAACTTTCTTATTTTATTAAACGATTGTAAAAAAAAAATTATATGTAATAAATACAGGAAAAATCCGTGCTACATTATATTGCATTTGATAGTTTACAGTGATTTTCAGGGGTGAAGGATTGAATTACAGCATTTTTATTTTATAAATGCAGAGTTGTTCATTAAATTCAAGCTTCCTTATAGTTATGCAAACTTACTTGTAAAACAATGTTAAATGATATACAAATACATAAAAGTGTAGATAAAATGATAACTAAATAAATAATTAAATTACTAATACAAATAAAATGTGATTATAATACAACAACATTGAAAATCACGCCTTGGGTCATTTTTGACCCAAACACCTTAGGAGTATGCTACATTGCAACAACGCAAGAAGGTTAAAATCACAGATATTTAATCAACGTTTAGGTTATGGGGAACTTTCCTTCCGTTATTTTTCTAATCACTTCCTAGAGAATGCATATTTTGGACTTTTTTTCATGCACACAAAGATGTTTCGAATCTGCATACAGTAAAACCTCGTTTACCCGGACTAACTGGGACCATAGGCAATCCGAATATTTGAAAATCTTGATCGGTAATAAAATGATCGGTAATATATCGGTAATAAGCAAAAAAATCATTAACTAAGCAGACATACCTTTTATTACAATAAAAAACTATGTTTTGTAACAAAATTACATAGTATGGTTTACAAAACATTAAAACCTATAAAAATAACTTTTCTGACTCAATCCACATCAACGCCCTGAGACACTCTAGTAAAGCTTTCTTAAACTCAACAAAAAGCATTACCATAATTTATCGTACTATCTATGCAAGAACTGTACATTGAATCAAACTAACAAGAGAATATTTGGCGTACTTAATGTTACGTTCTTGCTATCATAGTTAAAATTATTATCTAATGTGAACATTAAATTAAAAAAGTCTACAAATATGATCCGGATTATTCGGAGATCAGTGAGGGCCGAATAAACGAGGTTTTACAGTAGTTTCAAAATTTTATAATTTTCCTGTAGAATTGTTTTTCTTTTTTTTACCATGATTATATTATGGACGCTTCTCTATATGAAACTAAAATTGTTTCTGAGGAAGAAAACTTAATTGAAATTTATTTTAAAAAACATCATTCAAAGAGCCATTTTGAGGCGGAGACAGCTTTTTTTTTATTTAATGTGAACATTAAATAAAAAAGAAAGTCTACAAATCTGATCCGGATTATCCGTAAATCCGGATCAACGAGGGCTGAATAAAATTACTGTAGTTTTTACAGTAGTTATAAAATTTGATCATTTTCCAATAAAATTTTATTTTACCATGATTATATTATTGACTTTTCTCATTACAAAAATTAAATTGCTACTGAGGAAGACTACTTAATTGAAATTTATTTTAAAAACAGCATTCAAAGATCCATTTTGAAGCGGAGATAGCTGTTTTTTATTTAATGTAAACATTAAATAAAAAAGAAAGTCTACAAATCTGATCCGGATTATCCGTAAATCCGGATCAACGAGGGCTGAATAAAATTACTGTAGTTTTTACAGTAGTTTTAAAATTTGATCATTTTCCAATAAAATTTTATTTTACCATGATTATATTATTGACTTTTCTCATTACAAAAATTAAATTGCTACTGAGGAAGACAACTTAATTGAAATTTATTTTAAAAACAGCATTCAAAGATCCATTTTGAAGCGGAGATAGTTGTTTTTTATTTAATGTAAACATTAAATAAAAAAGAAAGTCTACAAATCTGATTCGGATTATCCGTAAATCCGGATCAACGAGGGCTGAATAAAATTACTGTAGTTTTTACAGTAGTTTTAAAATTTGATCATTTTCCAATAAAATTTTATTTTACCATGATTATATTATTGACTTTTCTCATTACAAAAATTAAATTGCTACTGAGGAAGACAACTTAATTGAAATTTATTTTAAAAACAGCATTCAAAGATCCATTTTGAAGCGGAGATAGCTGTTTTTTATTTAATGTAAACATTAAATAAAAAAGAAAGTCTACAAATCTAATCCTGATTATACAGAAATCTCGATCAACGAGGGCTGAATAAAATTACTGTAGTTTTTACTGAAATTTTAAAATTTGATAATTTTCCTGTAAAATTTTATTTTACCATGATTATGTTATGAACGTTTCTCTTTACGAAACTAAAATTGTTTCTAAGGAAGGAAACTTAATTGAAATTTGTTTTAAAAACCGCATTCAAAGAGCCATTTTGAGGCGAAGATAGCTGAATTGCAAACGATAAAAAAATATTAAAAATGCATTTCCTAATATATGATCAGAAGAATACTGAGATAACATTTCCCCAGAGCGTAACATAAGAGCGTACTGATGTGCTTGTACTGTTTTAAAATATCAATCCTTAACGACAAAGTATGATCACCCAAGCTGAACGAAAAAATTCCATCGACATAAAAACAAAATAAAATACAGTAACAAGACAAAGAGTGTAAGAATTGCCTAAGCATATAAAAAATATTAATTTTAAACTGTATATTTATTTAATCTTATGAATAAATACAATGTTTATATTTTAAAGCTACGGAGAAGCAGAAAGTAAAACAACATAAATATCTGTGTTAGCATATTTCCCTTTGCCTAAGCAGAAAAGCTGCATACGTAATCCGAGCATAAAATCCCCGAAATACTACATTAGGGATTATAAATGCCAAAAACACATACTGCCTGCAGAAGGAAAAGTGGGTTTAGGGAAGAAAATGCACCAACTAAGTAGTCTTTGAGGTAAAATAAAAGTATCAGAGGATAAGGCTTGCATTAAATTTGTATAAGTTTTATGTTCTTTTATTCATTTAGAATATCTCAAATAAATTATTCCAAAAAGAGTATAACTTTTAGTCGTTTATTTACATGCATATATGATTGAATGATTATAAAATCAGACTACTGGTTTTGCAACATAATTTTTTGGAAATAAAATGCAAGAAGTTTAAATCCTTCGATTTGGCATAAAAAGAAAGATTTAAAAATAATCGTCATTTAACATTCTTATATTATCTAGCATAATTTATGTCATAAACTTGTAATTTTTTTGTTTGTTTCGATTTGAATTCAATATATATGTAATGTTATAATAAACTTGTAATATTTTTGTTTGTTTCCAGTCGAATTCAATATATATATATATGTAATGTGATAATAAACTGCCTCACGTAACATTTGTTATATTACATCATTTAGAGGGCCTCTAATATTACTTTCAAAAATAACATAAGAACATAACGAAATATAACGACTCAACACCATGTACATTTTTAAATCATATCTTCTTGCTAATCTACAGGCTCACCTTCATAAATAAATAAATAAATAAATATATATATATATATATATATATATATATATATATATATATATATATATATATATATATATATATATATATATATATATACATTTGCAGAGCTTCATATGTTCTGAACGAATTAAATATTTGAAAAAGAAAACTGGCACTTCAATAGCAATACTTAAAAAGTTGTGTATTAGGGAATACAACATAAATATAGCCATTTTATCTGTCTTGGCTTACTGTGAAGGCTTTGCATCTGAAGAAGAAATCAGAATTTTCATTAGAAATTCCCGAAAAGATTTAAATTTTCTGTAATTTCTAGTGAATTTTTAAACTCTTTTAATTGTCATGTGTTGAAACATGTTACATTAAATAAACTTTTAATTTAAAATGTAACAAGAGTATTTTAAATATGAAAACTTGAAATTTAAAATTGAGAGAAATCTTCTGAAATTCCTTTAAAAATCAAAATATTTTGGTTATTCATTAAAAAATATTATTCTGTCTGTGAGTTTAATTTTTGTGGTGAATTTTAGGGTTTTCTATCTGTTTTTACCTACCCTTATCTTACACTGAAACGTAAAATAACTTCATTAGTTTATTAACAAAGTAATGGAGCGTTTAGAGTAGATTTTAATGCTTGTAAAACTACTGAATACATATGAGAACTATAAGTTAAAAAATCCAAATTACCTAACCCTCTAGAATTTTGCATCCTCAGCTTCCCGTGAATAATGCAAAAGACAGTTCTAACTATCGAAAAAATATAAATAACGGTACTTGTTTCTGCCACATAATTTTCTGTATTAAATTTGTTGAAAGACGTTTAAAGAGAGTATACTTTATCGGAGATTTTTACATTAGCGTTAACATTAGCTTCCATAACTGTTAACGTATTTGTTTTAGTGACAAAAGCATTCACACAAATTAATATTGAGGAAATATCTAATACAGTCACATGTAACATGAATTGTAGTGTCATAGATTCTTAAAACATTAAAATTTGTCTGTGTCTATTAGTTTGTTAATTGCATTGCTTTATTTGAAGCTTTTATGTATTAGAGTACAGACATATTGCTTGGTCAAAGGAAGAAAATCTATGGTTTTATGTCGTTAAAGTCTCAAGATATCTTTCTTTAGTTTATCACAGATTTAAACTATATAATTCTGATAAGTTTAAAGTTTGCAGAATATAAACGCATTCTTTGTATGAAAAATATAATTTTAAATTTATTCTGCCGCATTTCAGCAATCTAGAACGTTAATATAAATAGTGTTTTATTTGGAATGGCAACCATCAAGTATAGTTTACTTTTATTTGTGAAACAAAATTATAACCAAGCATGATTAGATATAATATTTCTAACGTTTATAAGCGAAAAATATTTTTTGCTTTCATTTCGTGGAAAATACTTTTCGTCGGTATCACCATAGATTCAGAACAGAAGAATTTCTATATATTCAATGAAGGATAAAGAAGGAAGATAATATAACTTGTTTTGTAACTATTTATTTTAGAAGCAACAATATTTATTCTTATAAGTAAAATTTCTATTTGTGGGAATTTTCTATCTTACAAACCTTATGTGAATTCTTGAAAGGGGACTAATATCATTTATTGAAGTTTTGAACAAAAATTCCTTAAAAATGGAACATATTTTTTCACAAATTTTATTTTAAAGAAAATATTTAATCTGAATGACAGAAAAAAATGTTATAAAATCGTTACGTCCTACATACGTAATTTTGAGCATTTTTACCAACATAATAATTATGACTAGACTGTTTTGAATAATTAATCAAAACAGACTGATACATCTAATAATTTTTAGCTTTAATATAAAATTTATTTTTATATATTTTTTAAATATATATTTGACGGTTAATATTTTTATAAAACATTTAAAACGTAAATGATAAAAAGCATACAAAACGCATGTATTTAAAATTAAAGTAATAGGCGAATTTATTACACCAAGATAAAATTTGTTTTATATATTTCTATTAGAACTGAAATCCTATGATTAAAAGTATATATAGAGAATCTATTTCCACTTCTACCCAGACTTGGGTGTATATAATTTGAAGTGGCACTCTATTTGAATTTTATACAAACGCAGTTTATACATGAAACAATGTTTATTGAATTCGTTGCACATATAATTGGCTTTTACAGCAATAAGCATGCGTACTACTTGTACGGAATGTATAAACACAGCTTTCAAGAACAATATATTTTTATACTCACGAACAGTAAGTCAAACCAGCAGTACTGCCACGTAAACTTCTGGCCCGCTAAGCACTAGCGCAGGATAACACCTTTTCAACCTTAACAACCTCCCCTTTTTTATCTTAATGACGCTGCGTGGTATTTATACTAAGAGCGTATGCCGAAATTAGCATATCTGAAGCAGCTTCTTTAATTCATTAATTCAAAAGTTCGATTCTTGTGAATCGAATCTTGTGTATACCTTACATATACTGAAAATTTTTGATTTTGATTATTTAAAAGCAATTTCAATTCAATCATGATTGACCATTTTTGACGTGCTCCAAACGATGTTTTAAAATTGTATCAAAATGAATACTGCATAACTTTAAGAATATATATATACAGGGTGGTCATAAAAAAAATTCGCCGAAATATAGACCTCTAGGGGCTGTTCCGTTCAACCGATGGAGATGAGATTTCAGATATAGTTATTCAGAGGTATGAGCTCGGGAGCCTGTGAACGGCAATCAAGTGGCCCTCACGGTTTTGGTTATAGGTACAGAAACTCGAAAGTTTCGAATAGCAATGCCCACTTTTTACCTTCGCGAAAAGCTCATCGCATGCGAAAACCCTAATGAGCGTTGGAACGGTACGCGTATCACAAAAAATGGAAGCATTATGCACGCACAAAAAACAGCTCTGCGAACGGCCTGTGATGGCACCTATGTAGAAAATGTGTAATCCAAATAAAAGTTTCTTTTGTCCGACCTGTGTTGTCATCAGTGATTTGCGTCTTGCTTCTGTCATATGCAAATTTCATCTGTGCACCCGATCGTGTTTTTGTTGGCCGTTCGCAGAGCTGTTTTTTGTGCGGGCATAACGCGTCTGTTTTTTTATACACGTGCCGTTCCAACGCTCTTTAGGGTTTTCGCATGAGCTGAGCATTTTGCGTCGGGAAAAAATGGTCGTTGCCATTCGAAAATTTCGGGTTTCTGTACCTATAACCGTAACCCTGACTGCCACGTGTTTGCCAATCACAGAATCCCGAGCTCATACCTCTGAATAACTATATCTGAAATCTCATCTCGATCAGTTGTATGGAACAGCCGCTAGAGGTCCATAAATCGGTAAAGTTTTTTTATGACCACCCTGTATAACTTGAATATATTAGTACTAAGCAAGGTATTCTCTTGTTAATAATCTCAAAATTAATAGACTCCAGTTAAAATATGTAAGATGTTCCCGTTTAGACGCTGGCAGACAAATGTAAACTTGGCATCAGGCTTTTTCAAAGGAACAATTAGCAAACAAGTAATAAATTCACGGATTAAAAAAAAAAATTAAAAATGTTGAAAAGGAAAAAACAAAACTTTCAAAAAAAATTTTCTTTCTGGCAACAGACTGTTTTGGTGGTTTGCGAGAAAAAAAGCGATCATGTTAGGAAAGACAGTCGAATTAAGAAGGACAGGCACATAAAGCTTATTCTTTTTACAAACATTTTGGAAAGTGAATTTTTCTGCACAATTGTATCATTAAGGTATAAATAAAATAAACAAATCAAACTAACAAAATTAAAAAGTGAGCATAGACTGCCAAACAAGTTAACTTAAAACCTACCCTAGCAATGAAAACATAAAAATTTTCAATAAACGATTGCGCAGTTGCTTCATATCCTTATATTGAAAATGGACAAATATAACTAAAAATCAATAATCCAACAGAGCTAGATAATTATAAGAATAATGCAGTCAAAAAACAAACAGAAATCAAGCACTCAGGGCTCCACGCACCAGAGGCAATATTATGTAGTAGTGCCGGAAATGAACCAGAAATCGATGTAATCGACTGGTCTCGTGTGACCGCACTACTACAGAATTTTGCCTCTGGTGTGCGGAACCCTGAGTGCTTGATTTCTGTTTGTTTTTTGACTGCATTATTCTTATAATTATCTAGCTCTGTTGGATTATTTATTTTTTGTTATAGTGTATCTTTAACTGGCACAAGACAAGTTTGTTAAGTCCACTTCTTCAAATTTTTGAGTCAAAGCACTTGGCAGACTATTGACTTTTTTACATTCATATTAAATTTCCCAAATAATAATATAAACACCCCTCAATTGCAACTTGTTTCGGATGCATAGAATAATAATTAACCTTTTCAGAAGCCAATCAAGTTAAGTACATACTCTAATGTAAATCGTTGCAATAATGCAGTTCAAATGCAGAGGCTAGTCCTTGATGTTAACGGTAAATCGTTTAGTATTGTTTCATCACAAAAACGTAATATAAATGAGACAGTTACAGTCTAGCTACTTCAGAAGTAAATACTTGTGAATTATAAAACAATTACTTAATTTTTTTTTTCTTAAATAAAAAAAATAATATGAAGACTGAATTTGATGTTCTACTTTTTTTCACATTATGAATGATATTATGGATTTTGGCAAATTCATCTCTAATAAAATCCCCCAATTTACAGAGCACATATGTTCTGAACGAATTAAATATTTGAAAAAGAAAACTGGCAATTCAATAGCAATGCTTAAAAAGTTATGTATACTTTATCTCTTAAACTAGTAAGCTTAAAAATAACATCAGATAAATAGAAAAATAGAAAAGGCCGTAGTCATAATAACCTAGACCAGTATTACAGAGAACTGTAAAATATTATTCTAATATCTCAAAATATATCAAGAAGGTTAAAAAAAATCCATCACATGCATTTTGATGCAGGGAGTTATTAAAGGAGATCTTGACACACGATTCTCAAAAAAGCATATTTGGCTTAAAATATACCGAAAACGTTTAGAGTAACATTGCACAATGTCCATGTTTTTTTGAGTTTAGTATTACAAAAGGAAACTTTTTATGCGACTCTGTCCATCAGTACCTTTTTTATACATCTGTATTAAGAGTATTATCGTATAGAAGTTGATCTGATTTTATAGTTTTAAGAAGATATGTATCTTTTAACCCTCATATAGTCTGAAGGAAATCTTGTACAGCCTGCCCTTGATCCATCATCATCAAACTGTCTTCTTCATTTTTAATTTTAATGAGAACTCATAGAATATTTCCCTTGAAGAAAATTTTACTCTTAAAGCATTTTAAGATTCTTTGAAGTGATTAACGGTTGCATAAATGAAATTTTTGCAGATCCTGAATATCTAGACAACCTTCACAATCATAAAAGAAAAAAAATTGAGTTATTGGTTCGCCAGATTTATAAAAAATAAAACAAGGTTAAAAATTTTAGCTTAAAATTTATTTCAGACGTAATTTCAAGTTGTTCAATTATTGTAATGGTTTTAACGATGTATAAAGACTAGTACATTGCAAAACAAATCCTTTCAAAATAGTTTTCAATAAAAAACCCAATAAATCCTGCCCTCTGAAGTAACAGTAATAGTTCACGTGTCTCGAAAAGTTTATTTGCAAATATTTCACTTGTCACGTTTTTTGATTCGTAAACAAAGGAACACCTAAGGTGGTAAGAAACTTTTCTCTGAATGAAAAGATATCTTTCATAAATCCTTGGAAATTGCAGGAATCCCCGGGGATTGTTTAACTTTTGAAATGGAGTATATAGCGGGGCGTCACGGAAACAAAAGATACCCTGAGGTGAATCTGCCAAAAAGTTACCATTTGGAGGTTTGATATATAGAAGAAGAAGAAATGAAATCGACATGTTTCTTTGCAATACGAAGAAATGCTTTAAGACGAAGTCAGACTTAGGTGACAAAAATAGATTTTCTTTGTATACATCGGGGAGAAATGCAGATGGACAGAAAAATTATTGCAAATTCACATACTGGTGTCATTAGTCTTGTTATAAAATGTGGCAAATGGGTGTATTATCATTACAGTCATTGTGTGTTTTTATACAATTGTATACAATATTTAAAGGATTATATTAAATTATTTTTTCCACCAAAGATTTAGAAATATATATTATTTTTTTTTCCATAGGACATTTTTACAAATAAAAAGTTTACAGTTAGAACTAACTAGTAGATAAACTATTAGAAGTGCCTGTTAAGTACAAGAAGTTCGGTGATTCAAGTCCCTGTCAGAGAAATGGCCAATCAGTGGCGACCCATTATTAAACACGAATGTACCCTCATCTATATATATAAAACAGTTCCGTAACTGACTACCTTACTGATTGACTGACTGACTGACTGACTGACAGATAACGCACAGACTAAACCGCTGGACCTAAAGGGTTAAAATTTGCATAGCGATTCTTCTTATAGTGTAAGGGTGCACTAAGAAATATTTTTGAAAAATTCTTCTTAGATTTTATAAAATTTAATTTTTAAGCTGTTTTAGTACCTTTTTTAAGATTGTATTTAAAATTAAAATGTGAGGGTTATAAAATTTACATCACAAGAAAGATCGTGAAAATTCCTATAAAATGAAATCTATTTCGAAACTTCATCTCTATTTTCTGATTTTTGGTGAATTTTTAAAGATTAATTTTTAGAATTTAATTTATTAAATGCTGATCACATGGTTTCTTTTCTTTTTGTAATACTTTAAACTAATTTTGCCTCACGTATTTAACAACGAAATAAATTGACCAAAATATATAGTTTTTCTTTCTATTGCGCAGATGATTAGACATTATTAAAAAAAAATATTAAAATAAAGCAAAAGAAATTTGTTTCAAACTCTACTATATTCTTTAGTATGTTCTGTTAGATTTAATTTGAATATTTTCTTCTACATTATTTTGTCTATATGAATATCCGTTACGATTTTTTTTATAAATATATATATTTTTTGGCATTAATTGCATACATTGACCGTTATATTTAATTTGAATTTTCTCAGTAGCGAAGCACGGATATTCAGCTAGCTCAACTATATGATGAGTTCGTAATTTAAAATCGGTGTTGTTAAAAATATAAAAATATATTCAATGTCGTGTACTGGTAGACTAAAAGAAAAATTAAACATTATGCAAGGAAGGTCATTCAAGGTAGACTTATGACATTGCTATTGTAATTCAATTGGATGGAACATTCATTTGAGAAGGGGCAATGTCTTTAATATAAAGTGACATCCAGAAACCGCCAATCAAATCGATAAACAGTCAATCCTTTATTTTCGATGAAGTGATTATTCAGATTCAACTTTATAAATCGTTAAACTCGTTAGCTTTATAAATCGTTATTATAATAGTTAACTTTATAAATCGTTAAACAGTGGACCCTTTTCTTTCTAGGATAATTTAGAGCTCTTTGAAAATTTACAGTTTTACAATTGGTAACTAAGTCGGATTGAAAGAGAATATATTAAAGTGTGTAAATATATTGTATCTTTCCTTGTGAGATAAAAACTAAGTATGAAAAGAAATATATGAGTCTGTATATTATTGAGTACATTCAAATGTTTAATTACTAAAAAAAATCTTGTTGTAGCCATTTGCGAAAGAAGAAGATTGCATTTACCTTTGCAAATAGGCTTGTAACAAGGTTTTACTATAAAAGTAATATACAGCGCTGAGCCTTCTAGCTTTAGAAATTGGGATAAGCACAAATTATTTTCGGACTTTTATAGTGAAAAAGTGATTAGTTTCATTATGGATGTTCTTATGCAAATACATTTCCCTGTTTGATCTTGTTTGTGTGTGTGTATTACATATCTATTGAAAGTAATTAGTTCATGTTAATTGTAATAATCTTGATTGTAACTGAATACTTGTACTTTTGCAATATTTGTTTGTGTATTGTAATATTGTAAATGATTGTAGATATATATGAAAAGTGAATATGATTGCATAATACGAAAAAATTAAGTAATATCAATTGATTCTCAAATGTTCTGTATGCCAAAAGGCGGGACAGTGAATTTATTGAATTATATGCTCACTACCTTTAATATATGTGGAAGTAATGCTTTCTTTGATATTCGCTTACTTTTTGAGGCCAACAAATAAAATATGTTGGCTTCGGTTTATTTTTCATTAAATAGCTTAATTATTTTCGGGGACTTTATCCGTTTTCCACGGTGAAATGTTTTCATACTTTTGACTAACAGTCCTCAGTTGTTTGTTTTGATGGTTGATAGCCAGTGTGTCAACCCTCCACTGGAGATCAGGATAGACCTAATGTTTAGAAACCTCGAATCCCGTATTTTACCCACTGATGTACCCCAGCGTAATGAGGAAGATCTATTTCTTGTGACGTTTACACGATAGCCACTTAAATTGAAAACCAATTAACTATATAGTTTATTTCAGACAATTAGTGATAATTAGTAACATCTTGTGACAATTCGTTCCGCACAATAATCCTAATTACATTTCAGTCCTAATTAACGTATCATATTATTTAATTAATACATATATGCTTATAGATATAATTAATTCTCATTTCCCTTTAATAACTTCGTTAATCATTACAACTATTAAAACTCCTTAGAGATGTTACGACGTTTTATATAAAGTAGTTCATAAGAAAAACTATTAATATTAATATAGCTTAAATTCATATGATTGAAAAGGAACAATTATTTCCACTAAAGAACCCTAATTACATTTCAGTCTTAATTAACATATCATATTATTTAATCAATACATACATGTTTATAGATATCAAGTGAATTTAATTCTCATTTTCCTTCAATAACTTTTTACTCATTACAACTATTAAAACACGTAAAAGATATTACTACGTTTTATATAAATTAGGTCATAAGAAATAAAAGTTAAAATAGTCTAAATTCCTGTGATTAAAAAGGGATAATTCGTTCCATTGAAGAACATTGAATGCTTTTAAATTTTAATTTACGAATCATATCATTTAATTGATACATACAAGCTGATAGATATATTTAATTCTCATTTTCCTTAAATAACTTTTGATTAATTGCAATTATTAAAATTCGTAACAGATGTTACGATGTTTTATGCAAAGTATTTCCTAAAAAATATATTTAATACTAATATAGTCTAAATTCATATGATTTAAAAGGAATAATGTATTTCACTGAAGAACTATAATTACATTTCAGCCCTAATTAACGTATCATATTATTTAATTGATACATATAAGCTTATAGATATGAAGTATATTCAATTTTCATTTACCTTAAATAACGTTTGATTCATTACAATTATTAAAATTTGTAAGAGATGTTACGATGTTTTATATAAAGTCTTTCATAAAAAAAATTATTTAATGCTAATATAGTCTAAATTCATATGATTTAAAATAAATAATTCGCTCCACTGAAGAACCCTAATTACACTCGAGTCCTAATTAACGTAGCAAATTATTTAATTGATACATATAAGCTTATAGATATGGAGTATACTAAATTCTCATTCTTTTCATTGCTTGTATGTTTCAATGGAAGAGGTAACAAGTAGAATTTTCAACAAAGAACTAAATAAAAGAGAAAGTATTTTAAAAATGTGCTTCATTAAAAGAAAGAAATACCTTGCTCTCTTACATGTCGCGTTACTTGCTTGCAGATGATGTCACTTTTTGCAACCCTTTGAAACTGGAAAGTTTTATTTAAAAACACTTGCACGCGATACTTTCATTATATAACGAAATACTGTTTTTTTTTTATCTTGATAACATGTAGAAAAGACAAATTGTTAAAAAAAAGTTTAATCTCTATCTTTCGCTGACGACAAAAGCCTTTCTTAAAGTAAGACAAATGTTAACGAAATTCTTTTAAATGTGCCGGTTTCTCTGAGAAATGTAAGTCCGAAATAAAATTCACTTTTACTATTTAAAATGTCTTTCTCCTCAAGAATAAAGAGGTGTCATAAAAACCCAGAATATTTTATACATATTTTAAAATAATTGCTTAAATTTAGTTGATATTTTACGTTTTTTAAGATACTCAAATGTATTTCTGGAATTTCTAGCATTTTCAGGCATGAAAGTTTTTTTCCATTGTGAAATAAGGCTTTAAATATTTGGTTCACATTCAAATGGAATTTATTTCTCTATCTTTCATCTATTATATTTTATTTTTTATCTATATAATTTTCAAGTGGAGTATAAAATATAGAAACACATAAACAATGAACTCTGCTTTTTCTAAGGGGATAAATCTAACTGAATAAACCTTTTTTTTGTTCAATAAAGAATGTGCTTAGAAGTCACTTCTTTATGTGATTTTCTAAACTGGTAAATACCTATAAATCCAGAAACAGAGATCAATTGATGTTTCTTAGGTTATTACATCAAACTCTTTTTGTTTCTCCATTTGAAAATTAATTAGAAAAATAACATTAACGAAAGGGTATTAAAGAATTATATAAATTAATAAATTATAATCAACCTCAATTTAAAAGATATAATATTTTATTAAATTACGATTATTTTTCTTTATAAAACACTTGACTAGTCAATGGAGTTTTAAAATGCATTTAAAACTGTTTGAGTAAAACGTAGAAAAAAATTACTTAGGAGTATTAATACTCCTAAGTAATTTTTCATGTATCTTTGTTCTTATAATTCTCAGATCCTCTTAGATTGCTCAGATAATTGGAAATTTGCCTTTAATGCATCACTGTGGAAAAGAGGGAAGAATGATTTGTTATTAAAATAGAAGAATATATACAGGAAGGATTGCAGAACCGGACTAAATTCTCAAGATTTCTCCAAAATTGTGTGTCGGGAATTACCCGGATTTGAATAACACATAGACCACTAGAATTTATCATAAATATAAATGAAAAATCTAGTTTATTTATAATGTAAAGAATTAAAATTTTTTTCATTAGTAAAAATACTTTTCTTTTTAATTTATTCTAATTTCAATTAAGTTAAGGTAATGGATTCTAAAGCTCGAAACAGCAAAATTCTCGCCATTAAATTCACCATTAAAATCACGGCCATTAATTCGCCTTTGCCATTAAATTAGAAATTCGTCAAAGACTAGATTGAATACTTTTAGAAAATACAAAATACAATATATTTTTGCTGTTTATGACTGCAATAAACAATATTTATTTCAATATTGTTATGCAGAATAAACCAATAAATCAAATTGGACGCGATGAAATATCTTTTGGCAGCAGAAAGAAATTGATCACAGAGAAGGTTGAAGAGGATCTAATTATTAACAATATAGATACTCTTAAGACAAAGGGTTCTTAAGATCTAGATAGTGATAAATTGTGAAGCATAATAAAACTGTTTATCCCCATTAAAATGTTCTATAAACACAATATTTATGACTTTCGAATGCCCAGTTCTACAGTCATTGAAGCCGGGTTTTCGAGTCAAGTGATTTCCCACGGGTACCAGGGTACCCGGTTCTGCAATGCCTAACATACAGATTCTTGAAATCCCCATTAAATTTTTAGAATTTTAACTAGATTCTGGCTAATGTAGATAGAAAATATATATTAAGGGGTTATTCGTGTAATTGTCTCTATTTGAGAGGAATTGCCCATATGAAGTGCATTTTTAAATTGTCCATAGAGAAAAGCATCACAGTATATGCATCCTTCTTCCAATGAAAAGCTAAATTAATCTGAAATGAGTTTGTCATTCCCACTTTTGTCCGTTAATTTAAAGAAGCTGCGTGATACGTTTCAGTGAAGAAGAATTCACAGCGACATGTCATTCAATATGAACCCACGAATGTGGAAAAAGTTTATAACTGGTTTAAAGTGATCTTATCTTATAAATTAGCTGTTCATTCTTCCCAAACTGATTGATCCATGAAAATGGCTCTCTTTAATTTTTTTTCATGCTTTATCTTTCAAGGTATTTTTTTGTCATAAATATATTCAGAGTAGGTTTGAAGATAAAGGAATCAATTAAATAAGAAACTGAAATTCGGAGATTTAAAAGTTTACTGCAAATCCATTTGGCAGAAAAAAGTCTTACGTATTCATAACTGCTATAAGTCAAAAGACTCAAATAGATTTGACTGCAACTGAACATTCGCCAAAACGAAGTAATTTTCAATACAAGAGCTGTGTTCTAACTGTAACCTTTTTTATATACATCCAACAAAAATTATCATTCGTTTAACACTTTAAAGTTAACATCCTAATTAATCAGTATTATGTAAATAGAAAAGACGCAAAAAAGGATGTTGAATAGTTAGAATATATTTCTTGTATTAAAAGTTTTTGATTGTCTAAATGTTTAGTTGCAAGCAAAATTTGTTTAAGTTTTATGGTGCACTATATAGAAATTTTACGCTCATAGTTACGTGTCCATGGAAATACGGTGTCATCGAAAAAGTTGTCCAAGATTTCAGTTGTTCTCACCGGGAACGATAAGCGACCGATTAGATTTTGCGCAGCAGATGGTATGTTAACTCTGGGTGTTTTATTTTTCTATGTCATGGTAACCGTGACTGCGTTGAGGGCATGCGCCAATATTCGCGTTACCTGTTACATGGGTTTTGAGGCTGGATAGGAAGGGACGGTCCAATTTTTTGGCCACCAAGAACCCCTGATTTGACCACTCTAGACCTCAGTCTATGGGGTTACCTGAAAAACTTTGTGTTCGCTCAGAAGTTCCAGGACTATGCCATATATCGGACATAATCACTGCTGCAATAGCGACCTTCCCTGTTATGATCGAGCGTACCTGGATGGAGATCGACTACCGCCTAGATGTGTGCCGAGCGACGAGGGGAGCTCATATCGAAACCTACTGAGTAACGTCCAAACCTTGATTCGTTTCTGTATCCTATGATTAAAAAATATACACCATAAGTTCTATTATGTTGGTCTTAATTTTCCGTTGCAATCACGGACACCTCTTTCGATGTCCCCGTATTTGCTATTAACCTTTTAATCGCCGAATTGAGATTCCTGCACATTTTATAACGTTTTGTCTTATATCTTCTATTTTTTACGTTTAGACCAGGGATTTCCCAACGCGATCCAGGTGGGCCCCTTGGGGGTCGATGGAAGTTTAAAAGTAGTCTATAGTATTCTAGGGGTCTATTGGGGGGTCTATGATAAATTTTTCTGTTTTAAAGTTTAATTTATATTTTTAAGAATGCAATTATTAGATTATAATATCCTTTTTAACATGTATAAATACAGATTTGCATAGGGCGGAATAATCCACGCATATAAAGTCGAATATCATGACGCGTTTGTACATGCATCGAGTGCCACCGTCGGCTTTTGTTTGTGTAACAATACTAGGCAGAACTGGGTAAACCCACTGGATCTTAAACAGCACATGGATCCTCCCGATGCAACCAATCTGAAGCAGTTCCGTTTTTCTCTTGGCGATGTTTGTGCAATTACAATCTGTGTTTGAGAAATCATGTTTATATTTGTGAAATTAAAAGTGAAAATAGTACAAAAATAATAAAACATAAACCTAATGAACCACTTTTTAAAATTTTTTGTACATATTCTTGGTCGAATTGTTATCTTTAAGTGTTTTATGTGCAATTATTAGCATTATAATTATGCTGTATATTATAGAGAAAAATGTGGATGGGTCGATGAAGAAAATCATTCTTTTAAAAGGAGTCGATGTAAAAAAAAAGTTGGGAACCCCTGGTGTAGATATATCACATCAGAAAATTTCAAATAAAAAAATGTTTTTTTGGTCACTTTTGGGAACTATATTACCATAGGAACATGTGATTAACTGTGTTACCTAGGCCATCGCCTTCTAACACAGATTTTTCATGAGATTGACAAAGGAGTGCGAAAGTTCCAGTGAAATGAGAAAAGGAATGTTCGTTTTAAAATATCTTCGAAAGCGTAAGTTGCAACACAAAAGTGAAGCAGAGAGTTTTTTGGCCAGAGCTTTGGAGGGTGAAATGAAGAGTTCTCAATGGACGCCTCCAGGATCTTCGTGATGATCTGTGTTAGAGGCGGAGTCAGTCGCTGTCTGAAAGCTGGTTTTCAGTTGGCAGGTAGAGAGAGGAGGAAGAAAAGAGTTTTGATAGAGAGATAAGGTTCAGAATCCGTGAGTTCTAAAACTAGGAAATCGAGCAAGTCCGAAAGGATTAACTCAGAGACAAATAATAAGTGCTAGAAGGAAGTTTAAGGATTGTAAAATATATATTTATTTTTTTTAATAAAAATTTAATACTTTTTAGCCTTGACAATGCCAAGTATAGTTTTTTAATTTTTTTATATTTTATTTAAATGACGAGAACAAAGAATTTTAAGACGAAAGACTTAGGATGGCACGAGGCCTTTTCCCTTTTGGGAACATTAGCCACATGTGATTATACATCGGTGAAACATTGGAAATGTGTTGGTATGAGTAAACATTGAAATATTTGATTTCTTTTTTAAATAAACATTCTTGCAAAAGTTAGGTGTTAATGACAATATTTGATAATAAAAAAAATAGTCTATTATTAAGTAAAATTTAAAACACTATATGCTGTTTCATGTTTGTATCCTATATTATCCAGGAAAATAATGCAAATGCATCCTTCGCTTACCCTCATTACAGGCCATTCTTGCATTTAGTCACGGATTTAGTATATAAATGACACGCAGTTATCGTTAAATATATGTATTTAGATTTCTCTTCGAAGATAATAAGATAAATTATTTGGTTCTTTCATGGCTATTTTCTCATTTTAAACCGAATAACGCATCTCTATCTCTGTGTTTACAAACACTGACTATTTATGTTCAGATTACGTGTTCAGCAGAAAAACATACCTTGTAAACAGTATACCTTGTAATATGCCTTGCAAACAACTGAAATTAAAAAAAACTGAACTTCTTCAAAATAACAACTGAAAATTTATGAAAGGTTCATATATAATTTTTTATGTTTTTTTTTAAAATACAAAATAACTGAAATTATTCTGTTTAGTTCCTTTTAAACATCTGAATAGTATGTTCCATAGGATATACCAATTCATTTTTTAACCGTGTTTTTTTAAATACATATTAGTGCATTTATAAGCATAGGTAATACAAACTTGCAATGATATCCCTATTTAGAAAATCGATATAGAGAAAGGTAATGACATTTAAACTACTTTGTAGACAGCTATATAAAGGGTGATAACTTTATTTATGCATGAAAAAAGAAATGCTGTCTTTCAAAATTACACAAGCAACTCTACCTTCTATCTTTAATTTCTTTTTCTTTTCACAAGAAATACTAGACTACATTATATTATTTAAAAAGGAAAAAATATGACAAGTGTAAAATGTCACTTTATCTCGAAACGACTTTATAAAGGAAATTTTATACCGTGAATTATTCATGTTCATAGTTAAAAATTCAGTATTGAGAGACAGATCCAAGATAAAATAAAAATTTGCATTACATCTATATTTTCACCACTCCAAGAAATATCGAAAACCGTGGATAATATTCTGTAATGAGAATTTTCGATAGGTGTTCTTAAATTATTACGTCAATCGATAATAACTCCATAGAACTTGATGCACGATCGACATATGAAGATATTGGATGCAGATATTCTTTAAGTGACGAATATATATTTTTGACATACTTCAGTAAAACTTCTTCGTATCGTTTTTTGCAAGAAATACCTCTCGCTATTGTCAAACAATTTACAAAACGAATTTTAATAATTTGTGTAGGTTACGGTATATTTCTGGGAATTCTATAAAAAATTAGGATAATGAGTGTTAGAATTTTTAAAAAATGGAACTGATTACTTTCCCGGGACTGTTTATAAATTATATTTGTGAGGTATTGAATCAAAATTACCCCCCCCCCCCCCTGGTTTAAATAAATCGCCGTTTGAAGAAGAAGAAGCGCCCTATACAAATGAGCGGCTCTTTTCTACTAGACGGGAAATCACGTGGGTAGCGTACACACTTGGCAGTGAGAGTAAATCACTACGAGGCGAGGTCAGACGGAGCTGAGCGGCGAACGAAAAACAATTGGAGTGAAGATCGCCTTGCCGTACAGCAGCTGGACATTATCAAGTTTACCGAAGGCGTTTTGAAGGTAGCTATTGTTCCAGCGACTTGGGGATAAAGTGGAGACAGAAAGGTTAGTGTGGCGTATGTCCAAGCAGTGGCGTGGCTGAATTCTGGTAGAGATTCCATAATATAACTACCGGGATTAACACACGCGATAAATAATTCCCCGTTGCCTGCTAGCAATCGAGTACGGATTTTATGTAGTCTAATTGTGTCGTAATAAATATTTTAGCGTAGAAACACTTAACGGATATAGTTAATGGAAAGTTCAATGTTTAGTATATATATTACCTTAACCCATTAACCGCCAAAACTATAAGGGGTGAATTTGTTTTTATACAAATAATATTGGCTATTCATTTGAACATATAAAACATTAATTTAAGGGTAAAATAACAAAACTGGTCTTAACTTTCGAAAAATCGAGTGTTGCGTTCGCGCAACATCAGCGGAATAAGAGTATTGACATTAAGTGAGTTCAACTGAACTTCTGCAGGGTTTTCTTTGATTTGAGCACTGGGAATTTTTTTTAACTTTGTTACACTTTAGAAAGATAATGATCACTTTACAGGTAATTTATTTATTATAAAGATTTAATTTATTTTTCCTTTACAAAATTCCTTATTATATCCAGAAAATAGTTTCTATCACGAAAAGCTTCACTACAATCACGATGTAGAGTAACGTGACAAACTTTTCATGGATAAATTTTCTGGCTATGCTATTGTTTAATACGCAGTCTTCTGCTGTCTTCGAACTTGACAATAAAATGTCCACGTTCTCCACGTAATGGCTTTTGTATGCTGAATGTCCTTATCAAGAGATCACTAAATTTCTTCCTGAGGTACAGAATAATATCCCGTCGGCAACAATATTCCAATGAACCGTCTCGTGTAGGCTTCAGATGCTAAAAAATTGGGGGTGATTCTTTTGTTGGGCACATGGGTTTGTCTATTCGACGAGAAGGGAATAAACCTCTGAGCCAAAGAGAAGATCAAAAATCTGTGCACTAGTTTTATCTTGTATTATACTTTTCATAGTTCCGATTTGATCTTTTTCTTCATTTTTCGGTTGAGACATATTCAATGGTCCCTTCTTTATCCATTTCAAATCTTCAATTTTTGTTTTTTTAATTTTTTTCGAAAAACTTGTACTGCTTTTAGGAGGCAAAAATTTCTTTTTTGCTCACACTTCAATTTCGACAGCAGTATCGCATGGTAAATCATCATTGTCACTATTCAAAATATTATCATTTCCTTCTTCATCACTAGCCTCTGCTGTCTCTGGTAGAATAACAACAATATCAGTTTAATTCTCGTCATCATTATCTGAATCTTCGTCGAAAATTCTTTGAGGAACTTCTTTAAACGTAAAGTATCTAGTTTTAGGCATTTCTATAACCACAGAACGGGGGAAAGTACTACGGATTCGAGCGACACATGTGAATACCCTTTTCCCGCTGACGTTGCGCCAACGCAACACCTGTTTTTTCTTCCTCCCCCACCCAAACAAAATCAACCGATTGATGAAATGTTCTGATAAACTTTGACCTTAGCTAAAAATAAATCACTCCTAAATCTCACGTTTGTCTCCCTATATTCCTTCTGTGAAAAAGACCAGGAGAAAGTTCTCGTTCAAAAATGCCTAACTATCTGTCTAAGTTTGGAATTCGTTAATTAATTAAAAGAACAGTTGAAGGCAAATATTTTTCAATTCGATTATTAACCCTACTCAAAAACTACTGTTAACATAAAATTCATCTGATAGCTAAATTTTTATACGCATTTATTTTGACCGTTGCGTCAACGCAACACCAGCGGTTAATGGGTTAAGGGTAAAGGAAACAGTGAATTTCACATACGTTTAATATTGTATAACCAAGAAAGTACTTGGTATTTCTAGTTTTCGTCATAGTCAAACTTTACTTGTGCATACACTATAAAAAATGGTGTTGTATATGCTTAATCTAAAGGTTATTTAACAAGAAATTTCTCGGTACATAGCAGTTATGGATATTAATCATTTGAAGTTTTCAAAAAGTGTCGTTTGTATGACTGTCTCAAAGTCGATTATTCGGACTCCTCTAGTACTTGATGAATTCAAAGTGGGCACCAGATTTTTTGAAGCCATTCGATTACTATCCTTACGACGGGTCGACGGGTCAGAATCCTAAAGGTCAATACCCAATCACCTATCTTACGCATGTCCCGTGTTCATAGCATGCCAAACATTAACTCATGTCACGCTACACAACTGAACCATATGCTTGTTAACAAGCTACACAGACTAACCATTTATGGACAGCATATTGACATGCGGGGAAAATGGGTACAATACAATAGGGATCTTCAACGCGTGGCCCGCGGTCCACGGGTTGCTCGCCGAAAAATTTCGATCATGGAAAGCGAAATTCTTATATAAATTTGAGAAAACCCTTAAACGGTTTGATCTTTCACACAAAAAAGATCAATAATGCACCGGGAAAAGTAGCCCAATATAAACACAGAAAGCTGCATGCCAAGGCTGTTTCTTTCCAGAACCCCACATGCGTCTCGTCTTCCAACATTCATTCTGTTTCATACAATATAAAGTACGAAATACATTGTTTCAACTCCCATTTTTTGTTGTTTGTAGATAAAAATAAATGAAAGCATTTTTTTTAATTAATAGTGGTTATAAAGGTACAAAATGCTTTTTAAAACACACCATACACACAAAACTTCAACTTTTGGTGTGTTGTAGGAATTAATCCTTCATCCTCATGCTTATAAAGCCTCAAGAAAATAAAACAATCATCTGCAAGGCTGAAGCTCATTTGCAAGTATTACTTTTTTTCCCTCTAACTGTTCCTCTTGTTTCACAGATGTGTAGCCTGAGGAACTTTGCGAATTTATTGGGGAGGCCCAAGAACGTGAAAGGTTGGAGACCTTACAATATAACAACCTGACGCATTCTCACCACTGGGCGTCGTTAAACGGATAAACCCAATATCATGATGGCAAAACCCAGTGTCAACGAAAAAAAGGAGTTTCTTTTTAATTGGTACCACATCGCTGGATTGTTCACTTTAAAAATTTTGCCTAATGGGGAAACTATGTTATTTGAAGTATACTCAGCACGGCTGCAACAGGTTTAATTTACATTGACCAAGAAGCAGCCAGCACTGACTAAAATAAAGGGAGTTCTCTCTCAGCAGGACAATAGCAGACCACATAGAGCATGGAAAACTAAAGGAATAAATCCATACCATTTAAGAAATTTGTGTCAAGACGTCGAGAAAGGGAGGAAGCTCTTTTTTTTAGACCAGAAAGGAATTCTTTCATAATGATCGAAGTGAAAAGTTTTTCGAAAAGGGTGATTGACTTGGCAGATGATTACGTTTATGAATAAATTATTGTTTGATCTACTTCCTGTATCAATTACTTCTATCGATTAGAAAGCCCGAATTTTCTTTGTTACTCGATAGAATATTAAGTCACGAAATTGTACTGAGGATAGAAAAACCGAATGTAGGTATCAATTTAAGAATTCTATGTTTTTTTATGGCCAGAGAGAGTGGCAAATAAAATGAACGTAAATTCTAAATAAATTTTCAATATGAATGAAAACATAACATTTTACTCTAAGTATTGAATTTACTATATAAGAAGGTTGATACAAATAATACCCAACAATGCGAAATGTGTTTTTCTTTTTTAAATGTGAGTAGATTCAGAACAGTTATAATGAAATGCTAACTGTACAAAAAGCGTTTTTGTATTTCTTTTAATTGATGAAAATGCATGTTGCAAGAATATTTTATTTTATTTATTTATTTATTTTTTACTATAAGTATGGATACGTCATTTTCGTATTTACGAAATCGATACGAATAAAGGCGAAATTTGCCGATATGAGCGAATAACTTCGAAAATTATTTTTTTACTACTTTTCAGTGAAATCTCGGTGATAAACAGCTTTTTGAAGCAAAATTAGATAATAATAGTAATATTTTTTAAAAGAAAAGATAAAACCTTTGTGCTCGAGGAATCAACAGGAAAACCAACGTAAATAAGGCACAAATAGCTGTAAGATGCAATTATTTTGCATCCGTTTTGAAGCTACAAAGGAGATTCTTCATCAGTGCAACGAACTTAGTGGCAGCTCTAAAAAGCCGAAGACTAAGCCGAGGACTAAGCCCTCAGTCTTCGGCTTTTTTAAGCTGCCACTAAGTTTGTTGCACTGATGAAGAAGCTCCTTTGTAGCTCCGAAACGGCCGTATGCAAAATAATTGCATCTTACTGCTATTTGTGCCTTATTTACGTTGGTTTTCCTGTTGAATAATAGTAATAATTTATTAACATAATTACTTATCTAAGACCATCAACGGAATTTAACTGAGAGATCTCACTCTCGAAATTTGCTTATTACTTATTGCTAAAGACTTAAGGAAGATAATGTGGAGAATACTACAATATTAAGTTTTAACTAATAATTTTGATACTTGCCTAACCAAGTAAGTAAAATTGGGATTTTTTTAATAAATGCGAAAATTTGGAATATATATGTGTCTTAATAATAAAAGCGAATGTTTGGGTGCGTGTGTGTGTATGTGTGGGCGGCCCCCAGGCGAATCTGTGAAACTTACAGCCATGAAATTTGCACACTGGTAGTGCAGACTATAGGAAAGTGCACCTCAAAGCCCGATTTTTAAATTTTATTACCATTAATTTTTAATTAATAAAAAACCAAGTTTTGAAGGGGGAGTCCGGAAAATACAAGAGCGTCACAGCCACCATATTTGAAATGTCAAAATCGATGCATTTTTTTTTCATGAAAGTACATAAATGCTACATATTTGGAAAGAGCTTTGAAAACTGATAATTTTTTTTTGCTTACAATTATTCTGTTACTTTAATACTTTTACAGATATTTTAATTCTAAAGGCACTCCACCGCTGAGAAATCAAATCACTCATCTACAGTCATCTGTCGGCAGCGACGGGAAGGAAAATTGACGGGATATTTTGGCCCTTAAAATAGAAATATATTTATTATATTATTTTAGTCCTTTTTGTTAAAAAATATGTTAAAAACTGAATGCTTCAAAGGAAATACAGTAGAACCCAGACTTTACGTTGTCCGTTTCGTTCGTTATCCCGCTTCATTCGTCATTTTCTGCTGGTCCGTGAAAATTGCCTATACTATGCTTAGATTATGTTTTAACCCCGATTTTACGTTTTCACGTTTCGTACGTTTTTTTACCATTGGTCCCATGAAAAACGTAAAATCGGGGTTCCACTGTATATTTTTAAAAATATTAATTTTAAAATATTTACATTCGAATCCTTTTAAGTTAGATTCTCCTCATGGTTCCAATTCTTTAGAAATGTGTCCAACTTATAGATTTGGTTATGCATTATTGGTACTATAGCTTTTTGCAGTAAATGTCTTGAACTCAGAACAATATCCACCCTACTGGAAATAATACTTAATATGTAATAACTATTTTTTTACATTATAATATACCTAACTGGTTTAATATTCTCAAATGATTAACATATTTCATTTTAATGTAACTAAATATAGTCTAATTTTTTAGATTAGTTTCACTTTTCCTTTACTTAAATTCAAGTTGAATACATTTAAAATTAATGCATCTTCCCCTCAAAAAAGAGGAGAATAGAATAAACAAACTGAAAGATTTTGCGCACCATATTTAGATATATAACAAAAAAACTTAGTTTAACATTAAATATTTTCATGTGCTATGAGAGCAATAATTTTTTTTGTTAATTTGATTTTAAAAAGACTCATGTTTTTTAATTTCTTAATCTCACATATTCCATACACTATTTATGTTTAACCATACGTTGCTCTTACGTTTAGCTTCATCTCTATTTTTTTACCCTTTCAACATAAGGATTATGAATGTGTGAAAAATGGTTACATTAGTTGTTTGAAAACAACTGGTCTTGCATTTATGGTGCGTGGAGCCCTAATTGCAGATTTCTATTAATTTTTACGTTTGTCAGTGGCTTCTACCTATACTTTAATTTTTTATTTTCTAAAGAATCTTGCATTTATGGTGAGTGGAACTTTTAATTGCATATTTCTATTAATTTTTTCTGTTTGCCAATGCCTTCTAGCTATACTTTAATATTTTTGCTACAAAATCTTGTATTTATGGAGACATTTATTATGCAGATATTAATGATGGAGATGTTTATTGCTACAGAATCTTGCAATTGTGGTGTGTGGAGCCCTGATTGCAGATTTTTATTCATTTTTACGTTTGTCAGGGTCTTTTACCTATACTTTAATACAGGGGTGTCCAGCCCAAGGGCCACATACGGCTCAAAGCAAGTGTTAGTGCGACCCACAGAGAGAGAGCTCAAAGGAAAAAAAATATTAATAGCCCGCCTTTATATAAAAAAGTAATGTGGAAAAGGATAAAAATGGACCTATATATGTTAACACATTTCGGTTACCGCTGTTGTTTGTAAACACATGATCTTCGTTGCCATGCTCATTTCAGAAAATTCTCTTTGAGACGATGCTCATTTAATGCGTGTTTTCAAAAGTGAAATATACCATGTTCTGTAAATGCCCCGAAAATATTTCTATAATGGAGATGTAGACAGATTAAAGAATTTAAGTAAACTTTTGTGTAATTTATACAGTTGTGTGTGTTTAATTATTTAAATTAATAGATCTATATTTTTTAAACGTTTTATTCTTGCATTCTTTTAGGGGTTTATAGTGTTGCGTGTGAGTGGAACACTGGTGTGTGGTTTCCAAATGATGTTAGCTTTTACTGGAAATTAGCAGAACATTAGCTTCCAAAACAGTAATCGTTTGGAAAGTTTTGAATTTAATTTATTAAATCCTGATCACGAGATTTCTTTTCTTTTTGTGATACTTTAAATTAATTTCGTGTCACGTGCATGACAACGAAATTAATTGACAAAGAAAATAGTAAAATACAGTAAAAGATAAAATTTAACCACTAGACTAATTGAGATGGAAATTTTTAAAAATTTAGTTCAAATTAGTATGTTTTATGGATATTAAATCAAATCTATATATAAAACTGTAATTTTCTCTCAAAATATGCTTCTCCATGACGATAAATAAGTCCCAAGGCCAAACTTTAAAATATGCTGGCGTAGATTTAAGAGAAATTGTTTTTCCCGCGGTCAGTTTTACGTAGCTTGCTCACGCGTAAGTTCGCGGACGAGCCTGGTAATATTAGTTCCACCCAATGAAGAAACAAAAAATATTGATTATAAGAAAATCCTCTAAAAAACAATTTCATTACTTTTTCATTGTATTTATCCTAAAATGTACCCCGTAGCGAAGCACGGGTATTCAGCTAGTGTGTATATATATATATATATATATATATATATATATATATATATATATATGCGAATAAATACGAAATTTTATATATATTTTAATTTGTTTGCGAACTTTCGATATTTTTTATGCAAAATTTACGTACCCCTAACTATAAACCATTATCATTAAATTCAAATTTATATAAAATAATCAGGTCATAATTCATATATTTACATCTTACACTCGCGCATTTTAAAAAAATTTTCAAGGAATGAAAATAACATGTGTAAAGAAAAATGTTTAATCATCAAACAGTTCTGCAAAGTTACTTTGACGTTGCATTCATTATTTAATGCTTCTGTTTAGGCAAGTTGAATTTTCTCGATATTATTTCTAATATTTCAGAACATTTTATTTGTTCTCTTATATTACAAAGTATGTAATTCTAAAATTTATATTCCTTTATGTTATGATCTACGTTTCTTAATATTAATATTTAAAATTAGAAAGTAAATTGCTTTCAATTGGATAGTTTGATTAAAATAGTTCATGAGTTTGTATAAATCAAGGACTTAATTAAACTTTATGCAGAGGAAAGTTATTAAAAATTAAGATTACTACAAACAATGGAGATATTCAAGTGTATATTAAGATTTCAGCCGAATCTAGGTAATGGCACCAAATCTTTAAAGCCATCATTAGTCTGGATTTTAATCTTACAAATTAGGTCTACTAGTAATTAACTTTATGTTTAATGGAAACAGCCATACTGCTCATATCATTTAATCTTTGATGGTTTTGAGATTATTTTAACGTAGGATTTCCTTCCTCAATAACAGTCCTGCGGAGAGAGAAAAAAATGCCCGGTGTCGCGAGTTATAATTTTGGCAGCGCGCCAAACCCAGTAGCAGTAAACAGTTAAATAGAAAAGTACGAAAATATGCCATAAAAAAAGAAAGAAAAGATGTAAGCAACTATTAGTAATCCTACGTTAATAACCCGCAGTAGTTTCGTTAGAAGAGACTACCTGATTTTTTTTTTTAAGCGTCCTCAGGGATTTCTATCTTCCTTTAATTTTATTTTTAGAAGTCAAAGTTGCTACATATCCGAAGCTTTTGTGCACTAAACAGAAGTGTATAAAATATTAATAACAATTTAAAGCGAAAAGTAAGTAATATGGTAATTCTAACATCTTAAACATTTGGAGATATTGTCATATTTACAATAGTTGTCGAGCAACTGCGTGGCCGAACGGCTAAAGCACTGGGCTCCAATTTAGAAGGTCGTCGGTTCGAACCTCGAGACGGGCTGTCGAAAGCATTTCCTGTTGTTTTTAGTTAATTTATGTTCGCTTTCTCGAAGCTTCGGGAAAGTACCAAATATGTTAATTCTCTTAATTTAAATAATTCTAGAAAGTTCTTTAGTGTATAAAAAGGTTCCCTCAAGTTGATGGGAAGTCAGTTAGGTTCCAGCTGGGTGCATGTTAACTCGCTTGCTGTGAATAAAAGTCTCGTTTATCTAAATTGTGCTCTCTGTGTTAATCCCTCGATTCGTCTACGTGACAATATGATACAAGTTATTTTCAAACTAAATTTCAAAATTTAAAACAAACATCTGCATAAAAAGTCTCATATGTCATACTTCCGTTACTATCGGAATTACCACTTGCTTATACATATTTTTTTGTACATAAATATCACTATTTAGCGAAATCTCTAAATTTTAGATTCTGTTTTAATATTCATGAATGTACATCCTGGGCTTTAAAATTCCTTGGAATATTGACTATGTGTTTTCTGGTAGCCATATAAAATAATTATTAATACCGATTTTTTATATGATAAATGATCTACGTACTACAGTATTAGCTGTTTTTACAGTGTGTAATCATATCAGCTCATAACAAGAGTGATCAAAAGCTACTTAATGTAGGTTATTTAGCTACATGCAGTGTTATATGTCGTTACAGTGCGTATGCAGTTATATTAGTTTATAACAAGAGCGAAATAATCTGCATTCAGTATTAGATATAATTACAGTGCGTGTGAATTTATATAAGTTCATAACAAGATCGAAATAATCTGCATACAGTGTTCGATGTTGTTACAGCGCATGTGCAGTTATATTAGTTCAAAACAAGAGTGAAAAATCTGCATACAGTGTTAGATGTTGTTAGAGCGCGTGTGCAGTTATATTAGTTCATAACAAGAGCGAAATATTCTGCATTCAGTATTAGATATTGTTACAGTGCTTGTGAATTTATATAAGTTCATAACACGATTGAAATAATCTGCATACAATGTTAGATGTTGTTACAGCGCATGTGCAGTTATATTAGTACAAATCAAGTGTGAAAAATCTGCATACAATGTTAGATGTTGTTGCAGCGTATGTGCAGTTATATTACGTCATAACAAGTGCGAAATAATCTATAGTAAGTGTGAGATGTTGTCACAGCGAGTGTGCAGTTATATTAGCAAAAACAAGAGTGAAATTCCTTATACTTAGGCTCCCGGGTACGATGAAGTTACCTGTATTTACAATTACACTACATTTTTTCTCGGATCAATATTTTTATTGCAAAGCCTTGTAAATAATAAATTTTAACTTCTGTCCAGTTAAAAAACACTATCCTACATTAATGAAAATATACTTTGTAACATATTTCACTGTGGAGAGAATAAAATTTCTTTAGCGTACCTCCATTTTGAAATAAAACGATGCGGTTAAGAAAGTAAAATGGCGTAACGCAGTAAATGTCAAAAAATGTTCCTGCTGTTAGTTTCCGTCGATCAGTTTATTGAATTTGACTTCTGGAACGCACTCTGAATAAACTTTCTTATATTCCCTCTAGCGAGCGATAAACATTTTATTGTGTGTTGTGAACTATCCTCTTTGCTGTCTGTATTCATTATGCAGTCTAAAAGTATTCGTGACACAAAAGCAAAAAAGATATTGTGGGTTGAAAAATAATGCACATTTTCAACTATCCTTAAACACTTTAAAAACATTTTTGGTTGGTCGGAAATGTAGTATCAGAATTTTTAGTAGCAAATACTATTGTTGTTTATTGAAAGGTAAAATATATTCATTAATAATATACTGATGGTTTTAATTTATAACCTTTTGGCATGTTTTGGCCATTTTTATTATTCCATTATTTCAGAACTTATTATTTTCTTTATCAAAACCCACTGATAGATCATTAAATTATTAGGGATCTATTTGATTGTGTAAGAGTTTTTCAGTTCAGCATTGTCAACTTCTGTAGAGCATGCAAACGTAGGCCTGAGAGATGATGATTACTTTTTAGTTATATTTGGAGCTGTATTTATTCAGTATGTATTTTCAATTGGTCTAACTGAAAACATTTTTTTCAAGAATTCCTATTTTAATTAAATAACAGGAATTCATAACAGATTATTCATATCCAATCCTTCTTGGAGTGTAAACCGACTCTAAGTGTTGTAAATGAAATGGATCCTTCTTAGTGGAATGTTTGTAAATTGGTCTGTTAATCTCATTTACAAATGTATAAACCACTTGCTTATCATTAACAAAGACAGAACAGAATAAAACTTGGTTTTACAATTCCTGATGAGTTATACTGTTTTGAGCTTCTGATTAATACACTAACACAATTTTCATATGCTTAATCTATGTAGCGATGTCAACTATACTAATGTAAATAACAATTCTATAACTCGCAAAGCTGTGTATAGTGAAAGGTAATAAATTGGTTTTTCTACCTGATGTCTATTAAATGATTCAATAATTAAAGGTAAAAATAAACATTTTAATAAAGGGAAGTAATGAGGGAGAAAATAATTATTTTATTATTCTTACCCGCAATGAAAAATTTACAAATGTCAGTTTCGTATTTATGCACATTCACCAAGATCTGTGGTATTAAGCTCTACCACTGTTGATGAGTTTTCTTGTTTGAAGTTGTTTCTGATATAAGCTTAACAGTTTACATAGTCTTAACTTCAGTAGTTTGATTACTGATCTAATTATAAATGTATGATTTACAATCACATTGATAGTATTTTATGATTTAGCAACTTGGGGTCTATTAAACATTTCAAAAGAAATTATATCACTCATTTTGCAGCTAGAGGTACAATGAACAATTTAATTATGGAAGCCGACAAAGAAATTAATGAGGGAAATGGCAACTGCCTCATAAGTAGAGGATAAATTCACGATGGTAAGTCACATGCATACAGACATATATATATATATATATATATATATATATATATATATATATATATATATATACAGACCACTCGGTTTGGACATAGGCATTACCACTTTTGGCATAATTTCTAGCTTAGAACTTCCACTAAATACACTTCAGTTATTTACATATGATTAATTTCTGTAATTTTAGCCGTGATCGAATTTTATAAGTATGAGTTGATAGTTGATAAATTGCTTCTGCTACTTGAGAGTCAATTAAATCTTTCACTGGGTATTATATCCATGATATGGGAATTTATCATTTTCAGACATTGTTATACTTATTTCACGATAGAAATTCATGAGTAACTAAGTGAGCATAATTTCTCTTTCCTCGTTGTCACTGGGAAACGGTAGAAAATATGTCACATATGTATCTTATAGGCTATTAAAAAGGTCCGAGGAATTACATTATACCAGATTTACTTTGGTGATGCGTTATCAAATTTAGAACTCCTCCAACACACAGCTGAAACATTAAAAAGTTTAATTTCTGTTTTTTATTTCTCCTGACCTAATCATATATATATATGAGTTGTTGAAACGTTGTTAGTACTTTGTACTTATGGTAATTAACAGAAGTTTATTAAATCATAACTTTCCAGTTTAAAGTAAAATACAATTTTATGACAGAAACAGAGAAAGGACTTAGTGAGCAGTTTTATTTACCTCTACCATAAATTGAAACTTGCAAAACGTATTATATCACGTAATTCCTATATTCAGAAAACTATGTGTGGAAGTAAATTTTGCCGATTTTACCCATGCTTATGGGATATAAATCATAGAACTGCCATAATAAAGTTAAGCACAACTGAACTATTTACATGTGCTTGATTTTTGAAATGCTTTGTTATCTAATCGATGCTTATGATTTGTACTTGCATAGGATTATAATAGTGCTATTTGGTGGCTATTAAATTATTCAAAAAATGAGCAAATTATTAATGACTTAGGTAAATATAGAAATAATATTTTAATAACGAAAACGAGCTGAAAAACAAGTGAGAGACCCACAGTGGGAAAGATGAAAAATTTAGGTCACATGCGTATCATAAAATCTCTGAGGATGTAGGTTTTATCACTGTTGGTATGTTTTTTGCTTAGACGTGACTGTAAAAGCCAATAAACTATCGTTATACACATATTTTTTTTATTTTTACAGCTAATAGAAGGCCATTTTCTGCTTTTGAATTAATTCTCGGTTGGAATGCCACTTTAGTGTTGGAGCTGTTGTCTTTTCGGATCTATTTTCTTTTTACTCCCCTGTAGGCTATATCGGTACCGCCTTTGATGGTGAAGTGGTGGACATGCGTATAGCCTTAACCCTTTGAGGGGCGCCGTTTGTACAGTGCAAACACCTAAATCGATTCTTTTTTCCACTTGCATTCAATGTATTCCAGTTAAATGAGCATAAAAATTTTCTTATTGCCATCTGTTATTAGCTTAAAGAAGCACAAACATTTTACAACCTTTAATTGGAAATTTTTTCAAGATTCTTTAGGTTAAAAAAATCTGCAAAAAAATCTGCACCGGAAAAACGGGGGGGGGGGGCGCACCCTGAAAGTCGGGGGGGGTTGCTCCCTGAAAGGGTTAACCTATATTTGTCCATCGTCCTATATATAGGACAGCATAAATTTCTAGCTCATACTCATAAAATATTTTTTCTATTGCGTTTGTTTTAGTAATACATTACTGTGAAAGGATCACTCATTACACTGACTAATTTTTAATTTATAATTTTTAAACGTGTATTTATTATGAATTTTTAAAATATGCCAATTTTGAGAGTTTTTGTAGGAAAATGTATAAAACTATGTTTGAAAAAATTGGAGTAAAAAATATTAAAATTCTGGCGCATATTCAATTCTGTAGATGTTTAACATTATGTATGGTAAAAATCAAGAAGAAAAATCAATAAAAACACCTTTTTTACTTCGTATTTACAAGCGTTCTATAAATAGGACAATGGTCAAATCCACTACTACATTCTTCTGCCATTTAGGCATACCTATTTCAGTGGATATGACATTTTGCGTCGTGAAAATATGTACTGGGAAAATGCTCCGGATACAGGAACAGCACTAGTTAGTCGTGCAATGCCACGAAAACAGATACTTTGAGATAAAATATATTTGCATTGCAATGACTATAGCAGTATTGATTTGGATCGTTATTACAAAGTACTTCCAATATAGCATGACTTATTGAATGACGCTCTACAGCAGTTTGGTATATTTTCTGAATATCTAAGTATTGAGGAAAGAATGGTGAGTTATTACAGAAGACATGGCTGCAAGATGTTCATGAAAGGAAAACCAGTCAAATTTGAATATAAGTTGTGGGTACTGTGTTCTTATTATGGATATCTATTTCATATCATTCCATATCAAGGAGCGCAAAAAGACCCAATCATATCTAGGTAAAAAAAAAATTGGGATTGGAAAGCAACAACAAATGTGATCCTCAAATTTTTGAAAAGAAAACTGAATCAAAAATGCAAAAGAAGAAAGTACCATTATTTCAAGAAGTTGTGAAAAGTTTGCTATCAATTGTAAAAAATCCAGCGCAGCACAAAATTTATATGGAAAACTTTTGTACCTCCTATGGCCTTTTCGGTAGACTCAGAGAAAGTAATTTCTTTGCTACAGAAAATGTAAGAGAAAATAGAATGGCCAAATGTGCGCTAAAGTCAACCAAAATAATAACTAAAATGGATCGAGGCATGGCAGATTGGAAATCTGTTGAGAGAAATGAAATTACAGCAGTTCGCTGGAAAGATAATAAGGTTGTATCATTGCTCACAAATTTTGAAGATTTAAGAGGCTATTCAAAGGTAGAAAAAATAGTAAAAGGAGGCCGACAAAAAGTTGACATACCAGCATGCATAATTTTTTACAATAAGTATAAAAATGTTGTAGACTTATTTGACAATCATATAGAAAACTATTTTTCCTCTAACAAGGAAAAAAGTGGTATTGGACATTATTCTTAAATTCTTATGAATCTGCACTAACTGCAGACTGGAAGATAAAGAAACTGTTCAATCCAACAGAAACTCTTGAAATTCTAGAATATCGAGGAGCTATTACAATAAATTATTTATGAATCTCTATACCAAGGAATTTGGCGGTTAGTCGATTAGGCACTCATGAAAGAAATCCATAATTTTTGAATCTGCAGGGGGAACACATTATTGTGAAAAACCCAAAAGGAAGTCATTGTAAACTTGAGAACTGTGCAAAAAACCAACAACTATCTACAAAACATGTGATGTTGGAGTCTGTTTAAACTGTTTCTTACCATTTCATTTGAAGAAACAAGTTTCAGTACGAAAAAACAAAGATTAGTCTGATAGCAGTGGATTTGACCATCGTCCTATATATAGGACAGCATGTAAATCTGAAGATAATAAAAATTTGGTAAGTTTTACAATTTTATATCTTTCCTTGTGTCTTTTTCAAGCTATACCACAATTTTTGAACAAAAGAATAATTTTTTTCAGTATTTGGTCAAATATGAGTTAAAGCAATTACTAGCTATCGATCACAAATTTGAAAATGCAGTCCTCCTCTCAGACTCTCAAGCAGTCATTCAATTAATTAGCTGTGTTGAACTCCTATTGTGACCTGAGATTTCCCAGCGCCAAGGACCTCTGAGCGTTCCATCCCTAAAGGGAAAACAAATCGTTCTTCAATCGGTGCCTGGCCATTGTGGTCTTTGTGGTAATGGACAGGCGGACTTCTTTACAAAAAGAGGTCCCAACTTACTACTTCATCCAAATACAGCTACTTCCTATTGGAAGATTAAAATGTTTCTGAAATATTTATTTACATCTAATTTCTTGCGGGGTCGTCAGATTCGTACAGCTTTAAAAAGTTGAAGGAGGGTAAGCCCTTCTTTTATACCTGATAAACCCAGACGTGATGCAGTTGCTTCCGTCTTTCTACGGGACACGATTGCCTCGCTGCTTATCTGTACCGCATAGACATTTCAACCGAGCCTTTTTGCCCAATATGCGATTCTGGAGAAGTAATGGAAAGGGACCCCGTGCTCCGATGTGGGGCTCTTCGCGGATCCACAGAGATGTCGAGATATTGGGAAGCAAGAACGCTCCTAGGGCAATGACTTTGGTCTTCTGTTTTTATTTCATCGTTCCATGTAATCTCTTTTGCCTTGCCATTGTAAATTTAAAAAAAATTGAATTACATAGAAGTAAACAATCTAACTAATTGATATTAAAAATATTTTTATAATTTTATACTATAATCTTTTATAGTTTTCGAAATGGGGGAACTTTTTTATTACCTCACTGTTTAGTTGCCAAAAACAAATTTCCATTGTCATCTTGGTTGCTTAATAGTGAAGATCTGTAACAACCATACTTAATAAGATTTTTATTTATGGAAGTAGCGTAACATTTTCAACAAATTTCATCAAAACCTAAAAATTGTCTTAATTATCCCCATCATCCACTGCGAATGGATAGATTCCTCACCATCTTAATGGCAGTAGATTATCAAATGCTAAAAATGATATGCCAGTCAAACGATATTATAGCTGACCCATTTTATACGCCATTAATATTCGAAATAAAAATTACAAACGACACGCGAGATCACTATAGTCATAAACGTGCATGCCCATTATGCATATTTTTATTATATTTTATTTTTCTTGGGAGCATAATCATCGCTGTGGACATATTAACACAAGTTGGAGGGTATTCTTTCGATATGCTATCGATTTTCAATTTCTATAGCGACAGAATTTTTAAAAGTTCATTGATCGTTACTTTGCGGTTGTCTAAAACATCAACGCGTCATTACAAGAGGAAAATTTTTCTGCGAGCGTTAAGTAATTATCTGAAACTAGTGACAGTAATGATAAGCCGGTTTGAACGAATTTATCGATCGTTTATTTTTACTTACGCAGGTATGGACCATTAAAGTTTGTCTTTCTCTTTCTCATAGAAATAAAAGTACTATTTCGAAAATGCATTTATTATGAATGTGAGAGTTCCCTTACACATGGAAATGCTCAATCTAATATAAATGCCGATGAAATGTATTCGTGCTAATAACATTAGTTTTACTGCACAAATGAAAAGGTCAAACTTTAGTTCAATTTACGTTAATACAAACCACATCCAAATAATTGTATACATTTTCGGTATTATGTAAGAAATTGAAAATATCTTTATATACCTGACAAAATACAAAAGATTATTTTCTAAAAATCCACCCATAAATTTCAGATGTGTCTTATAGTCCAAAAAATACGGTATACATATGTGTGTGTGTGTGTATATATATATACTTGTGTGTCTTGAATTGGTAAATTCATGGAACAAATATTGCACCATTGTTCAATGAAATACAAAACAAAGTTAAAAATTATTTTAAAATAAATATTTCCAGTGAAATGTAAACAGTTTTAGATATAAACTGACTATGCTCTCAAAGATATAGATATAGGATTACACATGTTATAGCCTTATAAATACGGCTTAAGAAAAAAAAAATTATAAACCCGATAGTTTTACTATCAACGATGAAATACGTAGTTTAAAATTTGCAATTTAATATTTTCATGATTTCTATATTCTTGTAGAATTTAATCAATAGCTGCATTACAAAAGATGATCAGTTACGAGACAGATTTGACTAACTTTGGAGGCTAAAAATTTTAATAAATTATATTAAATTATGATTAAATATTTTAAGCAATTAATTATTTGGCATTAAAATCAATTACTTTCAGAAAACTCAGTAAACCAAATATTAAATTAAAGACCTTAGTATTTTAAATTCCTTGTAATAGTTTTACCTTTTATGCGATTAGATCTGATTATAATACAGTAATACCCCGACTTAACGTAAATTCGGAGTTACGGTGGTTTTTGATTTTACGCTCTTCACCTTTTTAAATCTGGAAATAAAATTTCACAAAAGCCTTTAAATGATGTCTGGAAGAAACTTTGTCCAATATATATATTTTTTAATCAACACTGAAGCAACGCTTGAAACTGATAATTTTGCTCGTGTGATAGAAGAAGTTGTCGATCTTGTCAGGCAATTAGACATAGAAGTCGATGGAGATGATGTCAACGAGCTGTTGGATTCTCATTTGGAGGAGCTGACAGTCGATGATCTCAAAGAGATACGCGACCAAAGAATCACTGAAGAATCCGATACTTCAGACTTAATTCCGCAACAAAATATATGACAGTTATAAACTTGACAGAAGGTCTCAGCGCAATTGAGAAAATGTTACTGATGATGTTACTAATGAGTTTAGAGAATATAGACTCTAATAAAGATCGCATGATCACGACAAGACAGGGAATAAAAAAATGTTAGTCTGCTATGAAGGAATTCTTCGCGAAAAAAAGGCTTGAATAAGGCAGACTACTTTCTTGGAGTTTTTGTTGTTGTTTCCATTCCCCCTGGTGTTGGAAAGCCTACATCAAGTCCAAGAGACACCGCCGCTAAAGAGAAACACAGACAATATCCTGCTCAAACGACAGCTGTCTCAAAGAGACGCCGAAACATTCTAATGGTGCATATACATTGGTACAGAATTCTCTGCCTGTAACTTGGGGAATCCAGTGATTTATGTTCACTCTGTACTCTGTACTATGCGTGGATCGCCTCCTCTGGCGGTCCATCAAAGAAAGGTCGGGGGGTCAGCGGGTCAAATGGTGTCGAGCGGGGTCGGGGGAGACCCCAGATCACAGAGCGGAAATGGGGGTGGTTCTAAATACCGTGTCTAATGTTACCGTGACTAATGTGATGACAGGAGTCGGGGGTCTGCAGGCAGAGAACTCTGCACCATCTCTATGCGCTATAAGAGGTGAGCAGGAGAAGCAGGAAGGGAGCAGGGACAAATAGAAAAAGGTTCCTCCCCCTCCACGCATTTCATACTACGGAGGTGTCAGCTTATAAGTCGAGCCAAGGCCGTCTGGAGAGATCTAGAACTCCTGCACTGCAATTTAGATTTTTTTAAACCATCAACATAAAATATTTTAATATCTTGTATATGTGTATAATATTATTATTTAATACAATATTTTTACTTAAACTGGTGTTTTTGTAATTTCTTCGTTCCAAATAGACAAAATTTATATGTATTTGTAGGCAAAGTTGTATCCCGATTTTCGCGAATTAGACATACGCGAACTTCGGCCACCTTCGGTCGTGTAACTTCGGGGAATTACTGTACCCTAAAATAAGTAACAATGCTTTTTTTTATAATTTATTTTTTCAGTCTAAATTATTAGGTTACAATATATTGTTCGTTGAAGCATTGAGGACACAATATTTGCAGTGGAACTCAACGTTTCGCTGTGTACGAGTAAATTTCTTAATGTGTAACTATGCAATTGTTGAAGAGTGATTTGACGGACTACGTGCAAATTTCTCCAATCTACAGGTCTTGCAGTAAATCACTTCCCTCCAATTTGCAGTATTGTCCAGTGTCAAGTTGTGTCAATTTTAAATACCACAACTTTCCGGAATAATTCTTTGTTTAAGGATAATGTTGGAACGCGGCTTAGAGTGAACTGACAGATCGTCGCGTAACGAAAAAGCGTTATGCCCCCTTCATAAGAGCTTTTTTTCAAAGAATTTTTTGGCTGAATGGATATCGCATCGGACTACGGAGTATCGGACTGTCGCACTACGGAGCGAGGGGTCCCTGGTTCAAATCCCAACACAAACGCTGGCCGTTTCTATTCCCACTCATTCTGGGAATAGCGCAGTATATATATATATATATATATATATATATATATATATATAATATATTATAATATATATAATATATATACATATATATATATATATATATATATATATATATATATATATATATACTCAGCAAAAAACCCGCGCTTCGCTAACGGAGTACATTCAAATTAATACAACGGTCAATGTAAAATGCCAAAAAAAAAATATATTTATAATAAATGCGACTTATAATATATTTATAATAAATTCCTGTTTGTTTTTTGTCTATATTCGTGAATATATTTTATCTATCTCTGTTGGATTATTTATATATATAATATATATATAAAACAGTTACGTAATTGACTCCTCACTGACTGACATACAACGCACACACCAAACCGCTGGACTTAAAGGGCTGAAATTTTGCATGGCGATTCTTCTTATAGTGTAGGGTGCACTAAGAAAGATTTTTCAAAAATTCTTCTTAGATTTTTAAAATTAAATTTTTAAGCTGTTTTTTTAACTTTTTTTAAGTTTGCATTTAAAATAATAATTTGAGGGTTATAAAATTTATATTACAAGAAAGATCATAAAAATTTCTTCAGAATGAGATCTTTTTCGAATCTTTACCTCCATTGTCTGATTTTTGGTGAATTTTTTAAGATTCATTCTTAGAATTTAATTTATTAAATGCTGATCACGTGACCAGGTTATGTTAATATTTCCTACAGCCAAGAACACTAATTGAAGTCACTTTTGAAAGTGGAAAAACACTCCAAGAATACAGCGTCCACGAGATACTGCGAGAAGTGTCCAGTGAATTATTACACATAATTTAAGTTTTGAGATAGAATTCAAAAAATATTGCAAAGGCGTATTTTAAAAATCAAACTCGCTAATGTGTTTGCAGTGTATTCGATATATAGAGGAAGAAGAAATTTGTAACGACGGACTAAAACTCCCACCCGACCACCATGAAAGCTTGATTCGCTCACTAGTGGGCGGTAGGGAGCAGGTTGACGACCACTGCCCTAAATATATTCCTGGGAAATAATGTAAAACACTAAACACGTCTAAAAAATCTTATTAAAGAAGTATTCTAAACCCTTCATGCAAGTTCTTAATTAGTAATTAATTGTTCATTTCTCTCACATCTAGAGCAGCCAACGTGAAGGGGAACATTAATAAAATTTTAATATAACTAAATGAATTTATGAGTAAAAGAATTAGTTTTAACAACGTTGAATATGAAGAATCTGCATGTTTCGTAAAAGTAATCGTGCTATTTTGATAATAATGAAAACATAATTTTCAAGAAAATTAAATTAGTGATTCATTGTACATCATGGTGATGGTTGGCAATTAGACCTACCTTGCGTGTTTGTAATAAATTTAGGAAGCATACGTAAATTAATAAATGAACGGACATCTTTATAAATAATTTAAACTTCTGTTTCTCAAATTAATGAATAATTTTAATCTTATTTTATCATTTTTGTCTTAATGAGACCCACACATGCAAATTTATCAATATATGTTTTATAGAAGTGTTTTCATTATTTTCTAATTAATCACTTTTTAGAACAGTCCAATGATGTTAACAAAAATGATAATGATCCAAGCTTTTGTTATAAAAATCTGTTTATAATGACATGAAGCATAAAATAAGTATCTAAGAATGTTCGTCTAATTCGACATACTTCAAGAAATTATTTAATGAGTAGCCTTCATATTTACATGTTTACATACATACAAAAACATCCATACCTATGCATTTATAGATTATTCACTTTCTCTCATGTATATAAGTAAGGACACCCGAAAGGCTCAATATTCAATTTAATACTGTACTTCATAGGGCCCGATGTCCTATGCATTGTAAGTACGGATGGATTATCACGATCTTCACCGATGAGAAGTTCAACATAGATATCAGGGCAGCCCGGACCCCACTCAAATGGCAGCAACATCAATAATTCTGTTACGCCTTAATTCTTCAGTAATTTTAGTCATCACAAACGATTTTTTCCAACAGTTTAAAACAATTAAATATAAAGAAAAATAAAAGTTGAAAAGAAATTATATTTCTTTTACCCTAAATATTTTATAAATTTACTAGATCATTTTAACTGTAACCGGTCGTTTGATCGACGGAGTTTGATTGGCCAGAGAAGTCGCCAGTGGGTTTTACTGGTTTGAAATAATTATCGCCGAAACAAAACTCGCCAAATCATCGGAAAATCCAAGATGGCCGACGTGGCCCCCAATATGTAGAGTATCCCGATATCAGGCTGGTTTAGAACTGTGACTGCTGTGATTTTGATATTCGAGCTTTGAAATTTCTCCAGCTCAGGATTCGGAGTGGGATTTGTTATAATTTGGAACGCCTTTGTGTTTATTAGATGGAAAGCACAACCTCTCCTCCACAACCCTATCTATGAATAGCTTAATTGATTATTTATACTACCCTTAATGCCCGTACCACTGAATCTTTCCGATGCACTTGAAATATTCCAACCCTGCATCCGCTGCTTAAAATCCCAATAACATTACCCTTTTTGGTCCAAAACCGTGGGTCACAGTGAAGTTATTATATAATAATAAAGCCTGTTTTCAAATTCCTACTACTCACTAACAGATCCCAGAAACACGTACGTGACTATGTCTTCATAAATTGAAAATCACACGCGAAATAGACGGTATAGGTCATGTGATAGATTCTAACCAAGTAAATAATACACACTTGTTGGTGAAGTAGAAAATGTCAATTTCATACAAGCCTAAAGAGAAGACCTTTCTCTCTTCCAACTTAACCAGCGTGATGTAATGTCAGGGGTAAATATGTTCCGATTTTGTAACTTTCGGCTGCAAAAAAGGCCACGTCAATTTCTCTCTTCTTAGTTTATCCATCAATTATAAAGTGCATTCTACCCCTTCGATTCCACCTACGTCCTGCAATCTGATGCTTTCTAGGCCTCTACTGCTAAGCTAATCTAAATTTTGTGTTTTGTGCTGGATTTCTATCTTCATGATGCTGCATCTGAATGAAGGTCTCCTAGTACTTCAAGCAGGATTATGCTCTCTCAATTCCTTCTCATTGCGAATGTCTCCTTCCTAAATTCTATTATTCCTTCCTACATCAGGTGTGTTTGCCCAATCTTATATAATATATATATATATAATATATATCTATATATATATATATATTTCGGAGGAGAATGCAATCACACAAACTGGCATCGTTGAAAAAGTAAATAACTTTGCTCCAGAAAGCTTTAAACATGAAATTTGTGTAAATGTTTCAAGTCCTGGGCACCCAGTCCTTTACCCGAAGAAACATCTTGCTGGAAAAAATTCCAAGACGATGATGAAATTAAAACTGAAGTTGAAATTTCGTTTCGACAAACAGCGGCAAACTTCTATGACTGTCGGATACTGAAGCTTGTACTCACAAATTGCTGAACAAATGACTGAACAAATGCTTTGACAATGGTGGCAACTTTATCGAAAAATAAGGCATGAACCAGTACGTAATTTGTAATGGATGTTTTATCAATACATTTTTTTGCATGAGAATGCGACATTTTATCGGTACTTTTTCGAAACACCCTCGTACTTGCACCTTTATGAAATTTTCCATGTGGAATTATGTACTTTCACGAAGATGTTTAGCCTTCCTTATTTAACATATATCGATATTTTACTTGATGTCTGACATAGCACATTACTGTACGTTGTTGTTGTTGTTGTTGCTAATGCCTCCTGGCCAGAAGTTTCAGACCACGCCCCATATAGACTTCAGACTGAATACTGCGGCTCCGGTTTTAAATAGATAGTCAAGACAGACGCCGAGGCCTACCTTCCCCACCCATGACGTCATAGGACTTTCTGGTATACAGATTTAACGTGCCCAGATCCGGCCTAGACACGAAGATATTTAACGTTGCTTGTCGGGATTCTATCTGAGCACCTCCGCTACCGATAGGCTACCTCTGGGTGCACATTACAGTGTAAAAGAATTTTTTAAACTATGTAGATGCATAAAATGTCTTCATACATGAATATTTTCCAGTTTTTTGTCTCTCAGATTTTTTTTCATAGAAAATATTTGGTTTGATCAATTTCTGTTGCTTAGAATGCGGTCGATTATAATAAAGCAATAAGATCTCTAAATGTCAACATGACTTATATAATAATATCTATAAAATACATCTTTTATCAAACTATCATGAAGTGGAAATTAAATTCGTAAAGATAATTGAAATCAGAACAAAATTGGGCTTAAACCTTCAATTTCTGACTGCACAGGAAACACGTTTCAGGTTGGAAATTGTTGTAATTATGGCCCAAGGTGTTACTATTCCATTTTAAATTACATATATTTTGCAATTTGCTAGATCCAACGAGTATTTGAATTAAATCAAATGGAAGATATTATTTGTCTGAAATCAACTAAGTGCTATATCTAATCCCCAAGAAAATTGTTATAGGAATGGAAATTACAGCAAGCTAATTATTATTCGAATTTGATGTTTAATGGGCTTCTTAACAATTCCTATAGTTAGCAAACGGATTGTTTAACTGGGCGTTATGCAATTCATTGCGAATAGCATATAGCAGATTAGAATACATTTTAACTGTTAGGAAATTACCGGAAAAATTATTTTAAAATTTCGTAATTTAAATAACACTAAAACAACATTATTATAATATCACTATTATAATTTATAAGAATGTTATTTTTTAGTATTTAAATTAAGAAAATTTAAATACGTTTTTCCGGTAATTGCTAACAGTTAAAATGTATTCTAATCTGTTATATGTTATTCGCAACGAATTGCATAACTTCTCTTATAATTATATGTATATATATATAAAACTATTATGTATTCTCCTTGCTCTACTTCTTTAGACGATTTACTTATTATCAAGATAAATTCTCTCTTTACTTAGAACTGATCCTTGCGAGCACTGCTTCTCATACTAACATTAAACTTCCTTCTATCTTGCAAAGCTGTTTTGTTTAATTTCCCGGATCCAAATTCAACCTATCTGCTTTCATCTTTCTTACTATTGGTCATTCACTATGCAAGTCTACGTTGGCGGGCGTGGCCCATGTAACGTAGTTACATCACTTCTTCTATTGACGCCTATTGAACTTTCTTATATATTGTGTTATATATGTGAAAACAAAATGCATGTTTTTTGGCTTGGAAAGAGGAAAAATTTGGTAGAATGTTGAAATAGAACAAAAAATGCATTTAATTGCTAAACCATTAATTTTCTTTTCATTCCAATTTTAAACGAATCAGATCATTTATAAATGCCACATTGCATCTATTGGGGCTGCTGTGTACTAACCCATTTGAATTCGCTCACCTCAATGTTAACCTATGGAGAAAATTCGTCCTAGGATTGCCGACTGGGATTTAAAGATTGTTTTAAAAACTGTATTCCGTAATAGAGAAAGAAATTTTACACCTTGTGGTATTTTTACCATGTTTTTATTAACTCGCTCTCTTGTTTGTTTGTGTGTGTTTGTGTTTGTCCGGTACAAATCTTGCAATCGATTTTTTAACTAACTTCCCGACTAGCTAGACATTTGAAACTTTTAGAATAGCCCAGAACAAGCTGACAATGCATTATTTTAATACTTTTAGCCATCTTTAAGCAGAATTGAATTATTTTTCAGTTAATTTTGTTCTGTAGACTGGTGCAGCCATCTATCGACCGGGACGGGAACGAAAAGTTAAACGCAAGTTAACTTCCAATTAACTTCATTTTCTTTCAAGTTGATGGGATAATTCAACAAAATTTTTAAAAAAGTATTTATTAATTCATAGAATTATCAAGTTTATATAATTCAACAGAAAATATAAAAACATGGTATATAAAAAGTTCTTTCTATCTTGTAATTATTCGTTTTAAAAAATGCAAATAATATTTTAAAACAAGCGGTCTAAGCCCGAGAGTCACTCTAGTTCCCATTTTCTTTGAAGTGGACTAAGATCGAGAGTCTCTCGGGGTCAACTTTTAACTCTCTGAACTACAAAAATACAAATTATATACGTTCGCTATCTTTATAGATATTATTTATGAACCTTCTACTTTAAAAATAGAGATAGCAGCACCTAACAGATGCAAATTTATGAAACGATGTAGAATCCAAATTCATATCAGGGTTAGTTTGAACGTTCTTTGTGCAAATCCATACTTTGAAATGTATCACATACCAAAGCAAATTTTATTAAATGATGCTATTTACCAATAAAAGCTATTTTTCGATCTTTGTAAACCATTTGGGTAAGTTTTTATTCAGTTTTATTTAAAATTTCATGTTAAAAATAATGTTCCTTATAGGGAACATTTTTTTACTTTAAAACTTGATTTTTTCAATGATTTCTTATTAAATATTAATTTTTGGTATATTTAAATAGTTTCTGCATTATGAATAAAATCAGTTTAAAATTTATAATAAAAAATTGCTATGATATATATCTTCAAAGTATTTTTAAAAGAATAACGAAAAGTACCAAAAACCCTTACTACAGAGGGAGACATACGGTCAAAATAGCTCAGACCTGAAAGTGTTAAAATTTAAATAATTGGGGGGGGGGGTGATCGGATATAGTGTATTTTAAACACTCATAAATTCCTTCGGTGGACGCGATTTATAAATGTCCTCTTGCAAGGTGCAGAAAAATTCAGGCTATCTGAAAATACCATTTTTATTGAATTATCCGCATTTACGTAGCTGTAAATAGGCAAATTTTCTCCATATGTTGACAATGAGGTGAACGAATCCAATAGGGTTAGTAAAAGGCAGCCTTAAAGAGACTGAGTTTGTAACGACTTCTAAGCCTCGTACCTCAACGTCATAGGCCGGTATTCCACCACCTGGACTGGTCACCCGATGTCACGTGTTATGTTCAATAATACTTTCCCTCACAAATTATTCTTTGATACTGCAACCGAAATTTCGTAATCATTCTTCTGCAGATTTAATGAGGTATAGATGTTATTTTGATACGTCAGTATCTCCATAAAGTGTTTTAGCTTAGGATCTCAGATATGAGTAATAATTATTCAAACACATAACAGGATAGAGATAATTCGCCGGTCAAAATACGCTTTGCATGGTATTGAAATATATTTAACACACTTGAAATATATTTAACCTTAAATGTATATAATCGAAAACAATGAAATTGAAATTTAGAATTATTAACAAAATTTAAAATTTGTAATAACCAACTCGTTTCACTGTAACCGATTTTATATTCACTGTCTCAAAACTGTTGTTCATCCAGTTAAGTTAACCAGGCGATATGAAAATGCTTTAATTTTACTCTCTGCCAAGCTAATTCTATTGTAATTATTCAGTTCAGCGACTAAAAATGCATAAAACTCAAAGGGAGAAACGATATTTTAAAACATACAATTTATCCTGAAGGAATTTATTATGAACTTAATAATACAATGCACCCGTTTCTAAATTTTAGAAGCATTGCGACTCCTAAAATTATGGATGTATGGTAATTTTATTTATATTCGTAATTTATAGTGTCCTATTATTTTAGCGACCAAAATCTATAAATTGTTTCCAATACAAGTACAATTTATTTCTTATTTTTATAGAGTACTGGCAAAATTTAACCATTTTAAAAGTGAAAAGCTGATTAATTAATTCCATTGAATTTCTGTACTGATTTCAATTTCATTTTCATGCAGACAGTGCGATAAAATATTTCAGAAAAAAAATTTAAAAACTGTTCATTAGTACCTAAATGTTGCAAAAACATTTCTTATTTCAATGCGATTCATTCAGTCCATTAGTTAAATTTTCCAAGTCGTTGCTTTAACCGTAACAAAGATTTTTCTGCTCGAAGAAGAATTTTTTCAGATTATATTTGCATTAAAATCGCTGAAGCATTTTTTTGTGTATACGGATATCTAACTGCTTTAAATTTCATTAAAATAGCAAGCATTTACCTGCCGTATTATTTCTTTGAATTATCGCTAGTAAAGAGATATATGATTACAGTTTAATTAAGTATTATGTAATTTAAAATCAATTTATTTTATTTTTCATGTATTTTACATAGATGACTCAAAAATTAATTAGTGCAAAAATGGCGATTTCTTAAGATCTATTCATTTAGGGTTTGACGAAATTTCATTTGAGTGTGGATAACAATTAGCCTATAATTTCATAATTACGAAACAACCATAAAAGCGTATTAATATTTAATATAGAATGATAAACATAAATTTTAATGAAATTGATGAAATATGTGTCTTTAAAAATCAAAATTATAAAATTAATTAAAATGTGAATCTAGTAGGGTATGGTTATTACCTTAATATTTACGTGAGTTCTACGAAAACATATAAATTCTTTAATTAAGTTATTAATTTTAAATTAAGGTCATTAGTTCCAGTCCTCTACAAAAAGAATATATATATATATATGAAAGATCGTAACGGATAATGTAAAACAAAATAATGTAGAAGAAAATATTAAAATTAAATACCACGGTCAATGTATGCAATTTATTTGTATGTTTAATATCCATAAAAAATTCTAAATTTGAATTAAATTCTAAAAAAAATCCATCTCAGTTAATCTAGTGGTTAAATTTTATCTTGAACCGTATTTTAATATTTTTTTTGCCAATTTATTTCTTTGTTATACACGTGACGAAAAATTAATTTATAGTATCACAAAAAGAAATCACATGATCAGCCTTTAATAAATTAAATTCTAAAAATTAATTTTAAAAATTTACAAAAAATCAGAAAATGGAGGTAAAGATTCGAAATAGATTTCATTTTAAAGGAATGTTTATGATCTTTCTTGTGATATAAATTTTATAACCCTCAAATTATTATTCTAAATGTAAACTGTAAAGAATGTTACAAAAACAGCTTGAAAATTTAATTTATAAAAATCTAAGAACTTTTCAAAAATCTTTCTTAGTACACCTCTACATTATAAGAAGAATAGCGATGCAAAATTTCAACCCTTTAGGTTGAAATTTTGCATGGTGATATCTGTCAATCACTCAGTCAATTACGGAACTGTTTTATATAATATAGATAACATTAATATGTTAATTTCATTCACTATTTTTGATCGAAATGTTGGCTGTTTTGTGTAAACGAAATGAGGGATGAGCCAAACAGAGAGATACAAGACAGCATTTTGACTCGATAAAAGGAAAAACTATTCGACAAAATATCTAATTTCGGTAAAATTTCTAAACGTACATGGAACAACATTTAAAGAGCTCTGGAAGAAATTTTATCCTCTTTAACAACGTGATTTACAAAATCGGGTCTGCTGACCAAAACAAATGAGAGTTCTTTGTATCACTTATTTTGGTGGTATTATTGAACATCTAATCAAGAGAAAATTTGGGGAAGTTGCCGCTTCAGCCTTTATTTTCAGAAGTTATTATAACTCAATGATTAGCATCTATCCTACCTTCAGAAATCATAACCAATAACAATTAATGCAGCTCACCTCAATGTTAATCTATTGAGAAAATCTGCCTACTATTTATAGCTACATAAATGCTGATAATCCAATAAAGATGGTATTTTCAGATTACCTGAACTTTTCTGCACATTGAACAGGGCTCATTTTATAAATTTCGGGCATCAAAGGAATTTATGAGGGGTTAAAATACATTATATTATATTATTTCTCCGAATAATTTAAATTTTATTATATTTGCATCTTTTGTAAAAAAAAACGAAAAATACTCCAAGGTGTAAAATTTCTGTCACTATTACGAATTATAATTTTTGTGAAATAACATCTTTAAATCAAAATCGTCAATCCTTGGACAAATTTCTCCATGGGTTAACATTGAGTAGAGCGAATCCAATACTGTTAGTACAACAACAGCATATTATTCATGCCTATTATTGTCAGTGGATGCATTCCACATTTTCATGGGAAAATGCCAATGTGGAATTTTCAGACCATTGTGGAATTTCCAGAAACGTATTTCACCAGATAACTGCAAAGAAAACGAAAGTTCTATTGGAGTGTAAATAGTTAACCATTTTACATTACAATTACCGTGAGCCCCAAATGGGGATCATTATATTTTGCCGGTGGTCAAGCTATGAAGTAAACAATTTGTTCAATTTTGATACTATGTTATTCAGAACAAATATTCACTTAACATCCATAAGAAAAAATAATTAATTTCAATATAAATTTTCAGATATTCACTTAGCAAATAGAGAGATGTGAAAAAGCGTCATTTACAAGCAAACTTTTGAAAAAAATATCATATAAATATATTTTTTAATCAAACTGAAAAGTTTAACTGTATACATTATGATTAGACAATGATGTAAACTCTTAACTCTAAAAATAAATGAAAAGTCAGAAATTAAGGTAGGTAACGTTAAAAATATTCGTGATCCCAAAATGGGGCTCCCGATTTTTAATGGGTTAAAGGGAAGAGAGAAATATCTTTGTCATTCTCGGCATTTATGATCTGTTTCGCAATCATTTATCTGACAACAATGGCATCTGTTTCCAGAAGAGCTGTACAAGAGAAAGGGTTAAAGCCATCTGAAGATCGATAAATGTCTGGGAAGCAACGTGAGGTTGACTAATTACTTAAGTTTTGATTGATACGCAAAATATATTTTAGATGTATTTTAATTGAGGCATATTTTTTTCAGTGTGACAGAAGAATGCCCTGAGAACATTTACCAGAACACCCAGTGGAATTTGTTGAAAAATTTGTTTTGGGAATTCCCAGCAGATAAAACAAACTTAGTTCAATATAAGGAGACAGCTGAGTAACATCTATACCATGGCCGATTGCTAATCTTAGACCCACACATTAGCAGCTTGTGTGGCCAACCGCCATAATAATCGGAATGTACGGGATTTACATAAAGACTATTATTCTCGGATTTCACTTGGAAATTAATTACTTTAATAATGCCCCACAAAAACTGTAAATACGGCAACTCTCTAAATCAAACTATTATACACTTTATAAGTTGTTAGTACTTGTTTTATTTGTTAATGTTCATTTGATTCTTCACGGTTTAGTTTCTTTCATGTATTACACACAGACAGATTTTTTTCGGATATCCCGCAACATGATTTAAAATACGTTTCACTGAATAAACATTTACCAAATATGGGATAAAACCAATTATAAACCAATAATAATTCTAAAATGGGCATAATAAAAAAATCCAAATTTATATCAAATAATTTTATAGTGTTGTACAAATACTCTCTTTCTTCCGTTGTGCAAAGATGTAGGAAAAGCTAAAACTTATTAGCATTCTGAAATTTCCAATCAAATATTGTTTCTCAAAAATAGAAATTTTGAGAAAAATATGACCTTGGATTTGCCTACAAATATTTGGAGCAAAATGCAAGTACTTGAAATTTATCAAATATTAACAGAAAGAAGATGAGCAAGCGGAAAGGAAACTAATTCTCCAATCCAACGATGAACATCAAAGTAAAGTGAGACACTCGTACAAACAAATAAACAGAAAAAAGAATAGAATGACAGGACAATATGGATTTATGCATCCTCTAGAAGAATACAAAAGCTAAAACAAAGTTAACAAATTGCCTTCTTTTCAAAGGACTCGGCGTAACCATCAAACATAATATTTGTTAGAATTTTGATTGAAAGAACCAATCATAGGCAGTGGACTGTAATTTTAAGATTTTATTTTCAGAAGGAGGGAGCACATGTTTCGACGGTAAGTGCCGCTGCTCGACTTACATATTACAAATAGTGCCACTAGGTTTCGACATAATGAAAGGGATATTTTTATCAAATATTGTTACCTAAATATATAAACTATAATACAGATATTATATTGTTCTATACGGTCCTTGAAATCTGTCGAAAAAACTGTTTAGTCCTGATAACTGGGCAGTTGTTAATAAAGAAGGAAATAAGAGAATAAATATTAAGGCAGCCAATTTGCGTTTCTACGATAGTGAAAATTTCAGTGTACCAATATTTTGGACGAAAGCTTATATCTTAGAAAGAAAATAAGACAAAAAGACAACGATGTCCAAATAAAAATATGCTAAAAGAAATTAAAATCTCATAAAAATAATTTTTGTTACACCAATTACATATATAATTTATTTTCAGCATTTTAAGTGATCTTTTACACCTTAAAAAAAATACATAATTCATTTTAATTAAAAGTCGGAGAAGTTGTTTACCATTCAATGGTATATACCTTGTAATTTATGAATATATTTTTAAATTATAGATTTAACGTCTATGAATTTAATTACTTATTTCAGATAGAAATTTAAATTTTTGTTGCTTTCAGAAGAAAACAAAAGAGTTGTTAATAGAGTTTTAATGAATGAAATATATTTTTTGTTCATCACAAAGCACATAAGATGAGGAATTATCAAACTAAATAGGTATTCACTTAACGAAAGCCGAAAACTTCATTTCCCCGAAAATTTTACGTATTTTTTTAAACAATGATATACCTAATTTTCTTTTAAGAATTTCAAAATTATTAAAAAAAATATTAACGGATTGTTATTTCTAATGCTCAATGACAAGAAGTATTTCAGACCAGGTCCATATATTACAGTATGGGCTCCGTTTTTTAATGGCACCACGAAGGACGGAGTTCGATTTATCCAGGTGCCACTTTTACCGAGTACCCCCAGGAGCGGTAACTGGTGGGGGTAATCCGTTCCCACCCTCTCTGACCCCATAGAGGGACTTTTCACTCTAGGGATTTAATGTGTCCATATCAGGCATGGATTTGGACAGAGCACTATTACTTCACAACAGATTGCGCTAATGATGCATATGCATTCATGCAGAGTTCTCTGCATGGAGACCCCCCGACTCCTGTCATCACATTAGTCACGGTAACCCTACCCGTCCAAAGAGATGTGAATGAACACGTGTCTTCCAGATATTCCCCCATTTAGAACCCCCCTCCCATTCCCGCCCCCGTGGTCTCCCGCCCCCGCTTGACACCATTTGACCCCCGGGATCTTTGATGCTCTGTAGCAGGACCGACAGAGGAGGAGATCCACGCAGTACGGAGTACGCAGTGAACATAAATCACTGGCTTCCGCCGAGCAGAGCAGAGCAGAGCACATGAATGCAAACTCAGCATAAGAAAAAGACGCTCCAGGGTGATTGAGTGGTAGTGCTATATTTCAATTTTATTACACGATTTCTAACAAGACAGGGACATACAGTTTAAAGTCAATTCCGAGCCGTACGAACGGCCATGATATTTCTCGGACTGAAACCTAGAGACTTGCTTAGCGAATCCAAGTGCCAGAACCATTCGGCTATCAGTCAGCTAAAAAAGTTCCTGAAGGATAAACTTTGTGTAATTTGATAAATGATAAATTTTTCCACACCGTAAGAAACTGTTTGCAGAGATTAAAAGGGAGATGCAAGTTTTAAAATAATAAACTGATAAAGATTTATAGAATACAAATGTAACTTTAAAATTAATTACAAGATAAAAACAACTTTTTATATACCATGTTTTTAAATTTTCTGTTGAATCATATAAACTTGACAATTCTATGTATTAATAAATACTTAATTTTTTTTTATGAATTATCCCATCAACTTGAGAGAAAATAAAGTTAATTGGATATAACTTTTCGTTCCCGTTCCTGCCAATAGATGGCTGCACCAGTCTACAAAACAAAATTAACTGAAAATAACTGAACATTAATTTAATTCTGCTTAAAGATGGCTAAAAGAATTTAAAAAATGCATTGTCATCGTGTTCTGAGCTATTCGAAAAGCTTCAAATGTCTAGCTAGTCGGGAAGTTAGTTAAAAATCGATTGCAAGATTTGTACTGGACAAACACACTCACACACAAACAAGAAAGCACGTTAATAAAAACATGGTAAAAATAGGAGTTAATTAACGGTAAATTTTCTCAAGGTAAAACGTTGATTGGTTACTTTAAATCCCCGAGGCCATATTTCCCAACATTAAGGATGAATTAATAGGGACCTGAAGTTTCAAATGAATTCCGAACGTCCACAAACATTCATGTCTACGTTATATCAGAACCTCAGGCATTCGACCCTCATGCTAGCAGAATACAATATAATTAAAATTCGATAAATTGTTATAGTGTGATTGATGTTATGCAGATGACTTAGGAAAATATTGGTAGTATGAAATGGGGATTTACGTCTTTTCCAAACGGAAAATTATGTAAAGTTTGTTGGTGAATATTACATAAAGATTTGATCGTATAATGGAACGACATGTATCTCCTTTATGTAGCAATCAGTGAAAAACTTTTTTTCACACACCCCTTTCCCAGTTTCACGTTGTTTTCCGACTGTGATTAGAAGTTCATCACTTTTCTGTTAAATATTAAACACAAAATATTTTTAAAATGTATATAATTTTTAGTGATTTGTTTCCATGTAAAGTTAGTATTTTTCACTCGAACACAAAATTGTTAAACACGTTGGAGTTACGCAATTAATAAAAGTCACATTCAGGTTTACTGTAGAGTACTAATTTTTCAGTCTTATTACACGTGCATCATATAATATATTCACTTTAATTGAATTTGAAATTAAACTAGAGAATGCATACACTTGGTGTTCATACTTTTAGGCTTTTAAAATGATAAGGTAAAACGTGTTGGTAGACAGTTATGAGTTTCATCACGCAAGGCAAAAGTTTCATGCAACAATACGCTTACTACACAAATTTGAAAGAGCACATATCATTATTTTTAATTATTTTCCGCCTTATTATTTAAAGTAAATATGTTTTGATACATAGACGGAAAATAGGGAGGGACCACCAATTTAATACGATAGATAATAATATATTGGGATTGTTAATTCAACTATTGATAATTCAACGATAATTCATTTCAAAAAGTTCAACGTAGCGCATCAAACCCAACCAAACCAAATATTACCTTTTGCAGTATTTTTTTTTTCAATTGAAAATAATAATTCTGTTTTTGATGAAAAGATATAAAATGTTGATAATATTGAGATATATTTATAATTTAAGGCCAAAGAATATAGACACAATCGCCTTATTTCAAAACTGTCCAGTTTATTAGATCTAAGGATAACTTGCTAATCAATTCCTATTATGTCCAAAATCCTAAAAAACAATGAGAGAGTCCATCTTCGTGATATGCGGGATACCGTGTAATAGCTGCGCATTTGATTGACTACATACACTCCTGCTTTTGTCGTATTGTAATCCAGTATTATCGCTGGTTTACCACGTTTAAATCAGGAATAACATTGTAGGTGAAGGAATAGAAAGGTTAGATAATCATATCTGCGTTAGAAAGGGTCTAGGTATAAATAGAAACTTCTTAGATCATTCAACTCTTACATGTAAAATCAAGTCATTGAAAATTACTAAAATGTTGCACTCTATACTCGGGCGTGACCTCAGAAGGTTTAATATGTTTTATTTCTTTCATTATATATATATATATATATATATATATATATATATATATATATATATATATATATATATCTGTATATATCGGTACGTTTGTTTATATCTGTTTCCTTCAAATATTGATGTTTGCCTTACTTTATCAGTTATCCTAAACACCTTGTTGGAGATAGGAGCCAACCACAGCATCCGGAAATTGATATAAGAGCTGGATGTATATATGTAGAGACCAATCATTGAGAAGATATTAAGGCACTACAGTTTATAGCATTACAAGTCTGTTAATGTTAATTAAATTTCGTTACTTTTTTAATAATCATTGTTAAACTCATGCTTGTTTGAAAGGTAAAAAATATAATACAACATTATTTTTAAATATGATGTAATGCAATAGCAAAATGTCAACATTTCTGTTTGTAAGATTTTTATCTTTATGGATTTTTTTAGAATTCTAGAGTAAACTGGAATTCTAGTTTAATGGTTGACTTTTTTTAAAACTTTTAAATGTGTTTTTTGAAAACTGCTTTAAAATTAAGATAAATGTTGAAATTATTTATTTACTGCCTTTGTCTTGGAAAAAGGATTTCTTTAAAGAATGATCCAAAGAATTTTGTGACTTTTTTAAATCTTGTGACGCAAAGATGTTTTTCAGTGAATCGTATTATAGTGGCATACTTTTCGCTATCTCATAAATTGTACCCTTGAAGAAGTTCACTTTGTTTTCATTTCCCGTGTAGAAGACAAATGATAATTTAAGTACTCTTAGTGAAGTTTTTTCCGCCCCAATTGTTAATGCTAAGATTTTTAACTTGTTCCGAATAAATATTTTAAGCTAATACAAAAACATATTTTTTTTCAGACAGTATAACAAAATAAAGACTAGCACAATAAACGTGAAATATTTCTAAATAGCTCTTGATTTTTTAATTGCCATAGAAATCCCTCATTTAAAAAAATTATTCAAAATAGATATTAAATAAGGATTGCTTTTTTAGAAGAAACCCCTTCCACACATTATTTGTGCTTTATTAAATAAGATACTTATTTTCCCATTCGTTCGTATAAATTGCAACATGATATTATGAATTTCTAAAGGATATTTGTGGTACAGTATTTTTCTAATAAGTATTTTATTTAAGATAAAAAAGATCATTTAAAAATCTTCCAATATGGAGTTGTCATTTAGAGGATTTTGGTTGGACATATTGTACTTAAAGTACGATTACTAGAAGATACAATTTCTTGATACATCAGTTTTTACTAAAAATTGCTATATATTTTAATATTGAAATACCAAAATTTGTTGTATTTAGCGTAAATTACATGCATTGTTCTCATTTAGCAAAAGATACATAGAGAAATATATATATATATATATATATATATATATATATATATATATATATGATAGAGTTGACCATGCAAAAGATTTGAATAAACAGTTATAATTTTGATTGATTTTGAGGAGTATATAAACCAATATCGTCTCTAATTATGTCTATAATTCTCTCATCGTCTTTAATTCTCTAACCATGGAAATAAGCTTTTTAACAATGAAACATATGGAAGTTGCATGTGAACTGGAAACTGCTTCACTTTGGTGAAGCAATCTGAAGGATCCTGGAGCCGACCAATGAGTTTACTCCATATTCTCATCGACAAACACTCACTCTCCGATGCTATATCCAGAAATATCTGCGTTAGATGTCATGGCCTAGGAAACGGAATTCATCACATTTTCCCTATGACCCTATCGTAATATGACCCTATGGTCCCTATGACCCTATGGTAATGACCCTATGGTCCTAATCTATATTTTTAACATTAATATTTCGTTTCGCATATTCAGGACTTTTATAGGTATTTAATTTGATTTCGAAAAGAGCATGTTTCATGTGTTTTTCGCTTTTTGCATGAAGAAAGTATATATGGTTATGAGAGCAGCCAAAAATTTTAAAATGATTCAATATTTAATGCGTAAAATCTAATTCTAGTATACTAAGGACTGTAAATTAATGTTTCTCAATAAGCTTTTATTTTTTCTGCACGATGAGTAGAAATGAAATTAGAGATTTTAAAAAGAGCAAAGGCTGTCAATTTCCACACAAGTGAAAACTTTGTGTTTTCTGAAGAATTTGTTTTTCATCAAAAATGTAAACAACTGTCTTGATAATTTAAAATATAATCATTATATGTCTATGAAATTTTTCAGGTAGGTTTATCATAATACTAAGAATGTACCGACTCCCATATTTGTCTCTAGGTCTATTATTTGTTGATTTATAGCTGCATTTATAAAAAAAATTACGAAAAAATTAATGAAAAATTACATGTAATTACGTATAATCGTTTGTATTGCTTTTAGATATCAAAATTTCGATTAGCTTTTAGTTCATTACACTCATGAGTATTTTATGTACATATTATTAAAAGAAATATGTAAACATTCTTTAGTTTGTAGAGCCAGACCCGTTTATGTAAATAATTGCTCAGTTTCGACAAAAAATCCTCAATTTCGTAAAAAGTTGCTAAGTTATGGTTTAATTTTTCCTCATTTTCACATTACAGTGCTATATTCCTTCGAAAAAAAGAGAGAGCAACTTTCGCAAGTACAGTGTTTTTTTAAAGTCCGAATGTAGTCGGATACCTTAAAGGTGATTCCGAACGACTACGAACGTACATGAAAAGAAGAGGACTCGAACCCACAGCCTCTAGTATCAATTGCCAGCGACCAAGCCGTTCGGCCATCATCCGTCGTTTTAGTATTGGGAAAAATTTAATGTGAAAAGGACAAATATTGCGGTTATATGATGAATATTTTGGAACCGTATCACAAGGAAACCTCTTCATTTTTGCGGTTTTTTTGAGTTCTATAGCACAGGTGGTCTAGTACCAAAAAATTAAAAATAAATAAATAATGATTTTTTATGTCGTCACTCAAAGTGCAAAAGATCGTATCTCTAAAAACTGTCTTTTTCAGGACAGCAAAAAAATCATATTTTTTCCTTATGATTTGATTCTATAATTATATGCTTTCTGTTTTATTCTTAGCTTAGCATAATATGCTGAACTAAGAATAAAACAGAAAGTATAATTATACAATCAAAGTAATAATTATAGAATCAAATCATAAGGAAAAATTATTTTTTTTTTGCTCTCCTGAAAAATGCAGGTTTTAGCCGTACGACATTTCTCTCTTTGAGTAACGATGTGTAATATAAATATTTTTATCACTGGGATTTATCAAAACCTTTTACAATCGTTTATAATAATAGCAGGTAAACAAATTAATAAAATTTCAGAAAAATTCAAAAAGGACTCATATAATCAGTGGTTTTAAGATAACGCTTCAGCGTTGTTTATTAACAAATAATCTTTTGGTCTTGATGAAACGTTTTCTTCTGCTATGCAAAATAAATATGCCGCCCTAATATACACTATCTGTATTTTTATGTACTTTATGTAACTTCCAACCATTAACATAAAATATGGGTCAGATTGATGATAAGTGAAATGACGGTCCGTTTGCATGATGTCAGCTTGAAGGTTATTTATGATTTGAGGGATCCCTCTATCGGGCAGTATTCATTCTCGGTCAGATGTAAGAGTAAACTTTCAGAAGAATATCTTTTGTCAGCTGCTTCGTAACATCGTTTAGATAGCGTTACACCGAACAAAATAAGGAACAGAAAAAGTGTAGTTCTATGTTTCTGAATGCGAAGCCTCTCATTCGAGACTAGATAAATACGAAAGAATATACTCCCTAGAATAGATTTACGGTTAAAATGGGCATCAGAATTCCCCATGAGAATGACTATTTCTGATGAATGATAGATTTTTGAATATTCGAGATTATTGCCACAAGATGTACAAAACAATTAATTCTATTCAATATTAAATATCTTGTTTGGTACACATAATTAAAGGGGGGGGGGTTATTTGCGTGCGAGAAAACTATTGATAGGAAAACTTCTATAACTAACAAGGTGTTTAAACTCTAATCATCTATAAATTACACGTATTTCTGTTATGTACACTTAAGAAATAAATCAAAAAGCCCATTAAACTGAATATATTTACATCCAATACTTCTTGATGAAAAAAATAGTTTTGTAAAACTGAAACAGTTAACTGCCACATTCAATTTAATTGCTGTAAATTTTAAAAAAACTACATAATGTTGTTTTGAATTTTCAGTTGGGAAACTGGGAAAGTTATTTCTTTCTACTAGCTTTATTTTAGTTGAAAGAAATGAAAATGTATAAACCTATTTAGAAGATGAAAAGTCTAGGAAATATCATATGACAAAATTATTTATCAACGGAGAAATTACTTCTCCTAATAATGAAAATACATTAATACCAATTTCTTAAGTATGAATAAGACGAGGGGAATGACAGGTTATATAGACATCCCATACAGAACAATATTGATATTATTATGAATTCATAAATATATGTGTAAGTTCGAGTAAAAATTTATTTAATGGATTAGCGTTAACTAAGTTTCAAATAATTTATCATGTTCTAACAAGTAATACCTGTCTTGCAAGGGATAAGATAAATTTCTGAAACCCATATAAATAGATTAACAGATTTATGAAAATCACAATTACTCCAAAATTAAACTAAATATATTTTCCTGATAGTAATAAAACTATAGTTAGATTCACTAAAATATATTAAAATTAGTATTTATATTATTACAATTGTTTGCTTTGATTTATTAACTCACATTATTTAATCACATAGAGTGAAGCGAAAAAACCCGTCAGTCTACTAATCTTTGATTTTGCTCTATCAAGAAAAATCCAATTTAAATCTCATTTAAAACTCAATATTAATTTTCATTAATATTGCGAAAATTAGAAAATAATTTCACGAGAAAATGTTCTATTTATTCATCGGAAATCCACCATTTTCTAATAAGCAGATTTTTATATTTTATAGAATAAGGTTTTTATTTCTTAAAGCCCAATAAACACTCAGACAATATTTTCTTAAAAAAATCTTTTTTTCCAATCCTTAACCCCAAAAAGTACCTTTCTAATGGCCGTGAGAGCAATAATAAAAATAATTCCGTACAACTTATAGATACTGCAATTCATCAACTTTCAGTCCACTAACTTGCACAGATTAAAGTAAAAAATAAGTATTGTTTATTAGTCCATTTTTTACCCTAGCAAAACAAACATAAAAAATTCAATTTCCCCCATGCCTAAAAATAAACTCTTTAGAATATTTTGTTAAAGAAAATTCATTAATTGATCACTGTGCCTAAACTTAAAAAAAATGACATTTGTGGACACCTCAGGAGCACATTTTTAGCTCTATAAGTTATATTCCTACAGGATTAAAATTCTCATTTTCTTTTTAAGCAAAAAAAAAAAATACAGAGTTAAAATAAAGACCAAGGAAAAAAAAGATAAAAAAAAGCAACCCTGTACTCTAAAAACAACTTTTAAAGACATTATGAAAGCTTAAAATATTAAGCCTCAAAATTTGTAAATTATAATTAACTAAAACATAAATAATCTTTTTACACTATAGACCCAAACATTTTTCTCATAAGCACATTTTTACTCAACTAAAACGCCTGTAAAGGGGAAAAAATTCCGTTTATTATTTTTAACTTCGTGTCTAAATGCGGGTAATTCTTAAAACTAATAAAGGAACTTTCTTCGAGCGCGAAAAAACAGATTTTTTTAAAGCCATCAAGCGAAGGGGCTGTTAAAAGAATTACCTTATTTTTTACGTCATTATCTTTACATTAAAATGCGTTTTATCTATTTCAGATAGTTGACAAACTTCTCTTGAAAGTTAAAAACCTGTATTTTTTCCCATTAAATGAAAAAAATATTTAATAAAGTTTACTTTTTAATGTCCATCCAAGAAACTAAATAATTTATTTTTAATTTATCTTTAACTACCTCTAATAAAAATCAAATATATATATATATATATATATATATATATATATATATATATATATATATATATATATATATATATATAAAATTTACACTGTGAACTATTATATCTGATTTTGTGTTCTAGATTTGGCAACACAGGAATAGATACAAGTGTGTGACGAGTGTTAATACTTTTCAGTGTGTCCTTTATTATTGAAATCTAATTGGTTACTGCCGTGGAATCAGTTGGTTACTGCCGTGGAATCAGTTGGTTACTGCGTGAAAAAGTGCAGTTAGCTTTCGGATTTCAAACAACTAGGACCTGTGTTTTCTGTGCTAAAGGAATGTACATTTTGTGCATAGCTTCATGTCAGTTTAATAATTTTAAATGATTTAATGAATAATTAATCAAGTACAACATTATCTTCATTGAGTGATGTTTTTGTTTTAAATGTTTTAAAGAGTGTTATATATATATATATATATATATATATATATATATATATATATATATATATATATATATATATAATAGCACACTCTTTCGTTTTGCGGGTTTATTTTTCTATTAGGACATCATGATGTTAGCCACCAGTAGTTAAGTATATTTTTTAGTATCCAATTTCGAGACTAACATTAAACAAACTAAATCAACCTTGTTTTAATATATTTATCCAAAAAGATCTCGTCATGAGCGGTATTAGAGTATAATCTTCCAAAGAAATGCAATGGATTAAATTTTAAATAGTATAGGCTTACACGGATGTATGAATCACTTAAAAATAAAACTCTTCAATATTTAATGTGTAGCACAAACACGACGGATTAAAATGGAAGCATAATACTTGTTACCCACGTAACAAACCTTTCTGTCAAACGATAGCTTACATTTTACGTCTCCGTGCACCTACTGCCTCGTGCTAAAGCTCTCTATTGTACGCTAATCACCACACGAATGCCTTTACATAGCTACAATTTTAAATAACTTTTCAAATGTCAAATGTTATTTAATGGCACGTTGCAAACAAGCCTCGCTATTTGAAGCAAAATTACTTTATTAGTTTGTCTACAGGAACTCTATTATATATATGATTAGATTTCCAAAGAATATATTATGTTCACTACGAATTTAAAAAAAGACGAGTTCTTCGATGTTTTTGTCGAAGATATTTTAATTTTAATTGTGTTTGTGTAGCTACTTTTGATTGTATGTCACTTTGTGCACAATCCTTAGATTAAAGCAAGGTAAGAAAGGAAAATATTGTAATCCAAAGAGCGTTCAAATTACGATATTGATAATTTCTAGCTTTTAAAATTTGTTTATTCGTAGTGTATTCTAGAGCATTTATTCTTTAACGCCTGGTCCTTCTTAATTTGATAGGATATATGAATTTAAGAAAAATCTTCTGTGTTTGTTTCAAACGTAATGTGTTAAGAACACCTTCGCAATCGAAAATATTGTTTTGCGTATGCATCTATACCACTACACCCTTACTTAGAATTAACCATAAAAAATAAATAATGTACTCATCTTATACATAGCGACATGTCCTGACTGGGTATAAAAGAATCATCGTAAATGAATCATATCCTTGTCTAAATATCTTAGGTTATCAACTACACATATGTCTCATTTCCCAAGAATTAATTGAGAGGCAATAATTTGAATGATGGCTCAATATCATAACGTATCGGAGTTACCCAAAATTTATGTTTCTCCCTATGCCACAAATAGTAAGGCATAGGGAGACATAATGACCAATATCTAGGCGTGACTTTCTAAGTTCGGTGTTGGAATATGAGAGGACTTAGGACAGAGTTTAATGTCCCTTTTCTGATATGATATTTTTTATTGCTTTCATTTCTGCATATATTCCTTTGCGTTTTCAAGAAAAAAATATTTGTACATTTTAAGAGGAATATTCGATGGAATGAGGTTCTCAGAGCTTGCTCCCACCAAAATTTAGGTATTTTATTTGTGGTTGTTCCTAATGATTCCTGGCCGGAAGTTCCAGAGTAGGTCCATGTAGTCTTTGGGGTGAGTAGTATGGCTCAGGTTTATGATAGCATCACAAGGGTCAAGTCCGACTTGGCTAGGTGCCACCATAATTTTGACCGAGCAACCCCAGGGGCGACACCTGTGGGGATCATACTTTCCCCACCCTTTGACATCATAGGAGGTATTTCCGATCTAAGGATTTAACGTGCCTATATTCGCTTAGACACGAAGGTATTTAACGGCGTTTGTCTGGATACGATCCGAGAACCCTCAGTACCGAAAGCCGGCGCTACCGATAGGCTACCTCGAGCTAGGTATTTTATTTAACAACCATGAATGAACCAACCCACCAAAAATGGTCATTTAGTTTGAAATTAAACAATATTGGGTATTCATTAGTGTATAACTTTATCAGCGTTCACTTAAGTAGTAGCTTTTAACTAGTAAATTTTTAATGTGTAGTGATACCCTGTAATCAATAAAATATTTTAATCTTCTTCCAAATTCATGAATGGGTGGTAAAAGTACCAGTCTATCGTCACTTGAGCCGTCTCTGGAAATACCCAAATGGTAAAATATAAAAACTAATTCTAAAAATATAATAATTTTTTTAACTGTTTATAAATTTGCATCTCAAATGCATAATTTTTTACGAGGTTTGTAGGTGAGAAAGTCAAACAGTTGTATGAACGGAAACTAATTAATCGTTATTTAGAACTATTTGGTTTTTGAGACAGTAAATTATAATTGTCATAATAAATTAATAAATACGTATATGCTTAGTATATGCTTAGTGAAATAAATGTTAAAATTTAATAACATCATGTTAAATTTGAAATTTTGGAATATTATTCGTCAGAAAGCATTACGTTTGAAGAAAAATTTTGGCATGAGAAATATTTAGTACCATGTAATTTTTTATAAGACGCTGGACTATTATTTAATGTTTTTTTTTAACTTTTATTATTCTTGTTGTTTTATGCTGTTGTTCGGAATTGTGTTTGTTTTGACAAAAGAAGAAAATACTTAATTGACCGAAAAATTGTGTGATTTGTTCCATTAAATAAAAATTTCTAGTTTCGGTTAACGAGGTAATTAAATATCATTAGCACAGATGCACATACAATTCAGAAAAATGCATTCTATAATAGCAAATAGATACTTCCATCTTATGTTAAAGCTATCATAAGAAAAATATGTTTTGTATGTAAAGAATGAAGGTTAAAATTCAAATTTATTAATTTAGACTAATTATATTACTCTGTTGAAGAATGAAAATATGAAAGAAATAATATTAACATAACAAAAGGAAATCACATCTTGCCTGGAAGTAAATAATCTTGCCACACATATGCATTTCCTATCAGTTTATTAGTTAAAATCCAACAATCTTTCAAGGAACACTGTTTATACCAAATACATATTCTTGGACATTTTTAAGAGTCGAAAGAGACAGGAACACGTCAACAATTCAGTCAGTTTAAAGACAATTAAGTGAGGAATTTCAAGAGTCTCATGAAATTAAATTTGCAGTTGCTTTAAATATTAAGGCAAAATTTTTAATTGAACTTTTTAAATTGAAATTTTTGCTGTATGATCGCAACACAAGTTTAATTATATATCTATCGTACATTAGTGGACGTTTAAAAAAAGAGGTTTGATTGATTATACCACTTGTTATTTAATTAATTAGGCCAATATTTTTTAAACATGGCCAATAAAATGCTTATAAATGGAGAGATTATTTCAAATCTTATTGGAAGAAAATACACACACGCATATATATATATATATATATATATATATATATATATATATATATATATTATGAAATTAATTTATATCACTGTCATCCAAGTTGAACATACGAAATGGCATGCTAAATTTTTTTTGGTATATAAATAAAATGCTTTAAAATTCAGCGCTAAGTTTCTAGTAAGTAACTTAGGTTTTTTCCTTTAAAATATGGGCAAAAATGCTAATGTTTATCATCGTATAAATATAATTCATATACTATATTGAATGCTTTAAAGCATTGGAAATTTCCTATTGATAATTTTTTCTTTGCTTTTTAGAGATCTTTTTTGAGGTAAACTAAAGAAATTTCACTATTTCTTACTATTAAAGCACTTTTAAAGATCTCATATAAATTATCCTCAGTTCAACACAACAATTTTATAGCTGAAAAAGCGAGAATCTAATCTCTAAAAATAAGTTGCCACAGGACAAGAATTTTTTATATCTAGTATTGCTCTTCTATAGTTCCCAGCAGTGACGTCAGAGGTCGAATAATGCTCCAAAGGCAAACTCGCAAGAAATTTTAATTTTACTTTATATCTGCCAGGAAAAATAGACCTAATTACATTGCTTCGCAATTGCTAAGGAATAACTGTTTTTTTTTCAAACTAGCGTTCCCGACAGCAGACCAATCACAGTAAAATGAAACGCAGAGGGCGCAATAGGGCAGGACCTGTTAACTGTATAAAAGGCAGTGCACGAAAACTCTTTATTCATTCGAAAGTTCATGCAGTTGAGTGTTTAACGAAAATAGCGCCGTAGGCTGTTGGAACTTATTTCTGTGAAAATCAGTGTGGTGTAGCAATAATTAAGTGTAAAATGTCTGCAAGACATTATTTGAGTGCGCATGATCATGGACGAACAGTTGGACGGCTCGAATTAAAACAAAGTGTCACTACTGTGGCCAGAGTTATGGGAGTGGCAAAAAGTGTCATATCACGATTTTAAAAGGCCGGCTGAAGGTGGAAATGGTACGCGAAAGCAATCATGGTTGTTGTGGAAGGAACACCACACCTCAAGAAGATCGATATGTATCCCTATTGGTGAAAACGAACAAGCATCTTCTAGTTAGATAGTTACAGACCTTGCAACAGCTACCGGTACAAATGTATCAGCCCGAGCTATTTCTAGGTGATTAAATCAGGTTGGTTTGTATGCAAGGCTCTTCAATGCATTCCTCTTCAACCCCGCCATCGTCGAGGAAGATTACGTTGGTGTAAGGAACATATTGGTTGGGGTCAGCAAGAGTGGTCCTGAGTGATGTTCTCTGACGAATCCCGTTTCACTGTGACAAGTGATTCTGGCCACCAGTTAGTGTGGAGAGAGAGGGGAACACGTTATGCACCACAGAATGTTCAGGAACGTAATCGGTATGGCAAAGGCGTGATGGTGTGTCCAGGCATTATGCACAATGGCGAAACACCGCTTCACATCTTTGAGCGAGGTACCGTTACATCGCAGCGGTACTGAAGACAGATTATTCTGGATCATGTTCGTGTTTTTAGGGGTGAGGTAGGTCCAGATTTTCTGTTTATGGACGACAATGCGCGCCCATACAGGACCGCTGAAGTATCGGACATACTAGAAAGTGAAAATATTGAACGTATGATATGGCCTGCTTACTGTCCTGACCTAAATCCTATAGAACATCTGGGGTGCTCTTGACAGACGTATTTCTCAAAGAAATCGCCGTCCCCGAACCATTCAAGATCTGAAAATTGACTTGAGAGAGGTGTGGGACAATATCTCTCAAGGCCTCCTCAATACTTTAGTAGACAACATGAAAAACAGATGCAAAATGTGCACTAGTCTCCGAGGAGGTCACACACCTTACTAACGTACTGATAATTGTTTCATTCTGGCAGAAAGACCCATTTTTCTCGGCTGTTTGGAAATGCTCCAAAGAGTGTCTTTTTTGTTTTTCTTTTCTTCTTTTTCCATGTGACGAAATCTGTACCATTTTGCATAATAAATAATGTACAGTATCTCTAATAAATATGTACTAAGTTTCATTTATTCAATCAATGTCTATTATGAAATATTCAGAAAAATGTGACTGTTCCTTAGCAATTGTCAAGCAGTGTAAAAAGGATGCTGAACTCAGTGACACAAAATTTAGTCATTTAGTTTATTTATTTATTTCTTTTTTCTTTTTTTTTAACTGAAGGGGAGCTAGAAATTTAGATATTTATATAAAACGTAGATAAACGTTTTCTAGAAGGGAATTCTGATATATCTGAATTTCTAGTTCCCGTAAAATTTAATCCTATAGAGAACTGCAGTTTATTCAGCTATTCTCTTGCGTATTCAAATACAATAAATATAATTATATATCAAGTTGCACGTTTTAATTTAATATATTTACCAGTAAAGTTCAGATGAGAGGTTACTAAGTCATCTAGAATTTTAAACTTCACAGCGCCACGCACTTGTTCAAATCCTCACACATGTTTCAGTTCGACAGTGGAACTATATTCCCTCAGGTGTTAAAACAAAATCACCAGAGCAGAACGCTCTACTTTCCCGCATGCTTTTGCCGAACAGTTGTAGATTATCGAAATGATTAAGCAAAGTTTTATCTTTCGAGTTTTAGAAAATAAAGTAAAGATAAACAAACACATATTTTTGAAAAGTCAAAAAGAACTGTCTTCTGTACCTTGGTTGCGAATTTACTTTACAGATTTAGCCACAAACTAACAGTATTTTGCATAATAATAACTATTACTATCAAAATGTACTACGAACTTCCTGGGCTTGGCTGAAATTATTTCTTAAGCAAAAATACACTAACTACGACATAAATGAACATCTTTGTATAGCTGTACTAACTCAAACAATAGTATATTGAATTAATGATTATACAAAAGTGCTTAAAAGAAATTTTATGTTGCAAAATTATTTTTTAATGAATTGCGTATACACTTAGTTAGAATATTTTACCACTGCAATAAATCATAAGTAACTTAAAGTGTTGGAAAACATGATACAATTTTTAAATTATGCGCTATACCTGACTATGTTTTATTCAGATCAAGGGACCTTGGCTCCCTTTGAAAAAAAGAATCCAAGTTGATACTTTTTTCTATTTCGTTTATCATAAAATATTAAAGAGAATGGTTTTGATAGGAATATATAAGAAGAGAAGAATTATGGCTAGATGGTGGGGAATTTTAAAACTACTTTTTGTTTCTTTAAAAGGTTAAAATATATATTAATTCAATTTTTCATATTTTCCAATTTAAAAATTATAAAACGAATTTATGTTATATTGATAAGAGGTAAATTTTATTAAAAGAATATTATATCAATATGTAAAAAATTATATTTTACTGAAAGTCCTACGTCTATTATACAAAAAAATATTTTACTAAGTTTAACGGAGATATCCTTAATGCATACAAGTGCTTGTTTTCCAAAATAATTTAGTTGGTCAGAAACAAAATGGTGGTATGTATAAAAAATGCCTTAATTGATTCCATTCAATTTTTAACAGATTTTTAACTTTTAATTTATGCCAAAATCCATCCATGATTCTGTTCAATATATGCTACTGACGATATGAAAAGGTCAAATAATCTTTTAAATATCTGCTCAGTATTCAACATTTTAAATATACAAACATATCTTTATTATGAAGTGAGAAAAATCACTTCAAAGATTTCAACTTAAAATAAAATGTTCAAAGCGCCTTTTTACTATACTTATATTCTCGGATCATCTCATAATTTCACTTTAAAATAGGGGCACGGTATTACATTTATGCGACTGAATAAATGAATTGAAGTTGTCGTACATGCATCAAAATTTCCAGTATTTTAATTTGTTTATAGTTCCCAATTTAATTTGTATTTCAAGAAATACTGTAGTTCCTGTCTCTTAAAATTGAAATCTCCTGGAACATCTATATGAATAAGCAAACGCCTCAAAGTTATTGATTATACTAAGTACTTCATCTAAATAATGGTAACGTTCTATTACAAACTTCTGGTTCTAAAAATAAGGAACAGATTCTTGAAACTACCCACTCATTTTGATTGAAAAGTGATCCCGTAAACAATTTTGATATCACACAGCATAAATTATTAAATTAATATAGAAAGTTTCAAAATAAGTTGACTTTATATTCATATTACTTTATATTGAGGTTTGTTTGCTTTGAAAGAATGTTCCATATATTAGCACATCGAAATATAACTTCTTTTTAAGATAGAGTCGTGGAATTATATTAATGCAAATTAATGAAAGAATCGATGGCACCGTGCCTCCATTATAATTTCCAATTGACTTGCAAAATAAGTTGACGTTATATTCAGATTACTTTATAGTGAAGTTTATTAGCTTTAAAGGAATGTTCCACATATTATAACATATGTGTATAACTTCTTTTTAACATAAGGGCACGGAATTATATTTATACAGATGAATAATTGAATCGATGGTGCCTAGTCTCCCTCATAATTTCCAATTGACTTGGAAAATACGTCGACGTTATATTTAGATGAAGTGCTTTATAGGGAAGTTTATTTGCTTCAAAGGAATGTTTCACATATTATAACATAGATGTATAACCTATTTTTAAGATAAGGGCACGTACTTATATTTATACATATTAATAAAGGAATCGATGGTGTCTAGTCTCCATCATAATTTCCAATTGACTTGGAAAATACGTTGACGTTGTATTAAGATTACTTTATAGTGAAGTTTATTTGGTTTAAAGGAATTTTTCACATATTATAACATAGATGTAAGACTTCTTTTTAAGATAAGGGCACGTACTTATATTTATACAGATGAATAAAGGAATCGATGATATCTAGTCTCCATCATAATTTCCAATTGACTTGGAAAATACGTTGACGTTATATTAAGATTGCTTTATAGTGGCGTTTATTTCTTTTGAAGGAATGTTCCACATATTAGCACATAAAAGTATAATTTCTTTTTTGGATAGAGTAGTGGAATTATATTAATGCAAATTAATGAAAGAATCGATGGCGCCGTGCCTCCATCATAATTTTCAATTTACTTGGAAAATACGTTGATGTTATATTCAGATTACTTTATAGTGAAGTTTATTTGCTTTAAAGGAATGTTCCACATTTTATAACATATAATTATAACTTCATTTTAGATAAGGACAAGGGATTATATTTATATAAATGAATAAAGGAATCAATGGTGCCTAGTCTCCATCATAATTTACAATTTACTTGGGAAATACGTTGACGTTATATTCAGATTACTTTATAGTGAAGTTTATTTGCTTTGAAGGAATTTTCCACATATTATAATATGGAAGTAAAATATATTTTTAAGATTGGGGAAGGAAATTATATTTATGTAAGTGAATTAAGAAATCGATGGTGCCTTGTCTCCATTGAATTACGGGCGTATGTATCTGTGAATGTCATAAAATGTTAGAAAAGTTTTGTATAGAATAATTCCTGATAAAGGGGTACATATATATTCTTCTAGGGAATAAAATCTCTTTAAGAGCTCATATTTTGACGATATTTTGATATCCTGTTACATGATCAGCTATTCCCCACACTGACGAGTAATTTGGATTGGGTTGCATTATATACGGGTCATTACACTTTGCTAATAAAGATTTAGGCAGCTTATGGATAAAGATGACAGACTATGAATGAAGGCAGATATGACAACGGGGAATTAAGATTTTTAAAAGTTTTATCAGATTGACGTTACATTTCTAATATTTGAGAGAATATTTTTCTAACATTTAATGAGTTCATATCATGCACAGCCGCTCTCTGTTTTAAACTGCAGATAAGTCTGTTACTTATTGGATGATACATTTTTTTCAATTATAACACTAGCGGTTATTAAAAACGCAATGATCTTGTAACTATTATAGATAATGAAAAGTATTATTTCTCCTACAGTGTATTACTTTCTACAGTGTCTATTTAGAATAAAAAAGCAGATTAATTTCACGTTCAAATAATTTTTATGGAAAAGCTGCATGTAAATATTTTAAATTTAGAATGATTTAATTTTTGTTTTCATATGAATTTACGATTAATGTTTATAAAAATGTATTCTATGATTTAAAAATAGATATATATGAATATTGCGAAAGACATCTGTATTTCAATCAATTAAATTTAAAAATAAATTGATTTTTTATTATTATACAAGAGCTGATTTATCTTCATAAACATGTGGGACTTTTTGTATTATGCTTATATAAAGGGTCAAAGATACCCCTAATTCAATAACGGTAGCATGATTGATACCATACTAGCCGTATAACAACAATCAATGCAATGTAACAAATTCAGGTGTTCATTCGGATGGGAGTGCACGCTGTGAGTGTTAGTAATGCATTTTTTTATAATAATGTGCCTTAAAAGCAATTCCACGTTATATAAAGCCTGGGTTAGAATAAAAATGACCAATAAATGGTAATGAGCTACACTTTGATGTTCCTGGGACATAGGATAATAATTTTCTGGCAGATGGGAATTTCTGTAACGCTTGTCACTTAATGACATTTGAGCTCCAACTCGTAGTTCCTGCCCATGCTTTCCCAAAATTTTTAGAGATAATAATTACAAGATAAAAAGAAGTTTTTATATACCATGTTTTTAAATTTTCTGTTGAATCATATAAACTTGACAATTCTATGTATGAATAAATACTTTTTAAAAATTATTTTGATGAATTATCCCATCAACTTGATAAAAAATAAAGTTAATTGGAAGTTAACTTGCGTTTAAATTTTCGTTCCCGTCCCGGTCGATAGACGGCTGCACCAGTCTACAAAACAAAATTAACTGAAACTTAATTCAAATCTGCTTTAAGATGGCTAAAATTATTAAAATAGTGCATTGTCATCGTGCTCTCAGCTATTCTAAAAGTTCCAAATGCCTAACTAGTCGGGAAGTTAGTTACAAATAGATTGCAAGATTTGTACCGGAAGAACGAACACACACACATACAAACAAACAAACAAACAAATATACAAACAAACAAGAAAACGAGTTAATAAAAAAATGGTAAAAAATGGAAAAGTTCAACTGTTCAAATTTCCATTGGGTTAGTTTGCAACGCATTCAAGATTACTTTAAAAAAATGGCAAACAGGAAACAATCAATTCTCAGGTAGAGTTGACCAACATATTTATAACAGATAAACATAAACAGTACAGCACTGAAAAATTGTATCTGACAATGCAATCAAAATAGGATCATTTTGCAAATATAGGGAAGCTTTGTTAGTTCTGTGCTTTAAATTACTAGAAACATCGGCGAGCTATAAGACATGTTTTTAAATTTTCGGAAATTGTGTCTTATCGTTTTCATTCCGCCTTGAATTGTTTATCTTAATAGTCAGTATACAAAAATACCGATGATTTTATTGACAATATTGGGGCTCCTCAGAAAGAGAGACATTTCAAGACAGACACACACACACACACAGACATATATATATATATATATATATATATATATATATATATATATATATATATATATATATATATATATATATATATATATATATACACAGGCCTGTATATTAGAAACCCGTGGACTTGTATGCAAATGTACATATGATTATTCAAATCAAAATACGCGGGTCATGTGAGTTACACGTAATCACAACACCGATAAAACAAACGGAGAAAAGTGTAGAATAATGTGTAAAACTATACACTTGTCTCCGTTGGAGAAATGTCTTATTTCTTTATTTATTTGGGGGGATGGGATAAAAATTTTGATGAATTATCCCATCAAGTTGAAAGAAAATTCAAGTTGAAAACTTACCCAAATGGTTTACAAAGATCTAAAAATAGCTTTTATTGGTAAATAGCATCATTTAATAAAATTTGCTTTGGTGTGTGATACATTTCAAAGTATGGATTTGAACAAAGAGCGTTCAAACTAACCCTGATTTGAATTTGGATTCTACACCCTTTCATCAATTTAGATCTGTTAGGTGCTTCTATCTCTATTTTTTTTTTAAAGTAGAAGGTTCATAAATAATATCTAAAAAGATGCCGAACGTATATAATTGGTATTTTTGTAGTTCAGATTGTTAAAAGTTGACCCCGAGAGACTCTCGGGCTTAGTACACTTCAAAGAAAATGGAATCCCGAGTGACACTCGGGCTTAGACCTCAAAGTGTTTTAAAATATTATTTGCATTTTTTAAAATGAATAATTACAAGATAAAAAGAACTGTTTTTATACCATGTTTTTAAATTTTCTGTTGAATCATATAAACTTGACAATTCTATGTATTAATAAATACTTTTTAAAAATTTTGATGAATTATCTCCATCTACTTGAAAGAAAATGAAGTTAATTGGAAGGTGACTTGTGTTTAACTTTTTGTTCCAGTCCCGGTCAATAGATGGCTGTACCAGTCTACAAAACAAAATTAACTGAAAATAACTGAAAAGGAATTTAATTCTACTTAAAGATGGCTACAAGTATTAAAAAAATGCATTGTCATCATGTTATGAGCTGTACTAAAAGTTTCAAATGTCTAGCTAGTCGGGAAGTTAGTTAAAAATCGATTGCAAGATTTGTACCGGACACACACATAAACACACAAACAAGAAAGCGCGTTAATAAAAACATGGTAAAAACGACTTTCATTTTCTGAATAAATAATCTATTTGTGTTAAACCACTTTCATAAAAAGTTACAAATAAATTCAGTAACAATCGCAAATTGAACGTAAAATTGAACTTAATAAGAAACATAAAACTCTATGAAGACGCAGGATTTAATTGAAGATTTTTTGATTGCATTTCCTGCACGAGTTGTAAAATTGCTGTGACAGTGTGACTCTGCGCCTCAAAAGTTGTATTAGGGGATTTTAAAAGTAGAACGGAGATTTTTTTTTATATTTGAAACGTCAGGAAACTGTAGATATTCAAGAATTATTAGAATCTCAAGAAAATGCATTCTAAATTTTATAACAAAAAAAATTCTTTATGACAATTCACTTTACGGACCACTTCTTAGGTTTTCCGAGATCACCTCTGGTTTGTAGATCATCGGTTAAGAACCAATGTATCAAAGGAAGTTTAACCTTCCGGTTTATAAAAATCTTGATGTCAGCGTGGTGCTATTTTTGATCTTTTCATAGATCGTGAATGACTAAACTTTCATTCTTAGAAGTTGTATGGGCGAAACATATTGTCCAATGCCCAGTTAACTCGTGTTTAAGCATTCGCCTTTACTTTTGGAATTATTGACGCACAGAATGGTGTGGGTTTTCATTACAGTGTTTTCGATTGCAGAAATGTTTATTTAATAGTGATATTAACGGTTTTCCTAAAGTTTTCGCATTTTAGTTTGGTTGGCATTTCTATGATGACACCGTAATTTCTTTCTTTCTTTCTTTGTTAAGTCAGGTAAGAGCTTTTTAATGAATTAAACCTTTTATGGACCACTTTTTTCTTTCAGGAATCGCTTTGGTATTTTCAATGATTCTGATTAATTTCACAGTTGGTTTTAAGATAACTTTTATTTTAAAAATGCATACATAAGAATATGGAGGTAGGAAGTATTCTTCCCGTGGCCCATATGCTGACAAACATATATTACTTTTATAAATTATAAATCTTTAACTTATCTGTATAACTAATCTACAGATTTTTCATGTGCAAATAAAGTATAAAGAACAAGACAAACAAATACTTACGTTTACAGTTGAAAAATAAGAATTTTCAGGTCAAAGCCCATGCAGCAACAACCACTTGCGGGAAACAATTAGTTGTATACAGCTGAGTATTTCTTCGAAATATTTAAAAAATATGGATGACAGCACAATATTGACCGAGGAACTAATTTTCTCATTAGTGTTTTAGCTGTGACAGAAAATATTGTTGAGAATTAGACATCCTGTGGATATATATGAAAAGGCATTTGGTGGGAAGCCAGATTCCTACGGCCCACGAAAAGGTTAAACGCAAATACTGATAACTCGAGTTACCACTCTGTTATAAATACATTGGTAGGTTAGAAGATTACATTTACTAGGATGAGAATTGCGATTGGATTGTAGAGCAGTAAAGAAACAGGAAAAAATATTATTTAACAGTGAGATTGATTGTGATGAAGTTTACAGAGAATTCTGGATAGACATGGCAGTAACTTTGTATGACTAGATAGGTATTTGAGGAGCAACTAGTAATGAACATGGTATTAGAAAAGGAATGGAGAAAAAATCGGTAATGAGATTTTATTAGATTGCTAATCAAATAAATGTTTTACACCACCCGGTAATATTGGAGAATTTAATAATCAAATTGCGCATTTCTTTAAACCGCCTCATTTACAATTACCTAGCTGATGCATGAGAAATTCCTTACATTTCCTTAATTTAACATTAACTATCTCTGAGCTTTTATGAAAACTGATATCGCAAAGCCAAAACCTCTCTTAAATTTCTTTAGTTAAAGAAAAAAGTAAACTAACGTAGGTCATAGAAGCTGACACATATTTTTGATAAAATGACCCTGTGAGCATCGCGCTAACAATCAAACTTGAATGACATGAGTAAAGAGACAATTATGTCCATAGTTGCTCAAAGTTGTAATATTACAGTAATCATTCGATGCATCGGGAAACGCTAGCTTCGACAAGTCACCCAATACCTCCACGGTGATCAACGGCTTTCTGAAATGCCAGTCTATCATTCTTTCTCCTAATTCATTTTGACATTTTTTTGCATAACTACATTGGGCAACTTGTATTTTTACGAGGGTTGTAAAATAATGTAACGGCAACGTCGCCCAGAAAGTCGTAGAACATCGGGCATGCTCAAACAGGATAACGGAGGAGTGAGGTGGAGCTGTAGTCGATGTGTAGAGTACATAAATCCTTAGATCCAGTAGAAGGGGTAGTTGCTGCGTGACGTTGAAGTGGACAGTGTCGTCTCTACCGCTCTAAATCATGTTTACAAAAAGTGATCAGCGGTCGGGGATTAAAATCAAGGTTGACCGTGGCTACAGCACCATCTGCACCCGGGAGTTGTTGGAACACCCTCCGTACACCCCTGGCACGACCTCCTTCCTAATTTCAAAGAACCCCGTCGAGGTATCAGATTTTCTTGACGTGCCGTCTGTGATCCGAGCATTAGGTGTTCCGTCGCTGACATCAACACACATCACCTTGCCAATGATATCCTACGGCTTCCTGACATCTGGCAAAAAGTACATGACTTTGCTGGTGATTATATTGAAGGAATGTAATGTAATTTTGTTTGTATGTATTTTTAAAAAGTTTTCTGGATATGTTGAAATAACTTTATTTATAACCCTCGTACAAAAATACACTCCAAGTGCAAAGATATTAGCTTAGAGGAGTGCCCATTTTCTACAACAGCTTCTTACTATTTTATAGAATCAAATTTTGCGATACTGAAACAAATATTCTAACGTAACAAAATGATATAGGAAATCGATTCATTTTATTACCCTTGTCTAAGATATATATATATATATATATATATATCTTAGAGTATATACATAAATATATACTTATCTATATATATATATATACTAGCGGACCCGACAGACGTTGTCCTGTTCAAACGTTGTAATTGTAGCTGAAGTTCCCGGCGATGCCCGGGATTTTAAGAATGTTTGTTAACCAAAATCAATTTAAAAATTAACACAGTATAAATAACATAGAAAAAAAAGCATACGAAATGTTATACATATTAATACTATGAAAACCCAATTAAAAATGTATAATAAACTCCTCAGATTTCAGCTATATTCGGTATTTCATCATAAAAAAGCTGAAAAAAATAAAAATAAATAAAAATAATAATTTTAAAAAATTAAAATAAAAAAATAATAAAAGAAAAGAAAATAATAATTAAATAATTAAAAAATAATAAAATAAAAGCTGAAATAAAAAAGCCTTAAAAAGAAAAAGCTGAAATAACAGGTCTAGCAAAATTTACACAACTCTGGATTCGAACCCGGGTCGAGAGCATGGTACTTTCCAAATTGGCGACCTTCCGAATGCGCTACGATGAGACGGTGTTCTATTGGATAAAGTGAAACATATTCGCTATTGGAAAGTTGTTGTGGGCTGGTGATTATACATGTCAGAGGAGTTTTTAGTCAGAAATAAGTTAGCAGGATAGAAGCTTAGTCTTTAGCTCTTCAATAGACACAAAGATATAGGCGAGGAGGATTGCAGTAGCGATTAAAAAAGATGTCGTGTCACTTAACGTGGTTGATTCAAATTTTCCATCGCGTGTCGAGAGTATCAATATGCCGTTGGATCTGATCCATTTTAGAGTATAAAATCTGACTTGAAAGATTATTATCTTCATTTATTATTCTGGTTTAATATATGACTTGAAACTTTTTGATTTTATTCATTTTTATTTTTTCGCTCGCTGTTTGCTAACTAAACCTAACGTGGACGCCATTATCTAGAGGGGTGATTTCACAAACTGTAACAGCTTCCATTTACCGGACGCACCCTCTTATAAATTGTTGGTTTTTTATTAATTAATTAAAAATATAAAAACATATTCTATCGGATGAAATTGTGAATCTAAACCATTCTCGAATCAATTAAATTGCACACACAAAATTTCATAAAAATCAGTCCAGTCGTTTAGGAGGAGTTCAGTTACATACACACGGACAGAAGAAATATATATATAAGATATATATATATATATATATATATATATATATCTTAGAGTATATACATAAATATATACTTATATATATATATCTTGTTCCTGGAACCACTCCAACACAATTTTAGCCTTGTGACACGGGGCGTTGTCCTGTTGGAACATTCCATTTCCAGCTGGAAAAACAGAGGCCATGTAAGGGTGCAACTGGTCCGCAATGATGTTCAGATACCCTGTAGCATTCATGGTATGCTCTACCACAACCACGGGTCCCAGAGACGCCCAAGAGAACGTCCCCCAAAGCATAATACCGCCACCACCGGCCTGTGTATGACCTACTGTACATTGAGGGAGCAACAGTTCGCCTGGAAGACGGCGTATCCTGACACGGCCGTCAGCGTGATGAATGACAAACCGTGATTCATTTGACCAGGCAACTCTCTCCCACTGATCCATGGACCAGTCGCGATGTTCCCGGGTCCAGCGCAGGAGCAGTTGGCGATGACGCTTGGTCAGCAAAGGCACACGAGTGGGACGTTTGCTGCGTAGCCCCATATCCAACAGTGTCTGCTGAACAGTGTGCTGCGATACTATTCTACTTGGCCCTGCATTGTATTGGGCTGTCAGCTGAGCCACTGTCTGGCTCCGGTTTGCTTCACCATGCGAGACAGTCTCCAACGACCTTATTCTTTGATAGCGTGTGGACGTCCAACACCATGTCGTCTACTGCTGGTTTCACCGTCATTCATCCACTTTGCATAAGTACTAACAACTGTAGGTCGCGAACAACCCACGAGTCGTGCAGTTTCGAAAATACTTGTTCCGAGTCTTCGAGCCATTACAATCTGCCCTCTATCAAAGTCGCTTAGATCCGCAGCCTTTCCCATCACACACAGAAGTAAGTGAAAGAATGATTCTTCAGACTCTCCAGCAGCAGTTAAATACCACTTCCACCCGATCACGTGCCTTCCACGTCATCCAGGTGAATTCATTGCAAGATGTAGGGGTGGTCATAATGTTTTGGCTCTTGAGTGTATATATATATATATATTTATATTGATTTATTTATATGTGTGTGTGTTACAATAAAGGCCCACCAGTATTAATTCTAGTCTATTAAATCTCTACCTTTGTAATTGTCTTTTCTTTTATGCCATTACTTCCATTGCTGTGTGGTGCTTAGCTGTCATGGAGCATCTTTGTTAAAATTTTAAAATTAAACTATGCGCACATTTAGCTTTTGTATATGGGGTAAACAAGGACGGTAAGTACTTTCTCCTCTTTTCGCAAGAAAATCAAGCTAGCTTTCCTCTTTATACAACTTATCTATGTTAACCAACTAAATATCAATAATGTGCTAGAGCCAATAAATTTATTTATCCCTTCGACTGGGCAGTTAGATTGATTTTGGTGCCGCTCAACACGACTACAAATTTTTAGTTGAAGATGCCAGCTGTAAATTTCCATTTTTCTGTTTCCGAATATCTTTATAGTGTCTATACGAGAAATATCTTGCATATATTTTCAGAAAAATATATATATGTAGATAGCTGAATAGTGCATAACAGTATTTTCAGAGGAAATATGCACATACGCGAAAGCGACATATTGGCGCTTTACATTTTCTGCAATATTGTATACTTTCTACTTTTTAGAGTTAACTTTTACGATTATAATAAACATTTTTCTCCTTTTTTATTATTTACAAATGCAGTGAATTGTCTTTCTAAGTTAAATACCTTTTTCGTTTAAAATGCAAACATCCATTCAAGTACACTTTTACACAAAATACATCTGCTATCATTCAATATTAACTACGTAATATAGGTAATCACTTCTGACACGTATCTGACCATTTTAAACACGGATGGAGTGCTTCCGACAACTTCAACATATTTAAAGCATAAAATTTTCGAAATAAAATATATATGAGTATCTTCAGCAATATTTGTACGAGTTTAAGCAAACGTCTATTTGTTTTGTGGGATGCAAGTTAAGTCCTGCTATCTATTTAGATTTCGTATATGCAAAATAAAAGTTATTTTAATTTGTTCTGCTCCCATTACATACAACTTCGGGTTTGTTCTCGTATACTTAGCTATCATATATGACGCTTTCGCGTGAGAGGCATATTCTTTTTTTGAAAAAATATACACATATACTATCTAACTGTCTATCTAGCTATCTTTATCTCTCTCTACATATATATGTCACGCTATATTTAGGCATTTCACTTATGAGTACAGTGATTTAACTGAAGTTTCATTTTTCTCAAATATAAGTATTTGTTTTCAAAATGCTGGACCTTAGCTTACCTTACATGCGAACTATCAATTTGTGGTAGCTAGAAAGCATATATTCTTTACAAGCTATACGTTTAAATTTAGATATGATGGGTGTAGGATCAAAAATAACAATCACATTTTTTTTCAAAAAGTTTAAGGATAATTTTTATAGTATTTCAATCAGTTAAAAATGAGAAAATTTCTGAAAATGACATATATGAATTTTTTTAAAGGTAATTTCAAATTTTTATCTTCCAAAATACATAAGATCTACTTTTTGGCCAATCACGAAAAAACATTTGTGATGGAGATTGCAAGTTTTGGTACTACACTTATTTTAATAGGTACTACACTTATTTTAATAGGTACTACACTTATATAATACTACACTTAATAAATAATTCTAAAAACATTAAAAGCTGTTTGATCCCTATGAAAATTTTGTTTTCTCATTGTAGAATAATTCATTTCACGATATTCATTCATTCAAATATATATGATAACAGCTGACCATTCTTTACATATTTCTATGTCACTTACATAAACCTTCTCGCCCCGTGTTTTGATAAATTACCCTGACACATAATCTAAATCATTTTCAAGAAGTTGAGGACATTAAAATTTAGCAGGCAACGGCAGGTGCATTTTAAGCGTGATAAGATTTGCACATCCTTCAGTTTATGAAAATGACTTTGAAAGATATCTAAATATATTCACGACAGAAAGTTTGTGTTACATATAACTTTTCAATCATCAGGGAAAAGGGCATAATGTATAGTGCGATAATAATCTCTACTTTCACTGAAGGTACCTCATTTCTGGTATATAGTTTTCAAAGAAAATTGAGATACGTTTAAAATATATATATATATATATATATATATATATATATATATATATATATATATATATATATATATATATATATATATATATATATATATATATATACAGTATGCCCATTAAAGTCCCTTCCCACCCTCTTAACTTCGGAACGGCTGCTGCTATATTCCTAAAAGTGGTGTCTAGGTATAGTAAAGTAGCCATGCGCTACTGAATGAAACCACCTACAGCGCCACCTGGTGTAAAACTGCTGAGTTAGCATACCTATCTCGAAAACGGAACGAGATAGGGTAAAAAGAGGATTTACAAAGTTGTAGAAAATCATCGATTTAGTACGAAAAGATACCTTGTGAACATTAATGTAAAGAATAGAACGGTTAAAACGCGCATTTGTTTTTTCGTGATTTCCTGCCCTGTGACGTCACGAAACTTGAACGAAAGGAGAAATGATTATTTTTCGGGCAAAACACGACACCGCAATGTGCACAGTGGTATATCGCGTTTGATCCCCAATCAAACTGACCGCGATTCAAACCTCGAGGGTTTCATCCTTGTACTAATTGTCTTTATAAACAGAGTAGACAATAAGTAGATCGTGTAAAATAGTGTCGCATCAACTCAACGCAACTTGCGCTTGGTGTTCGAAGTTTTTGCAGTATGCAAATACGTAAGAAACGTCACACCTGTTCACCTGAGACAGCTATAAAAGAGACATCTTCTTGGGGTTGTAGTATGTTGATGCTCGTGGTCATGGCTGAGTATTCCAAAGCTGAGATCTCCAGTGAAGCGACAACTCGTCAAGGAATTCGGGGACCAAATAATTGGGTATGGCAGTTTCGAAGAGTGGCCTCCACTTTCACCTGATCTGATTCCACTGGACTTTTTCCTGTGGGGATACCTAAAACAGAAGGTGTATGCGACCCCTCCACAAACATTGCAGGACCTTAAACGACGCATTACGGACGCTTGTGCCAACGTGTCACGCTCTATGCTCCAACGTGTGCAACGTGAGATTCAAACGAGGATCCAAATGTGTATTGCAGCTGACGGTGAGAAGTTTGAACATCTCAAATAAAGGTATATTGTTAAATTTAGTTGTTTTTTTCTTTCTCAGATCTTTTTGTCACGTCACAGTGTAGGAAATCACGAAAAAACAAATGCTCGTTTTAACCGTTGTAGTATTCTCATTAATGTCCACAAGGTATCTTTTCGTACTAAATCGATGATTTTATACAACTTTGTAAATCCCTTTTTTTCCCTATCTCGTTCCGTTGTCGAGATAGGAATGCTAACTCCGCAGTTTTCCAGCAGGTGGCGTGGTAGGTGGTTTCATTCAGTAGCGCATAGCTGCTTTACTATACCTAGACACCACTTTTATGAATATAGCAGCAGCCGTTCCGAAGTTAAGAGGGTGGGAAGGGACTTTAGTTGGCATACTGTATATATATATATATATATATATATATATATATATATATATATATATATATATATATATATATATTCATACAATTAAATAGTTAGATAGAATGATCTGGGTAAAAATTGGATGCTTGTAGACAAGTTAAAGGATATAAGCCACATCATTTTATTACGTTTGAATCATATATTTTCCAAATAGGGGTTATACCGTCCAAAAGAAATCTGTGGTTGTATAATCCCTCTCCGTAAAGCACTATAAGTTTCCGAGATTGGCGTGTTCTACAAAGTTTGAAAGAGAAGATCAATAACTCATAGAAGAATTTGAAGGAGAAAATCCGTCTGTCATATTAATGTTACACATACAGAAATTCACAAAAACCGGCTGCAATATAAGAAGCTCCATGCGATGTCTGCTCAAGTTGAACTGAATTTCATCTGTTCAAATCTTGTGATTTCTTGGCTTTACCATGTATGTTTCTGGTTAACAGATATGCTACATAGATAAAAAAATTCTACTAAAAAAAATTTAAATGTACAGAAATTGACACATGGCAGGAAAAATGGACACATGGGCATGAAAAATATAATTAACTTAATGTCACTAATCACAAAAATTTTTTTTGAAGGGACTCTATCTGCGGTAAAGGTATACGAATTTAAGTGAAAATAAACAAAAGGAATGTATGCAAAATACAATCTAAATCGCAGAAGGCAAATATAGAGCTGATATTTATGCTTAACTTTTCAATACATTCCTCATCTACCCCTCTCCCATCCAAAAAATAGAAATGTTTTGTTTAACCTTTTCCTTACGGGGTGGGATAGCATGTATCCCAAGAATACAGGCCCAAGAATGAATATATATATATATATATATGATATATACATATATGCATATATATATATATATATATATATATGCATATATATATACACATATATTATGTCATATATATATATATATATATATATATATATATATATATATATATATATATATATATATATACACACAGGGAATCGGGAAAATGGGCCCCGTAAGCAAAAGGTTAATGTTTCCACCTATATATGCAAAATCTCTTCATCAGTAACACAATATTACAATACCCATAACCGAAGCTTTGACAAAGTAAGTAGAAATTCTTGTATTTTCTGAGCTCTGCATTCAGACACATTAGCGTATCGTAATTATATTGTAAAAACTCTCTAGATATATTTAAAAATATAATTGCACCTATTTAGTTTCAATATCTCATTCAAATATAAAGTTATAATAAATGATTTATGACAATTATTTTACAAATCAGATATTCTTATGTGGGTAAAATGAATAACATTTATTTAACATAATTAAAATTTAATAAGTTGTTTTACAGTTGATTTTAAAATCCATAAATATGTACGTAGTTAAAAATTAGCAAATATATATTTATTGTCTTCTCTTTAACTCTGCATTATCGTGTCTAAAACACAGTTTCCCACTCTTTTTTATAGATCAATAGACCTGAAAGTATGCACAATAGCCCAGTTTTTAGTAATACAGTACCACTGACGTTATATCAGAAGGAATAAACAAATTTTGCAAAAATTAATACACAGGTCTGCTAATCTATATATATAAAACGCGTAGGTATGCGGCACAAAAATCGACGATATTTCTACACTCCGAATGGCAACGGCTGCAACAATCAGATGTAAACATTTGCCGCGCAATTTGCAACCGCGTGTCAACATGGGCTTACGCACTGAAATCAGAAATGCTCGAAAGCGAGCTGCACGATCAAGTGAAAATTGGGAACAGTCTCAAGAAAGAAAGCGAAGAATAAATAATTCATTAAGAGAGCGTTAAAGAGAGAGCATAAATTATCGCGAGTTTAGGCTTAACCGTCACCGGCATAGCAACCGACAGCCAGTAATAATTTTCTACACTTTTTTCAATACTTGCTGAATTTTTACTCCATTTTCTAAGTGAAGAAATTTTCCCAACAATTTATTGTTTGATATGATTAAGTCTAGATTTCTGAATTATGAACAATAGTACGTACAGAGAATGATGTAATCCACACTATATTTTAATACTTGCTGAATTTTTATTCCGCTTTTTAAGTGAAAAAATTTTTCCCAACAATTTCTTATTTGATGTAATGATAAAGTGTAGATATCTTAATATTGAAAAATAGTACATACAGAGAGGGATGTAATTTTTAAAATCATTGGTGTTTGGTTTCTCAGTCTTATCTTTAACTCTGTTCTGAAGTAATGGAAATTCATATTTTTTAATCACGATGTTTTTGAATCAGCCTTATGGAGAATACCCCTTAACAACGTATATTTATGATGACAGGTAATGGTAACAGTCCTTATATATGCTACTTTCCATTGAGTTGATTTTCAAAAGAAAATATAAAACTAGCCGCTTAAAACTTTCTTTAAACTAGCCGCTGCGCGACCATGCTGGTCGCGCAGCGGCTAGTTTAAAGAAATTTATGTCTGTAGTACCAGTTAGTTCTGGTCTAGGAGTAAGGGTTCTCCTAGGTTTTCTTTAATACCTGGCAAATTTTAGATCGTTTATTTAACATCCGTTAAACAATTCTAATTATTAACTGATTAGACAGCAAAATTGTCTTTAAAATGAATAAAAATGATTAATAGTAAACAGGAATTATAGTAATTTTTTTATATTTTTTTTGCTGTACATTTGTTTTGAACTATCTATAGTCTCTATGGGTTCATTTTAGTTTTAATTACTGTACCACTACAGGCTGATGAAGATTCCTTCATTTACTAAAAAACGTCATTTTTCAAATGACATTGCGGATTTTCGCTGAAATTCGGGGATAAAAGTTTGTGTATAATTGAAAGACGGTAAAAAATCTGCAATATACTGGAAAACACTTCCTGTTAAGTTCAGATATAAGTGTCCTTTAAATCTAATGCGATATAATTAATTACGATTATCAAACAATTGTAAACACAAATAAATATAAATTAATAAACTATCGTAAAATACACCTTCATAAAATCGAAATCAGCTTGATATTCTCATAAACTGTGAATGGTCGGAGATTAATCAAGTAAAGAGTAATCCTGCGATAGATAATTCGCCACAAATCCGGTTCGAACATTTTCTAATGTGTGTAACTGCATCGTAAAGTGAAGTAGATTGTGAATAAGGCGTTGACAATTAAAGATAATTTAAACAAGATTGTTTAATGCGAAGCTACTGCTACACATACATTTCAGCGCAAAAACAGATCTTTTTAAGTACAACATCGTACCATCAAACATATCTTTCTGTTGCCACTCATCAACAACTAAAACCAAAAAAAAAAAAGTCAAATCACGTCATATGCGCCTGGCTCGTCATCTCTTTGTGCGAATGTCAGTGCGAGCGAACAGTGTGTTCATCTGTAATTAGGAGCACAGATAATAACACTGAATGATTATTATCTGCTACTCTTATGACATTGAACTTTTATAATCCGAAATATATATTAGATATATCCTGTAAGATATCCTATGAAACAAAGTTATGAGAGCTAAACGAGTTACTCATACCCGATATTTTCCTCGACTTAAATATCCGCATTTAAAGTTGAAGATTAGAAAAATGATTTTTAAGAGTATTATAATACTTTTTTCGGCGGTTAATGGCCTAACTAGCAAAATGGGGCATTAAGGACCCGTATGATGGACCTCAAGAAAAGATTTAACAATAGCTTCACCTGGGACGAATCCTTTGAAGTTTAAACTGATTTTAATTACCACACGCAAGAGAGAAACGTACTGAGTGATCGTTAAAAGGTGATGGTTTGGACTTATAGGGAAATCGGAAGCTCTCAGATTTGAGAATAAGTTGCCAATTTTTTTTTCTTGTGATTTTTAATCGGCACTCGTTCCACGATCACGTGACTACATTTTTAGGCGCTCTTTTTCACATGAGTGGAGCGGATCGCGTTTCAAGCTCTCAATTCCTCATGTTGGCATCACATGTAATTCGGAGATGCGGCTCGGAAAGGAGTTTCTCCGTGCTCGCATGAAAACAATCGTCAATTGCAAGGTGTAGCGTTTCCCCTGACAGTTTCGAAAAAACATCCTTTTTTTCTGAACACTAGTTCTGACGGAAGCATCATTACAGCTACATTTTTCAGACAAGCAGAAAGAACATCTTAAACGTTAGCCAGCTTCCAATTCTACAGACATTCAGATGTATGGACAAAAGTTTAATGATCATAACTTTTGTCCATACACTTTAATGACTCTTAACTTGAACTTATGACGTGCTTTACGAATTTCCCTTTTTCATTGGAAATGTGTGAACGACCATCAGTGGTTTTATTTAACTTTATTACTACTCCAGATCTTCGTAAAATTGATTTGAATAATTGCATCAGTTTCTTGGGCAAAAGTTCAGTAGTTGAATTTCGATCACAGGGTTAACGGGGGATTCGATTTCCAATCATTTCCTTCATAAGTTTCCAGAAATAACCGAACCGCCTTCACCTAATAAACCCATAAAGCCCAACAATTTTATTAAAATGCTTAGGGCACCCATGACAGCTAAGGTTCCAGACTGTATCGACAAAGTTCAGGTTTGCCAAGGCGGAATTTCAACATATTCTCAATCTGAGCCACGTAAAGCCATCCCAAAGTATCCATTTTTCGCCATTAAAATAGGCACTCTTGCGTCGTGCTTGGTGGGTAATAACAGAGCTTTAAATGCAGAAGAGACCATCAAGAACAAATATAGGTTGCCAAAAATTCAAGATATTACATCAGAGCTCTATAGAAGAAGATTATTTTTCAACTAGATCTAGTCAAATAATATCACCAGATTACAATGCATACAGGACATATCCGCAAATCAGCTATTATAACTCACTTTGGGCTTTATGAAACCATATTGATGTAGTTTTATCCAATTGTTCATCCACACTCTCGAATCAAGTTTTATGCGAATTTCAATTTGCTTACGCAGTTGTAGAGGGTATCCTTATTGCTTCATCAGCAACTTCAGAGCATACTCACTTGACAAATATATTTCAAAGCCTCAGTAACTATGGACTTGCACTGAAAGCTTCAAAGTGTATTTTTGGTGCACGTTTAAACTATTTTCTTGCTGTAAAGATCTCTTATAAAATATCACACCCCCTCTCCCCCAGATCGAGTCAGAGATATCGAACACTACCCACAGCCCACAACTTTCACTCATATAAGACTTTTTTGGATTGTTGAAATTTTATAGTCGCTTCGTTCCAAAGGTAGCTCACATCCTAGCTTCCTTAGAGAATTTTTATAAGGTTGACGAAACTCCAAGAAAGATCATCGCGCATTCAGAAATCCAGATGATCATCTACTGGGGACTCCTAAGACTCTACAATCCTTCGATGGTACCATAAAAAAGTTTGCACAAACCACTTTACTCCATGACTCTATTCCAAACGCACATCTCTAGATTGATGAATCTGGTGTGGTATGTAGCTCTAGTTCTGATGCAAAAGGGCAGTGTTAATGCTGTTTCTGGGTCAGAAGTGGAACTCCATTGCATGTTTTGTCGAAGGAATTGGTATCAAGTCATAGAAAATGGTCTACCTGTGACCCTCACTTACTGTCCATCTACTACACAAGGGCCCGAAGGTTTCTCTATATTATACAAGGCAGACAATTCAATCGTAACTGACCTGAAATCATTAATATATGCCTTCCATCAAGAGCCGAACAGATATTTCACCAGACAACTACAGTACTTTCATTTCATCGCATAGTTTTCATCGGACCTTCGTCATCTTACATGTTGTGATAACATCATTGCAAACATCTTGTTGATGCCATTTCTCCCCCAATCTGCCATGAACTACAAACATCTAGCTTATTTTCCACTCCAGGATGCCGAATTAAAACAACCTCCTAAATCCAACTCAACACTGGAACTACAAAAAATTCCAGCTGAGAAATACAGAATTATTTTGTGACACATCTAGAGAACATCTAAGACCATTTGTTCCTGAACCTTTAAGACACACGACCTTCAAAATCACAATCAACTTTCACATACCGGCATTATAGCAATAAATAAATTACTTTTTTCCAGATTTTTTTGGCCTGGTATGAACAATTTCCTTTAGCTTACAGTAAGATGATACGGAATATGTCAATGTTGCAAAATATTTCGTCACGTAACCCCCCCCCCCTTGGTACCTTCTCTCTGCCAGGAACACTTTTTGCACACATTCGCATTGACTTCATAGGGCCACTTCCATAATCTGAGGGCAAACGTTATTTCATGATTATCATAAGGTGGCTGGAAATTCTTTTCACGCCTGACTTGATGGCCGAAGTATCAACAAAAGCTCTCCTGAATTGATGAGTAGCCACGACCATATCTCCAGGCATCATTACCACTGAACAATGTGGAAATTTCGAATCAACTTATTTAATAGAGTTCAACAGCATGGACTGCACAGATATAATACATCAAATAGCATTATATAGATTTCATCGTAATCATAAAAGTGTCATTGAAACGCATGACAAATATAGATGGACTGAATAACTACCATTAGTTTTTTTTCGGATTGCATATGCCATTCAAGAAGGATCTCTAAGGTAAAAGTGCTGAACTTTTACTTTTCGTTTGCCCTTCGACCTCCTTACTACAGATGCATACACAGTACCTGCTGACCCATCATACGCTTCAATACTTCTTACGATGATGATAAAACTATTCCCTATCGCTCTCAAACATCATGGTTATCAAAGTACTTAAATCCATCCATCTTCACAACCAGGTACGCGTGCATTTTTGCATGTCGAAAAATTGCGTCCAGTACAAACGTCTGCTTGTAATGGACCGCTACGTTGATTTATTGGGATAAGAATAAATTTGTGATCACAGTTAATGATAAACCTATCATCGTATCAATCGACAAACTGAAAACTGTTTTTCAAATACAGATTCACAGATTTATTGAAAACCATTGATTTCTCGAAGAGAAAAAATGATTCTTATTAGATCATTCAAACATAAAAAAACATTCTGAGGAATCTCCACAAATCATTGCGAGAGAAGGGCGCAATGCGCATTTTCCTCAACCTTTTGTTTGCCATATATCTTATTAATTACTTGTTTCAAGGGTTGTCTAATGGGCATTAATTTGTCTTCAAATTCATATAGTCTTATTTACTTTTGCATTTTATATTATTCATTTTATGTAATATCGCATTTAATTACGTTTACGTTAGCTAACTATTTTACATAACCTCGCAATTAATTACTCTTTCATTGTAATTTAATTTATTATTAATATAGTTTTATATTCTCAATGCACTTATACAAATCTTTGTGTGTATTCCAATTCACATGTGTTTATTCAATATTAATTGCTTTGCATTCCTATTGAATTTCTGTAAACTTTTAATGCCTTGTATCGCTAACATTGTTCACTGGGGGGATGCTTTATCGTGATGGATGCGCAGATCCTCCTAAAATACTGTCTGCTCCGCGCACGACGTACCCGTCAGGCTTTCCTATGGGGAAAAACAGGGGTCGGAAAACTGCGACTCTTTCATTACGAACATGTGACTCCAAAGTGAAATTCAAAATGAAAATAAAACTGTTATAGTTTCATCTATAAATACTTTAAAGAATTCTATTAACATAATGGTGATTTCATTTGTTTTACAAGTCTCGCAAAACTTGTTGGCACTAAGATGCGCAAAGCGTGAAGTCAGGAAGAGTTAAACAAGGACGTAGGGGTATACAGGATTGGAGCGACAGTACAACAGGGTACGATGGCTTTCTAGCTGTCATTTACGCGTATTATAGCATTTTACATCTTGTTTAAATGAAATCAAACTATCCCTCGACAACAAGGGTATTCAATATTCGGGATGAACAGAAGACCAATGGTTGTAAAGGTTGTACTTTGTGGTGGACATGACATTACAAATGAGTCAGCTCATTCGTAAATTGCAAGACAAGGGAAATGCTGATAGTTCAATGATAGAAGAAGTTATTTCGTTTGAAAGAAATTTATTTTGTTCGAAGATTTAGAAAGGGGGGACTTTAGTTCATCACCCAAACTTCTCTCAATATCGCCAAGGAAACAATGCCCTCATTAACAAAGGTTACTTCAAGACAGCAGTTTTAAACATGAGACAAGCTTTCTTCAAAGGTATCAGGAATCCAAAAATGATAAAGCGACTCTGGCTTTTATTACAAATCCTGTTATTGCCAATGTGAAAGAATTAAATTTATATCGACAAGGCTAATTTTGAAATAGAATTGCTGGACTCGACAAACAAAAACTAATGAAGCTCCGAATGTGTAAGTCTAGGTACTGGAATGCAAGAACTGGAAGAAGAAATATTCTTTGTGATTTCATAGATTAAGCAGGCTGATATAAAAGATCATCAGAAGGCAGACACAATGGGTTTTAGTTCTTGGAATTCTCTTTGGTCTCTTATCATAAGTTGAAAAAATTTGCTTTTCCTGTTCTCTGAATCTTCAGGTCTACGTATTTATGTGATCAATTTCTTTCTAACATGGATGTTCTTAAATGTATATTCAGACACCAAATTGCTGATGCCAACTTGGAATAGTGCCTTAAAACTACTAGTTGCAATCCTAACCTACAGAAACGTTCTGCGGAAATGCAACTCATTCCTGAAACTGATTAAGACCAACGAGAGCAATTTTTTCAGGATATTCTGCATTTAAAAAAGATTTAACAAATATAACTTGTTATAATATCTATATATTTAAGTTGCTAAGCTTATTGTTAGGGTAATCCGTAAGAGAAAACTACTGCATCCATTTACTTCATTTTGGTCTTAAACGAAAGATTTTAATCTATAGCTGTGTCAAATTTGGTTTTTGTAACGGCAACTTCTATTAATTAGCGATACTTTAAAATTAAAATTTTTCTTTCTGCGCATGCTCAGTTACACTTTTATATCTAGCTTTAGATACTTCATAAGCACGAGGCAACATAAAAAAGTTAATTTGTTTAATCCGAGGAATCTCTCTTGCTCGTTCAATGCCATTTTTTTTAAAATTATGTTTGTGAGATATATAATTAAATTGGACGGAAATAGTTTATTTCGCTCTGTTCAGCGACCACATTTCTTTTCATTGGATTCAATATTAATGTTAATAAAGTATATTTCTCTATTATTAATATTATGATTTTCAATATTTGTGAATGATGTGTTGAGTATAATTTGTGTATTGGTACATTTATTTACTATCCAGCCATCCTGGTTTGACGGGTATACACTAGTAACTTTCAGATTTCCTTATTTGTAAATATATATATTTACAAATATATATATATTTGCAAATTATACTTTAGATGTTTAATGTGTCAATCTTGTACTTTTGTCAAGGGAGCTGGTAGAAGCGTCACTATAAATATCGACTCATATAAAAATTACTTTAAGTTTGTAAAGTTTCTTAGAAAAGATTTCGTTGGAGAAAAAAGTTCTTTTGTTGGAGTGAGAAACCTTCAATATGCAAAATAAAAATAAGAGAGCTTTTAGAATTTGCATTAAAAAACAGAGCGAATTTTGTTCTTACATTAAACTATAAAATTGAAGTATTTTATTTTTGAACTTCCAATTGTTTCAAGGTTATATAATTTGAGATTTTGTTTAAAATTTATGTGATTATAAAAACTGAAAATATGTGAGATCTTGCAAATTGAATGCTTTCTCTTTCTTTGATATAAAAAGGAAAACAATTCTCTTCCTTTAAAATGAACTTATAGTTCACTTTTTCTGTTCTAAAACTCGCATACCCAAGCATTTGTAGTAAGATTTCTTCAATTTCCAATGTAAAATGAACCACCCGTGTAAAAAACTATAATAGGAGATTCAGGTGTATATATATATATATATATATATATATATATATATATACATAACATTCAAAACAAAAAACCTTTTTCAATTTTCAAATTCTTTTTACTTTCCTTTAAAATTACTTGGACGTAAGCAAACTAATTTCGTTTTCGTTTTAAGAAAAAAGGGTTTGAGCGTAACCTAAAAGCAATAGTTGGTAATCAATATATCATCCCTTTAACCCCCAGTTTCGTAGGCGCCAAATCTTATACTCGTATAACAGGCCATGGGACTCAAACCCAGGGAACTGGCCTGGGGCCCTCTGTCCAATCAATGCAAACTTGCAAGGGTCATGTGACGACGACCTCATGAAGTTTTAAAAGACCCACCAAGGTTTTGGCAGGGGATTTTTTTTAATTGTCGTTGCCCCGATAACTTGTAACAGCGGAGGCAATAGTTTAACGCATTTTTTGTACGAGATGTAACGTGACTTCCTTGTGTCTGGGGCTGGAGGGACCAGAGAAAGACTTTTAAGAGGGTCTTTCGAGTGCCCGCTTCAAACCGCCAGCGAGCCTTACCGGTCAACATGACTACTATTCGCGGGAGCCAACTTCGAACTGGACTTTCTGTGACGCACGGTCGGCTATCAACCTTTCTTCTCCCACGCAGCAGCTTCCCGTGCTGATGTGACACGCAGACATATATATATATATATATAAATATATATATATATATATATATATATATATATATATATATATATATATATATATGTGTGTGTGTGTGTGTGTGTGTGTGTGAATTCTAAAATAAAGAGTTTTTCTTACTAAATTTATATATAGTTTTTAATAAATCTAAGCGGTATTGTAACTGCACATTTCATATTAAACTGCTTTAAAAATCAGTTCACTTTTCTCTTGCTGAAAGAAATATCCTTATACAGCAAAAACAAACATTTTGCTGAAGTCTGTTCTTATGTCAAAGATATATTTTTCGCACGTCAGAATTTTGCTCGAGTATACAATGTGCAACAAACAAAATATGCATGTTTTTTTTATCACTTTCTACTAGAAATAAAGTGACATCAAGCACCTTGAAAACCTTTTCGAATTATTCTGTCAAAAATTGGCCCTTTATGCGAAAGTGTAACAGCTTAAAGTGACGTATATCTGATTTCACTTCTTTTATTTCCCCGCGATATTAAATATTTTATATAGAGCAGTGTAACACATTTTTCTTGGGTGGTTTCTACTTTTAAAATGTCTGGACACATTCACTCATATCTATAGAAACTTGGATTTGGTATTTTGGATGTAAATTTTGAATTTCGTTAGAAATAATGAAATCAATTGATTAATAAAAAAATAATACATGAACTAAATAGAAATAAAGCGCTAAACAAGTTAATTCAGTTTTATTGCCCGAGATGGGAATTTTCTCGAAATGCAGTAGGTACATTTGCCCAAAATCTGTTTTGAAGTTATGTTTTATATCTATAACTTTTATTATAAACCTATGAAAGTGTAATTTGAGACTTATAAACCTAAGCTTTTAGGGTGTGGAGTTTGACAATAGAGGCGTATTACAATAAAGTTAAATTTTTTTGTTGGTTTCAACCATAATTAATAGATCTGAAAGTGGAAATAAGAATCAGTGACTATTAGTTAAGTCAATTATTTTAAAAACTTCCATATTTTACTTTCGTACTAACACTTTTCCCTATAAACGACGTTCTCTGACACACATTTTTAGAACCTTTTCATTGATTGTATGCATCCGAAATGCCTTTTGGAAATAAAATTTGCTGGTATACCACACCAGAATTTCTGAACAGGAGTATAAAACAATGAATTTTCACCAAAAGTGTTTCTGGACAGAAGAAATCCAGAAAGAAATTATTCCTTTGTAAAACCATTGCCATTGTGACGTTGAAGATATTTCATACCGATGCCTAACTTTTCTTTCGCAGCTAACAGTCTTGAATTTGCAGAATTTAACGCTAGTGAAGCCACCGGCATTCCACGGAAGAATAGTAGTGCTTGGCTTGTTGAAGTTTGGACAAGGACTGCCATTCCTCAAAACAGGTCTTCGAATGGTCCGCATGACGCCATTGTCCCACGTTTAGTTGTACAATGAGAGATATCATGAGTATGTTCTTCCGGTCGGCAATACTGTGAGTCTGAAACATCTGCATTCATATGCTTTTGAAGGACTCCAAGACTCAAAACAGGTCTTCGAGTGAGCTTCATGACGTTTTTGTGCCTCATTTAGTTGTACAAAAACAGGTAGAATCAGTGTGTACTTCCAGTCGGCAATACTGTGAGTCTGAAACATCTGCATTAATATGCTTTTGATGGACTGCAAGACTTCAAAACAGGTCTTCGAGTGAGCTTCATGACGTTTTTGTGCCTCGTTTAGTTGTACAAAAACAGGTAGCATCAGTGTCTACTTCCAGTCGGCAATACTGTGAGTCTGAAACATCTGCATTAATATGCTTTTGATGGACTGCAAGACTTCAAAACAGGTCTTCGAGTGAGCTTCATGACGTTTTTGTGCCTCGTTTAGTTGTACAAAAACAGGTAGCATCAGTGTCTACTTCCAGTCGGCAATACTGTGAGTCTGAAACATCTGCATTAATATGCTTTTGATGGACTGCAAGACTTCAAAACAGGTCTTCGAGTGTGCTTCATGACGTTTTTGTGCCTCGTTTAGTTGTACAAAAACAGGTAGCATCAGTGTCTACTTCCAGTCGGCAATACTGTGAGTCTGAAACATCTGCATTAATATGCTTTTGATGGACTGCAAGACTTCAAAACAGGTCTTCGAGTGTGCTTCATGACGTTTTTGTGCCTCGTTTAGTTGTACAAAAACAGGTAGCATCAGTGTCTACTTCCAGTCGGCAATACTGTGAGTCTGAAACATCTGCATTAATATGCTTTTGATGGACTGCAAGACTTCAAAACAGGTCTTCGAGTGAGCTTCATGACGTTTTTGTGCCTCGTTTAGTTGTACAAAAACAGGTAGCATCAGTGTCTACTTCCAGTCGGCAATACTGTGAGTCTGAAACATCTGCATTAATATGCTTTTGATGGACTGCAAGACTTCAAAACAGGTCTTCGAGTGAGCTTCATGACGTTTTTGTGCCTCGTTTAGTTGTACAAAAACAGGTAGCATCAGTGTCTACTTCCAGTCGGCAATACTGTGAGTCTGAAACATCTGCATTAATATGCTTTTGATGGACTGCAAGACTTCAAAACAGGTCTTCGAGTGTGCTTCATGACGTTTTTGTGCCTCGTTTAGTTGTACAAAAACAGGTTGCATCAGTCTGTACTTCAAGTCGTCAATACTGTGAGTGTGAAACATCTGCATTCATATGCTTTTACTGCAAGACTTCAAAACCGGTCTTCGAGTGTGCTTCATGACGATTTTGTGCCTCGTTTAGTTGTACAAAAACAGGTAGCATCAGTGTCTACTTCCAGTCGGCAATACTGTGAGTCTGAAACATCTGCATTAATATGCTTTTGATGGACTGCAAGACTTCAAAACAGGTCTTCGAGTGAGCTTCATGACGTTTTTGTGCCTCGTTTAGTTGTACAAAAACAGGTAGCATCAGTGTCTACTTCCAGTCGGCAATACTGTGAGTCTGAAACATCTGCATTAATATGCTTTTGATGGACTGCAAGACTTCAAAACAGGTCTTCGAGTGAGCTTCATGACGTTTTTGTGCCTCGTTTAGTTGTACAAAAACAGGTAGCATCAGTGTCTACTTCCAGTCGGCAATACTGTGAGTCTGAAACATCTGCATTAATATGCTTTTGATGGACTGCAAGACTTCAAAACAGGTCTTCGAGTGTGCTTCATGACGTTTTTGTGCCTCGTTTAGTTGTACAAAAACAGGTTGCATCAGTCTGTACTTCAAGTCGTCAATACTGTGAGTGTGAAACATCTGCATTCATATGCTTTTACTGCAAGACTTCAAAACCGGTCTTCGAGTGTGCTTCATGACGATTTTGTGCCTCGTTTAGTTGTACAAAAACAGGTAGCATCAGTGTCTACTTCCAGTCGGCAATACTGTGAGTCTGAAACATCTGCATTAATATGCTTTTGATGGACTGCAAGACTTCAAAACAGGTCTTCGAGTGAGCTTCATGACGTTTTTGTGCCTCGTTTAGTTGTACAAAAACAGGTAGCATCAGTGTCTACTTCCAGTCGGCAATACTGTGAGTCTGAAACATCTGCATTAATATGCTTTTGATGGACTGCAAGACTTCAAAACAGGTCTTCGAGTGAGCTTCATGACGTTTTTGTGCCTCGTTTAGTTGTACAAAAACAGGTAGCATCAGTGTCTACTTCCAGTCGGCAATACTGTGAGTCTGAAACATCTGCATTAATATGCTTTTGATGGACTGCAAGACTTCAAAACAGGTCTTCGAGTGTGCTTCATGACGTTTTTGTGCCTCGTTTAGTTGTACAAAAACAGGTTGCATCAGTCTGTACTTCAAGTCGTCAATACTGTGAGTGTGAAACATCTGCATTCATTTGCTTTTACTGCAAGACTTCAAAACCGGTCTTCGAGTGTGCTTCATGACGTTTTTGTGCCTCGTTTAGTTGTACAAAAACAGGTAGCATCAGTGTCTACTTCCAGTCGGCAATACTGTGAGTCTGAAACATCTGCATTAATATGCTTTTGATGGACTGCAAGACTTCAAAACAGGTCTTCGAGTGTGCTTCATGACGTTTTTGTGCCTCGTTTAGTTGTACAAAAACAGGTTGCATCAGTCTGTACTTCAAGTCGTCAATACTGTGAGTGTGAAACATCTGCATTCATATGCTTTTACTGCAAGACTTCAAAACCGGTCTTCGAGTGTGCTTCATGACGATTTTGTGCCTCGTTTAGTTGTACAAAAACAGGTAGCATCAGTGTCTACTTCCAGTCGGCAATACTGTGAGTCTGAAACATCTGCATTAATATGCTTTTGATGGACTGCAAGACTTCAAAACAGGTCTTCGAGTGTGCTTCATGACGTTTTTGTGCCTCGTTTAGTTGTACAAAAACAGGTTGCATCAGTCTGTACTTCAAGTCGTCAATACTGTGAGTGTGAAACATCTGCATTCATATGCTTTTACTGCAAGACTTCAAAACCGGTCTTCGAGTGTGCTTCATGACGTTTTTGTGCCTCGTTTAGTTGTACAAAGACAGGTAGCATCAGTTTGTACTTCCATACGGCAACATGTGAAGGCTGAAACATCTGCATTCAAGTGAATTTGCATTGACACCGGCCTTTCTTGTAAGTGGCTGAAAAGAATATCACGCACATAAGATTTTTTGGGGGAAGACATCACAGGTTGTACTCGTCTCCAAACAAATCATAATGTGTTAAAAATTTAGAGTCGAAATTTTTTTGTAAATTTCTAAACCACAAAGAAAATCCGATATAATGAATTATGATTCAAATGACATATTCGGAATTAGTTAATTATAGTTATTTATATACGAATGTGTGTGAGGCAATAATTTTATATTCTCACATAATGTTCCATAATTTAATACTCTGAACTTAATTTCTTTTGGGGTATCATAATATTTTACACTGGTAAAATTTCAGTTTAAAATTCCCAACTACACTTACCTAAATACACTCTTCTAATTAAATAAATCCTACCAACAAACATCGTTTTGAGATTTGAAGTTCTAAACAATATGTCTGAAACAGAATCGTACACACAATAATTAAGCAAATATGCATACCAAGGCTTTGAACCTTAATTCTCATGTATTTAGTAGAAATTCTAATTTCCGAAATTTTCATGTAGTTTTCATTGTTATAGCATGAGTGTTATATTTGACTAGAGAGAAGCCAGTAATATGGAAAATAAAATTTGCTACTATCAAAGTACTTGAGACTTCTGTCAGATATTTAGCTGTAGTAAACAATTGATCTTGTAAAAAAAAGTTCCCTATTTCTTTTAAGTATGCAAATGTTTAAAGTAAGCATTATGTTTTATTAAGCATCTATACCTTTGCTCTTAGGAATTATAGAATCTAATGAGGAACTAAATTTCGAATACCTAACATATGAAATCTAAATAAATTATATTCTTCTTTACATTAAATTTAAAAACTTGCTGCATGTTTAACTTGCCATTTCAAAAACATATTTTATATTCTGATAGAAAAATAATTTTTTTTAAAGTGATTTCAATCTTAAAATGAAATCAAGAGTTATGTTATTGTTTTAAATGCTTTAGAAATTAAAAAAAAATGTTACAGTTAAAAAGTAAACTATACGAAGGAAAGTAAAAAAAAAAAAAAAAAACCTCAATGATATTAAAAGGAGTGAGCGCCAATGTTTTTAAATCCAGATAGAATGTAACCATTCAGAAGTTTTATATTCTAATATTTTTTTATTTATTCACAAATATCTTTAATTGATCTGGGAATTTAGGAAACTTTATTTTTAGCTCTTCCATAAAACTATAATCTCCCCCCCCCTTAAAGTATATTAAAATCTTCTACATCCACAATATAAATCTCATTATGTAATAATTTTTATTCAAAATGTGAATAAATTAGATAAATCTGGCTATTGCCATTTATTGCTAAGATTCTGCAGAAAAATTCCTAACAGATGTTATTTTTTATATGGAACGCCGCTTTATGAAAAAGGTTCTGTAATTCAGTCATTCGTTCTTCTCAAAAATATATATCATAAACATATTAAGATCGCTTACTTATGAAAAATAAATACAATTTAGTTTAAATAGAAAAATCTGGTTTAACATTTAAAATGAGAGGTATTTAAATAAATGTTTACATTCAAAATAAATTGTTAATTTTACGTGCAGTGCTGATCATATTTATTCGGAAACAAATGAAGGAAATCCACCATTTTTTTTAATTTACATCGCTTTTCTTCAAACTTGGTCTAAATTTGTCTTTAGTTATTTATATTGCTAATTATTTTCCGAAACGAAATCATTATGATATATCTTTCTATTTACACAATTGAACAATGCAAATTGTTTCAGAGACTTTAATTTTATTTATATTCGTATAATACCATTCTGTTACATAATTTGCATAACAGGATATATTTTTTTCCAAGATATTATGATTAAATTTTTTAGGCCGTTTGCACAAACAAGAGTTTGAAACTAATTAATATTATATTCATTCGCACAAAAGGGATTACCCAACAATATATCCCGTTTTGGTTACCAGATTATAGCTTCCTTTAGAAAAAATGAAGGAGGAAATTTAAATAGCAAAAGTATAATTTACAGAACAATAAATATAAAGAAAATGGAAAATATCATTCTTTAGGTGTGGGGATTTTGAAATTCAAAACGGATTTTATCTCCAATGCTTTTATGAAATATTTTTTTAAACAAAAAAGTTTACAGCTGATTTTAACAAATGTATTTAAAAACACACGGATATATATAAACAATATATCTATTTTGTCCTATAAGCATTTGAGCTGAAATTTTCATAAAAAGGCAATGTCTTGATTTATTATTAAGTAATTGCAGTGAAATCCAAGATAGCATACTACAATCATAGCATATCGACAAACAGTAAGACTTTTTTCTGTCTCAATGCTTAATAAATACTAGAAATACTATAAGGAAATTCTAGAAAAAAACTACTAGAGATACTAGAAATATTAAATTACTAAAAATTGTAGAATAATAGAAATATCAGAAAGAATTCGAGAAATAGTAGAATGACTTATTTTTTCTGACTCAACGCTTAAAAAATACTAGAAATACTAGAAAGAAATACTAGACTACTAGAAATTGTAGAATACTATAAATGCTAGAAAGTATACCAGGAAGAGTAAAATGACTATTTTTTTCTGACTCAATGCTTAATAAATATTTGAAATACTAGAAAGAGCTACAAGAGATACTAGAAGTACTAGAATACTAGAAGTACTAGAATACTAGAAGTACTAGAATACTAGAAATACTAGAGAAATACTAGAAAGAATACGAGAATTAGCAGGATGACTATTTTTTTCCTGACACAATGCCAAACAAATACGAGAAATAATAGAAATACTGGACTATTAGAAATGGTAAAATGACAATTTTTCTGACTCAGTGCTTAATATATATTAGAAATAATTTAAATTCTAGACTACTAGAAATAGTAGAATTCTACAAATACTAGAAAGAATTCGAGATATGCAAGATTGACTATTTTTTTCTGACTCAATGCTTAATAAATACAAGAAATAATAGAATACTTGACTACTGGAAATAGTGGAATACTAAAAATACTATAAAGAATACGAGAAATACTAGATTGCTTATTTTTTCTGACTAAATGCTTGATAAACATCCCGTAATACTAAAATATTTATATGAATAAATCCCTGAAATAAAGAGATAAACTTAGTTAAACAAATTTCTCTAAATCTAGACAGTGACATTTAATTTGTATATGTTTCTAATTCGACTCCTTAAATTTCATTCTGAATTAAATTGAAAGATGGAGAATTCAGTTAAAATTCTATTGATACCATCTATCTACGGGCTGAGAGGTTAGTCTTTTGTTAACGGAAGAACTATTTTATTTTCAATGTAAACCCCCTAACTGGTTCATGTAACAACATAGTTCGAGATGGTAAATAACATGGAGTATTCTTAAAAAAATGACAAAGTAATAAAAAAATTATTTACAAAAGCCATTCCTTACTGAGTAATGAATATTTACTTCTAAATGTAACGAAAAACGCCTAGATTTTATTCTTGAATTATTAATTACACAAATAGATGGAAATAATAAGTAAAAAATTACCCTACCTTGGTTTACTTATGGAATTGAATTGAAATCTTCCTCAGTAATGAATATTTCGTGAATTCAGTGTTCACGTATGGTGTAGAATTTAACATATTTTATTTATTTAGTTTGGGATATTAATAAACAAAGAATAATAAAATATTTAATGTAAAAATTATTAATACCGACGGTAATTAGATAAATGGTATTAAAACTCTTATCTGTAATTATTTTCATGTTTTACACATTGCTATCTCTGGTTATTCTTCACTTTGATCCATAAAGTAAAATAATCAAAAACATTATTAAAAACGCAAGCCAGAGTCTTTAAATTATTCCCAAGAGTTAATTCATTTTCTATGTAGCAATAAAGAGAATAAATTTAAATTATTCATGGCAGTTGTAAATGTTTAAAGCTCCATAATGTTTAATTGCACTATTTTCTTTATTACAAATTTTATAATCTCTTTCCAGTATGCTTTTTGTTCAAGCATTGCTATTTTATTGCCTGCAATTAAGCTCCAGGTTTAATTGATATGGATTGTTTAGCTTCACTGCAACCTTCAGTGTTGGGTTAGATAAAACTATGCCAATAACATACTGTATCAATCTATTCGTTACAAGCTTTTTTCGATTATTTTTTGGATTACGCAGTGCCAAGGGGTTTGTTTTAAGCATCCCATCTTCCAGAAGCAATTCTTCATTTATTAAAATGTCGGTACTGTTGAACAAAAAAAAATAGATGCAATCATTAATCTTTTCAAACGTAACTTTTTTTAAGATTGCTTGCTTTCATTTTATAATTTATCTTTGACTTTTTTAAAATTCTTTTAAGGCAAAATATTTTCATTCCTTACTGAAGATATATATTTATGTTTAGTCTTATATTAAACAGCTGCCTATTTTTTAATTACCGATTTATTTTTTCATCCATTGTTCTGTATATTTCTTTGCTAATATTCTATTTTGTTAATGATAGAACGAAGAAGGGCCTTCTGGAAGTCCTGTAGGTAGCATCGTCCTGTAGGTAGTACGTATTTAATCGACCATATAAAGGGTTTCCCGTCCTTCTGACAGGACGGAAAGTACTACGACAAGAAAAATCTCAAAATATTAAGCTAGCGCAAAAAAAAGTCGAAAAATTTTAATTCCAACATTTTTTGCAAAACTTCGAAATATTGGAAGTTTGCTACCTAAAAAAAGGCGCATTTAGCTTGTAAAATCAACTTGATGTCCACCAAAGCACGGTTTTCTACAACTTCCTTTCCTTATCCACGATTTTAAGTACGAAATTCCAAAGCAGGATTAACTAGGTGGAATGACAAAAAAGGCGGGAAAATCGGGCAATTTTGAGTTTTGGGGAAAAAAAAACAGATGTTTTCTAAACAGCGTTTTTGAATACGAAAGTTTACACAATTACCAATGCACAAGCGATGTTCAATGCTTGTCTTGCAAGTAGTTTTATGCTCCCCCAAAACGGCCAGAATTTGTCATGCATCACATATACAAAATGGAATACCAATATAATTTTTAATGATAGGTTGGTATTATAGAAAAAGATTGCATCATTTCAGGTCATAAAAAAATATTCGACCTTTTTGCACCAACCATACATATTTTATCCTATCTTTCATCTCTGACTTAATTTATTGGTACCATATATATATAAATATATATATGCAAATGGTGTTATTTTTTTTAAAGGTTAATGGTATGTTCCATTTATTCCTCTAATATACGTATGTTGCCTTTTTTAATGTTCCTCATGCATAAATGAAACGTTTCATTTCCCTTTTAACCTTGTCTCTTTTATCAAGCTTTCAGCTACAACTACAACTTTTATTATTCATTTTTTAAAACTTTATGTAGAATATATGCTTAAATCATCAACAAAGAAACCAAAAAATGTGATAATTTTGACGAGTCCCGCCGAGAAACCTGTGAATACAAAACGGACGTCCTGCTGGCAAAACGCAGTGATCAAAAGAGACCACTGCACAAAAGTGCTTCCGGAAGGTACCTCCAGGAGGACTATTGCCTGCACCTTCTATGATTAACTATAATTTTCAGCGTAAGTGGTATATATTGCATGTATAAATGCTGTATTTTTTTAGAATAAACAATATAAAGTAGTCAGATGTATCTTATATATATATATATATATATATATATATATATACACTCAAGAGCCAAAACATTATGACCACCCCTACATTTTGCAATGAATTCGCCTGGATGACGTGGAAAGCACGTGATCAGGTGGGAGTGATATTTAACTGCTGCTGGAGAGTCTGAAGAATCATTCTTTCACTTACTTCTATGTGTGATGGGAAAGGCTGTGGATCTAAGCGACTTTGATAGAGGGCAGATTGCAATGGCTCGAAGGCTCGGAACAAGTATTTCCGAAACTGCACGACTTGTGGGTTGTTCGCGACCTACAGTTGTTAGTACTTATGCAAAGTGGATAAATGACGGTGAAACCAGCAGTAGACGACATGGTGTTGGACATCCACACGCTATCAAAGAAAAGGTCGTCGGAGACTGTCTCGCATGGTGAAGCAAAACCGGAGCCAGACAGTGGCTCAGCTGACAGCCCAATACAATGCAGGGCCAAGTAGAATAGTATCGCAGCACACTGTTCAGTGGACACTGTTGGATATGGGGCTACGCAGCAAACGTCCCACTCGTGTGCCTTTGTTGATCAAGCGTCATCGCCAACTGCGCCTGCGCTGGGCCCGGGAACATCGCGACTGGTCCATGGATCAGTGTTAGAGAGTTGCCTGGTCAGATGAATCACGGTTTGTCATTCATCACGCCGATGGCCGTGTCAGGATACGCCGTCTTCCAGGCGAACTGTTGCTCCCTCAATGTACAGTAGGTCATACACAGGCCGGTAGTGGCGGTATTATGCTTTGGGGGACGTTCTCTTGGGCGTCTCTGGGACCCGTGGTTGTAGTAGAGCAGACTATGAATGCTACAGGGTATCTGAACATCATTGCGGACCAGTTGCACCCTTACATGTCCTCTGTTTTTCCTGCTGGAAATGGAATGTTCCAACAGGAAACGCCCCGTGTCACAAGGCTAAAATTGTATTGGAGTGGTTCCAGGAACATGATGCTGAATTCCAGTTAATGTCCTGGCCGCCTAACTCACCGGATCTCAATCCGATAGAACACATTTGGGATGTCATGGGACGGCAGCTCAGAGTTCAAAGACCACCAATTCGCAATATCTCGGATTTGCGTGACCGTTGCTTAAACATCTGGTACAATCTGCCTCCGGCCATCTACCAAGGACTTGTGGCATCCATGCCAAGGCGGATTGAAGCTGTGTTGCGCGCCAAAGGTGGGCCAACTCGTTATTGACAGGTGATCATAATGTTTTGGCTCTTGAGTGTATATATATATATATATATATATATATATATATATATATATATATATATATATATATAACAACGGTCGTTCACATCTCCGCTTTCTTGACCGTGGGCTTGGGGTACCATACAACATATGTCTCAGTCGGGTGATCAGCCTGATGTGGGACACCCAGAGTTTCGTTCCCAAGCATGCTTGGTCCTGATTTTATAGACCTACTCAAGGGATGAAAGGTTGAGTCGACTTTGCCCAGTCGCAGGATCGAACGCTGGACCTGTGGCGTGGCAGCTTGACCATTCTAGATCTACATATACAGATGATCGTATTGTGATTCCTTGTTATGTTGAATTAATTTATTATTGATTTAAAAAAATGTTGTGATGTTTAAATTTTCAAAATTTCTCACATAGAGATTCTGATGAAGGAAAACTATCACAATCTTTCATATTATGTAGAATATAAACAAAATTTTAAAATGTGCAATGGCAAGTATTTTATTTTTTGTTTTACCAGGTGTTCAATTTAGCACAGAGGGGTATTTAAGAAAAATTCTAATTGACGTTTAGGGATGCGATAGATAAAGAATGCGCATTTTACTCCATTACAGATTGTGAAATGGGGCTTTTCAATATTGTATAGTATAAAGCGGATTTATAATGTGAATTTATTATATCAAGATATGTCAGCGTCTTGAGTATATACGCACAAAACAAGAACGGTTAAAAAAATTGACACATAAATCAAACTTTTAAAAATAGGATACCACAAAATGTATGTAGTATTTGCAGTTTGGTATATAGTACAAACAAATACTACGTTAAATAAAAAGCATTTTAATAAGCAAATCAGTATCTAAGCTATAAAAGTGAATATTTCTTGTGATATATAGTCTCCAAATTTCCACGCATGGCAGCTTATATGTCTATAAACAGCTTAAACGGCATTTTTAAATAGCTTGCCATTCCTTGGGTTAAGTGGTTCAATGACCGGTCATATTCTGGAAAGATAAAAATATATCTTCTTAGTCCTTTGAAGTCTATTTTTTAATATCACCATTTAGGAACATCTGCTGGGAGTAATGTAAGATTACTTGAGAGATTACCCTGAAAATCGATAGTTACATCTTAGTGACTAGCAAAAATAAAAATTCAAGAATCCTGCTGTCGATAAGAGTTTATTTTTTTTATCTGATAAGTCCGTGTAGGTTGAACTCTTGTCAACGGATACAAGAGCATAATTTCTATCATTTAACGGCAGATCAAAACTGGAAAAAATAGTTTGTATTTGAAAGAATATAAAATAATGAAGGGGACTGTACATTTAAGCTTAAATTGAAGAAAATGATTAAAATGTATGATAGACAGTTCCTGTTATGATCCTCAGAAAGTCTACATGTATAATCTAACTTACCTACCAGTAATGAATGAATGCAGAGAAACTGGGAATACATTAATACTAAAATTTCACGAAACACATTCTTGTCAATTACCCAAAAAATCGGAGCCTGGGATAAATGAAAATGAATCTGTTATAATGGGTTACTTAACATGACGCAACCGACGTGTAAGGAAGAGGCGATGGAACCAAAACTCTCATAGCTACACATCTAGCTGTAAGTAACCTCAATCAACTGGTTGAGCTCGCTCACTGTCATACGCCCCTGTTATTGTTGATGATGTCGTTGTTGATGTTGATGTTGTTGTTTCTAATGCCCCCTGGCCGGAATTCATTCCAGACCAGGTCCATATAGGCCAGCGGGCTGAAGGGTGCGGCTCCGAATTATAACGGCAGCACATGGGTCGGAGTTAGGTGCCACCGCAATTCTGATTGAGCACCCCCAGGGGCATCCAGGGGGATCGTACCCTCTCCCATCCTCTCTGACGTCATAGAGGGACTTTCCTGTCTACGGATTTAACGTGCCCATATCCGGCTTATACACGGAGGTATTTAACGACGCTTGCCGGGATTCGATCCAAGCACCCTCAGCACCGAAAGCTCACACACACCGCTAGTCCACCTCTAGCCTCTTAAAGGACTGAATGGGCAAGGTTCCAGTTTTAACACATGATACTGAGCACAGCAACGGACAGTGTGCGTCTTCTATGCTGGTGTCACCACAATTTCGACCGAAATACCAGATGATCGAAAGGTGGCGTTGTCGTACCCTCCTCCCATCCCCGCAAACTACAAAATGTGACTTATTGGCCTTCCGATTTATCGAATCATTCAGTGGCCCTTATCGGCATTCGAACCAAGCACCTTCAGTGCAGAGTTTCCGCGCTCCAATCATTAGCTAGCCCCGGGCCCTACAGGTTCTGTATCATGCAAACTAACAATTAGATGTATTTTACGATTTAGAGAGGGAAGTAAGCTAGAATATCTCTATACTTGTCTTAAAAGTATTTCATGTTGTATTGCTCAAGCGTACACTTATAAAAATAGAGTTTGCTTTTGAATTAGAATTTTTATGTTTATATTTTCAATTTAAAAGTCCATTTTATGAGTCTATGTTTTTGTATTTTGCATACATTATTCCACAAAGGATTGCTATAAAACTTCCATATCTATATTAGAGAGATCATTCTCATAATACAGCTTTTTAAAGCGTATTATACTTACTTCCTCTTTATTCTTCTTTTCAAATTAGTTTTACTTTATATCCTATCGCACTACATAGTATTACATTTCAATTTCCCATTTTTGCAGCTTCTATTATATAACATATTTTCCGGGCTGATCCTATGTTTCATGTTTTCCGGACCGTCCTAAATAAATTTTTGCAATGAAGTTTTCAAGCATAGGGGAGAATTTATATCGCTGTTTTATATATTTTTGGCGTTTCTCCGCCTTTCTTGTATTTATTTCTACAGCAAGAACGTTTTCTCGATTTCCGGTATTAGATTAAGGGAGCAATAACACACGTCACGTCCTTGTTTCATTCCTCTGTAGAATTGTTACGCTACGCTAACTTTATGTCGGCCATCAAAAACAAACTGCTTGTCAAAGCAAAAAGGTATCAAATGAATTGCTTACAAACAAACGTAATAAAGAACATTCGAAAAGTCATAAGGAACACTACACGAAATCTTCACGTGTATCTTTAGGCAGCAAACATTTGAAATAAGAATGGAGTATCAATAACAAGTTTTTAATAACTGATTTGGAGATCAAAGAGGAATTTTCACTCTTTTAAAATAAATTGCAACACACACGTTACAAGGTACAACCTGTTTATACACTTCACCGCTCAATAGGTGTACCACGTGAGCTCGTAAATATATATATATATATATATATATATGTGTGTGTGTGTGTGTATAGTAAGTATGCCTAATATGAGACCCCAGCTTATAGGACGTATGAAGTGCTGCCACCTGGCGAGTGGAGCGTAAAACAGTAGTTTATTGCATCATTCGTAATCGGGGAGACAGTCGAGTGTTTGCAAGCGCACACAAAGGTCTAGTATTTTTTTCCCTGAATGCGTGCTCGTCGACTTTTATGCATCACCATTTTCATTGGCTATTTTCACCTTCAAGGCAAAACTGTTAGTATTGGATAGGTAGCTATAGATGTGGAGTGTAAACACGCCTGTTTGTGTTTAAGCTAACGTCAATCCTAACCAAAAAATTCGTTGGAGTGTTTAACAACATGGTCGTGCTCAAAATTGAGACCCCAAAGCATACCTAATATGAGATAGGGTCTCATATTAGGCAATTTAGTTTTCACTCTCACAGCCTTGTGTTCTCTGAAGCTGCAGATGCAATGACGCCCAGGCGAAATCCACAACCATGTAGCAGTAGTGACAATGTGGAAGGTATTGATCAAACAAGTTCAAACCAGTTCTTAGTGATTCCTGAAGAAATAAATCCCTTGCCTTTGTTACCTGAGAAGGACACCTCGAAACCAAGTAGGGCCCGTAAAGCCGATATTATCACATCATGTCCTATAAAAATAAATTGATTGACAGCATTAATAAAAATACTGAAGCATATTCGAAAATAAAAAAGGAATAGACCTAAAAGATATGAAATCAAAGGTTAAACAAGAAAAAGGGGATAAAGATAAAAAATAAAAGGATAAGGAAACAATAAAGGGAAAGGGAAAAGGCAAAGGGGTCCCTACAGGTATTGGAAAATTTAGGATGGATGAAAATGCAACAATAAATAAAAAACATAGAACGAATAAGCCTAATTATAGCTATGAGGATATCAGCTCAATTGAAGATGATAAAGACTTTCTCTCCATGACAGCAGTGATGATAGTATTGATGGAAACGGCGCTGAATGCCTTTTTGTGGTTGTTAATTCTCAGAAGACAAACTTGGGGAGCAGTGGCATCAATGGAAAATGTGTTACAGGTGGGCCCATGAAGCTGACGAACTTTTTATTTGTAATCAAATTGAAAAATTTCAGTATAAAAACAAAAAGTAAATAAAACCTGTAATGAAAACCAACTGATTTCTTTAAAATGTTACTTTTCATTTTCACCCATTGGTGTATATAGGTAACTGTTATCTAATTATTGTCTACAGTTTTGTTTCTTAAGAAATTTTCAGTAATTCTAATTCATATTTAGAGTTCTAAAATGGGGTCTCATATAAGAACTACTTTTTTCAGACCCCGAAAATGGAACACTTCTGTTTAAAATTTCGTACAAGAAAATTGTAAAGGTTATTTTCATTTTCTGTCATTATTATATGTAGTAAAATATATGCATGAAAAGGATATCAAGTTGGTACTATAATCCGTCACTTACTTTCCTAGTTTTATATGAAAATCAAAAGGTGTCTCATATTCAGCATACTTACCATATATACACTCAAGAGCCAAAATATTATGACCACCCCTACATTTTGCAATGAATTCGCCTGGATGACGTAGAAGGCACGTGATCAGGTGAAAGTGGTATTTAACTGCTGCTGGAGAGTCTGAAGAATCATTCTTTCACTTACTTCTGTGTGTGATGGGAAAGGCTGCGGATCTAAGCGACTTTGATAGAGAGCAGATTGTAATGGCTCGAAGGCTCGGAACAAGTATTTACGAAACTGCACGACTCGTGGGTTGTTCGCGACCTACAGTTGTTAGTACTTATGCAAAGTGGATGAATGACGGTGAAACCAGCAGTAGACGACATGGTGTTGGACGTCCACACGCTATCAAAGAAAAAGGTCGTCGGAGACTGTCTCGCATGGTGAAGCAAAACCGGAGCTAGACAGTGGCTCAGCTGACAGCCCAATCCAATGCAGGGCCAAGTAGAATAGTATCGCAGCACACTGTTCAGCGGACACTGTTGGATATGGGGCTACGCAGCAAACGTCCCACTCGTGTGTCTTTGGTGATCAAGTGCCTTTGCCAACTGCGCCTGCGCTGGGCCCGGGAACATCGCGACTGGTCCATGGATCAGTGGGAGAGAGTTGCCTGGTCAGATGAATCACGGTTTGTCATTCATCACGCCGATGGCTGTGTCAGAATACGCCATCTTCCAGGCGAACTGTTGCTCCCTCAATTTACAGTAGGTCATACACAGGCCGGTGGTGGTGGTATTATACTTTGGGGGACGTTCTCTTGGGCGTCTCTGGGACCCGTGGTTGGGGTAGAGCAGACCATGAAAGCTACAGGGTATTTGAGCGTCATTGCGGACCAGTTGCACCCTTACATGGCCTCTGTTTTTCCAGCTGAAAATGGAATGTTCCAACAGGACAACGCCCCGTGTCACAAGGCTAAAATTGTGTTGGAGTGGTTCCAGGAACTTGATGCTGAATTCCAGTTAATGTCCTGACCGCCTAACTCACCGGATCTCAATCCGATAGAATACATTTGGTATGTCATGTCACGGCAGCTCAGAGTTCAAAGACCACCAATTCGCAATGTCTCGGATTTGCGTGACCGTTGCTTAAACATCTCTTACAATCTGTCTCCGGCCATCTACCAAGGACTTGTGGCATCCATGCCAAGGCCGGTTGAAGCTGTGTTTCGCCCCAAAGGTGGGCCAACTCGTTATTGACAGGTGGTCATAATGTTTTGGCTCTTGCACAGGCCGCCCATATATATATATATATATATATTTAGTTACATAAATTTTAGCATTAAATTTTCTTAGTAACACGTATCATAATCATCCCTCAATAGCAACAAAATTAAAACATATCACTTCCTTAAGCTATTTTTATTTATTGCATTTCATTAACTATTATAAGCGTTATATGTAATTAATGATTAAGCTCATGAAAACTAGAAAAATATATTATAATTTTGAAATTGAAAATAACTAAAAGAAGCTAATCTCCTTTCTATAAAATGTCAAATCATTTTTAATTATCCACGTGAAATATCATTCTAAAAAGAGTAGGAGAATAAAGAAAGTTATCTTTATCAAAATATATATTTTTAAACAACATACAAATATTTAATTTATCTCAAAACACTATTAAATTAACTAATGTTGCAAATATTTATCAACCTAGTTAAAATCTAATAAAGATTATTAAAAATGTCTAAAATGAATTAATTTTAACATAAGATAAGAATCTATTTTTATCATAAAGGCTTTAATAATCTGTGCGAAAAAATCAATTTTAAAAGAAATAAATTGCATCTTCTCTTGCAACAGCTTAAAGATATTTGATTTATCTCAAAAACATTATTTCATATGAGCGAACAAGACATTTAATCTGAAACTTACATTTTATTTAAGCTCCCAAATCAGGCTTAATTTCATACATTATTTGTTGTTTGGCTGGAAAAAAAGCAAGAACTTGATTCCTCGGAACATTAATATCTCCTTTAACGAAGATAAATGAAGAAGTTAATGGTCACTCCAAGGCTGAGTGTGATTGAAAGAATGTTATCGACAGTCATTAAGGTAAATTCAAGTTGTTCACTTTCTTTGTTAGAATATTATCTGATAGGGGGAAGAAGTACTTCTTTCGTGTAATGATAGAAATACGTAAATTGTATCTTTTCATATGCAATAGAAGTGTTTCCTTTTAATTAATTTCGAAAAAGAACTCAAGATCTATTTTTTTCCCGTATGAATTGGAAGTCATTTCAATGTGTGCTAGTAATCAGAAGCTTAAAAGATTATTACTGTCCATATTTTTGAAATTATTAGTATTGTTCTTTAATAGAAACTTTTTGAAATTAATTGTATTGTTCAGGATTTGTATGAATAAAATTAACGAACTAAAATTTATCACACAAAATCGTTTCAAACTTCTATTCACTTGTAGATATTTACGTGTGAATTTATTTTTACATATATATATATACGAAAACACACCCACCCACAAATAATATATATATATATATATATATATATATATATATCTGTACTTGCAGTGCAAAGAGCTTCAAGTCCGAAAGCTTAGTATTGAGAAAAACGGGATTGAAAAATTAACGCCTTTTGTACTTGTTATTTATTTCACCCAGTCCGACGATCATTTTGCTTTGTTATGTTCCGGTATCTATCGTTATCAGCATTTATCGTTCAATTCAGTCGGTCCCTTGAAAAACGATAGATCGAGATTCCAATATATATATATATATATATATATATATATATATATATATATATATATATATATATATATATATATATATATATATATATATATATGTATATATATATATATATATATCTATATACATATATATATATATATATATATACATATATATATATATATATATATATATATATATATATATATATATATTTATATATATATTTATATATATATATATATAATATATATATATATATATACATATAACGGGTGTCCCAAAAATACCCGACGATTTGAAAAATCAATTAAAGAAACACGAAAGGTGATAGAAATGTACGGTTTGCTGCATTCTGCTTAGGTATCCAGGAAATTTATTCTCACCAATTATCAAGATTAGTTACAAAGTTCGTCAACAGATGGCGCTGCTGACTGGGAGAAACTAAAAACTATAAAACAATGTTTTCATAATAACCACCGTTTGCAGCAACAACATGGCGCAGTCTGAGGACAAAATTTGCAGACGCCCGTGCAAACATTTCAGTTTGAATTTTCTGACAAGCAGCAGAGATGTATTGTTCTTGTTCGTCTACAGTTTGTGGATTGTGACGATACACCTGGTCTTTCAAGGACCCCCAAAGAAAGAAATCGCCTGGTGTCAAATCTGGCGAATAGGGAGGTCTACCCATGCCACTTTCAGTATGCTTCTTGCTTTGAAAACATTGTTTTATAGTTTTTCCCCAGTCGGCAGCGCTATCTGTTGATGAACTTTGTACATAAGTTTGAAAATTGGTGAGAACAAATTCCCTGGTTGCCTGAGCAGAATGCAGCAAACCGTACATTTTTTCACCTCCCGCTTTTCTTTAATAGATTTTTCAAATCGTCGGTCATTTTTGAGACACCCGGTATATATATATATATATATATATATATATATATATATATATATATATATATATATATATATATATATAATATTTCTCTATTTTCATACATATCTGCTTGAACAACGATTAATAAAGAAGTCAAGGATTATTCAAAGACTGGGTGTGATTGGGAGAATGTTACCGACAGTCATTATTGTATATTCAAGTTATTCGCTCTCTTTGTTAGAATATCATCTGACAGCGGAAATAAATAATCCTTATGAGTAATGATAGAAATTTGTAAATTGTATCTTTTCATATGTAATAGTAGTGTTCGTTTTTAATTAATTTTTAAAATGATCTTGAGCTCTGTACTGGGTGTTTTTTCCCGTATGATTTGGAAGACCTTTCAGTGGGTGTTAGTAATCAGAAACGTAAAATAATATGGATCTGCGTATTTTCGTGTGACTTTTAGAAATCAATAACATTTTTCAGGATTCATATTAATAAAACTGATGAACAAAACAAATTTGGCAATATATATAATACTTGTATATTTGTGTTGTGTCGTTAATATCTCCTTTGACAAAGATAAATAAAGAAGTTAATAGTCACTCGAAGACTAAGTGTAATTGAATGAATGTCATCGACAGTCATTAAAGTAAGTTCAAGTTGTTCACTTTCTTTGTTATAATATCATCTTATACTAGAAAGAAGCACTCCTTAAAAGTAATCATAGAAATACATTAATTGTATCTTTTCATGTGTCATTGAAGTGTTTCCTTTTCATTAATTTTTGAAAAAAGAGTTTAAGATGTATTGATTTCTTTTTTGCGCGAATGACATGGAATAAAATAAATCGACCTTTGTATGTATGCATACAATCAGGAGAGCTAAACAAAATGGATCTTCTTATTTTCAAGTGACTTTTCGAAATTAATAGTATTATTCACGTTTTTATTAATCAAACTAACGAACAGAAAATATCGGAAAAATCTCAGACTTCATGTTCGAAATGCAAATCAAAATATTTTCACTTTTCTACTAATATGCATATATCCTTTAATAAACATAGGTTAAAACTAATGCGTACACATACATTGGCGAACACACACACACACACACACACACACACACACACACACACACACACATATATATATATATATATATATATATAACTGTGATAGACTATTATTCCTTTTAAAACTATGATTCCTTTAAGACTATTATTCCTTTAAGACTATTATCCCTTAAGACTATTATTCATTTAAGACTATTATTCCTTTGCTTCCCTGACCGCCTCGCTCTCCAGATCTTTCGCCGATAGAAAACATGTGGTCCATGGTTGCTCTACGATTGACCCAGATTCCATCCCCAGCTGCCACAGCAGATCAACTTTGGCAACGTGTGGAAGCTGCTTGGTCTGCTGTACCCCAAGAAGTCTCTTTGAATCAATGCCGAGGCGTGTGGCACCGGTGATCTCCAACAATGGCGGCTACTCTAGCTACTGATTTTGCAGGAACCACACTTCACAGAAGTCTATAAATTTAATCATTTGATACTTGGTCAACATGTTATCTACAAAATAAATTTTGTTGTGATATCTCTTGTCTTTCTTGGTGTTGCAATTTGGGTGGCCAGCAGTGTATGTAGCAACACGTACTTTTTCGTAAATTGTTTCATCCGCATGCAGAATATATTTAAAGACAGACGTTGGTGGAAGCTAAAAAAGATGATTGTGCAGTGAGTATGGCATGCTATCATGGTAAAGGGATAAGATATTTGATACTTTGAGATTGTTCATGAGAAATTGGAGATACAGGTAAAGTGTCGATTTTCACTTTCGACCATCCACTTTCAAGGGTGTATTTTGAATACAAGAATTCATAACGTCGAACTAATGGTAAAAGTGTGTTCGTCGGAAAACTCTTGATGATCGTGACCGACGTCCTCTGTCGAAAATCATTTCAGGCTAAAGAAGTACCACATTGGACCAGCTAACTTCTCAGTTCATTGTTAGGGCGTATACTAAAATTAGCGTTAGCGCTGTACAATGCTCACTGCAGGATATGAACTTGAACAGCAGACGTCAAAACCGATTGACGTTGATTTTCTCACAGCACAGAGCTGTTATCTTCGTATGGTCTCGGGAACATTGTCTCTGAACACTGGAAGACTAGACAAGAGTGGCCTGATATGATGAGTCCCATTTTGAACTGATTCGGGTAGACGGAAGTGATCACGTCTGAAGAATACGCCAATGAATCCAGCATGGCAACAAGGTATTTACAGGCTAGCAGTCCCTCTGTAATGGTATGGGGTGATTTGAACTTGTATGATTTAGAAACCCCCCCCCCCCATAAATGTACAACTTCTCTTACAGGGGAACGTTTTGTTAACATCCTTTAAGATGTGTAGTAGCCATGTATGTCATCCATTCACTGTCATGGGTTTAGCGTCTTCCAAAAATACATTTTTCCCCGCCTCCTTCACACACACCCACCCACAGCGCAAAATGGAGGTTTCGGGAACAATAATTCGAGCTTTGTAGCATGAAATTACCCCATTGTTCAACGATATCGACAGTTCAACGAGATCTCAACATTATTGAACATATCTGGGGTGCTATGCAATATCCTGTTCAAAGCAAAGATCCACCATCTATAAAACTCACTAATAAATTACCTTTAAGTTAACTCCTTATAGATGATACATAATCTAATGTATATAGCTGTAATTCCGGTACAATGGGGATATTGTTACATTAAGTGCACTGCAAGATTTGTAGGTGACATAAATTGCTGTGATATTCTGCTGACGTAATTTGCGCCAATCTTCAATGCTTCCAAAATATACATAAGTAGTTAGAGGAAATACATTCTTGTATTTAGTAAAACAGAACGATTTCATTTATGTTATGGAAGAAATATATGTTTACTTTGATAATAAAATATTATTCCAATGTAAAAAACAACAATATATTACAACACATTTGTTAGAAATAAACATAAAATGAACATTGTTGGAACATCAAAGTTCTCTGGATTAACGAGCAAGTACTATTAGTGTACATATTCTTATGATCGAAAAAATATTGTTACACATTTGTACATTAGCGTTATTTGATGAACTAAAACGATCGTATGGATTTTTTTGTGAGACCACATAACAACAATTGAACCACGCTAAAAGAAAAATACAATAGGTAAAGAGTATCATCGAGATGAAACGTCTGAATGATTTACGGGAAATGCCTATGGACAGGGAACACTGAATGTTGGCTATTTGCTCCATATTATCACGGTCATGATGGTTTTCTTTTACTTTCTTTTTTTCAGCTGGACGTGAATAAAGAGAGACTTTTTCAAAGATAAGATAAAACATCATTTTGTTCACACACGCTTAGCAAATCCGTCAGATCTTCGATTTGTAAATTTTTTGGTAAAACGCAACCTCAGAACAACATGGCAACTGCTAGTGTCAGCTGTGGAACGTGTAATTAAAAAGTGTTGAAAAGTATTTTGAGAACAGGTAACCTTCATTTTTATATAGAACAATACTGTTTATATTTGTGCTTAGACTAAGTGCCTTAATATACATAACCAGGTTGAAGAAATACATTCTCCTACAGCATTAAAGGTGATAACATAAAAGAGTGATTGCACTAATATAAACCCCGAAATCTTTTGTATATATCAACGTAATGTACCGCGCTATGTACATACATTCTAAGCCTGTTTCATTGCTAAACGATTTTTGTGAAGACTAGAGAATTGATCGAAATATTCGATCGACTTTCTAATTATTTGTACTGCATCGAGTAAAATACTCCTTTACGGTCACAGATATAGTATTTAGGCCTGAATTTAAATATAAATTAAAAACTAATTTATGTTTACCATTTAAAATGTGTTAGTATTCAGTTAGTTATAGTATTCCACTTGCGTTTTCTTTCACGTAAATTATCTGCATTTAACATCTTCATAAATATTTCAACCAAAAAATTTGCTTCTCCAATCAAAATTGAGATTTTATTTCAAAATTGAAAACAAGTTTGCACTCAATTTGATATAAAGTATTTTGCTTTCCTTTACTTTAAAATCCCTAATTTGTGCTTTATAAATCCATGAATATATCTAACATTAAGACATAAATCTTACCCCCCATCAACAACGAGATTTTATTACAAAATGTAATATAAGTTTATGTAGGATCACATACAGAATTTTGGTCGCATTTTTTCACCATCATTTATTTCGGTTTAAAAACTCATAAATATTACTTTTGATAATATACCACCCATGTCTTCCGGGAAAAATGAAATTTTATAACGAAATTTAATATAAGTTTGAATTGAGTTAAGTAGAAAGTATTTCACTTTCCTTATCTTTAGCAATATTTAAATCTATTTTATATCTTAGTAAACATTTCATTTGAAAAAAAAATAATTCATGTCTCTCACAAACACAAATAATTTATTGTGAAATTTAATATCATTTTGAATCAAAGTTGATGTAAATTATTTCGTGCATGTGTCTCCCTTTTCTTAAAAAATATTTATTTGTGTTTCATTCTGTCCTTATTATTTCGTTTGTCAAAAGATTATATGTGCATTTTCTCAACAATTAGATTTTCTCATGAACTTAGAAATAAGTTTGTAGATAGTTCGATAGAAAATATTTCACTGCCCTTTTATTTATCATCATTTATTTGTGCATAAATTATGTAATAAACTAGCCGCTGCGTGACCAGCAAGGTCGCTTTTAGTTATATATTTTCTTTTGCAAAACAATTCATCTGAAAGTAACATATGTAAGGAATGTTACCATTACCTGTTAACATGAATTTACGTTGTTAAGGGTTAGAGGAAGTTTAGCCAAAAAAAATTAAATCATTGCTAAATTCACTATAAGGCTGATTCTAAAATATCGTGTTTAAAAAATGTGAATTTCCATTACTTCAGAACAGAGTTAAAGATAAGACTGAGAAACCCAACACCAATGATTTTAAAAATTATATCCCTCTCTGTATGTACTATTTTCAAAATGAAGATATATACACTTTATCATTATATCAAATAATAAATTGTTGGGAAAATTTCTTCACTTATAAAAAGAGTAAAATTTCAGCAAGTACTAAAATATAGTGTAGATTACTCTCTGTATGTACTATTGTAAGTACTATTGTATGTACTATTGTTCGCAATTCAGATATCTCCACTTAATCATATCAAATGAATAAATTAAAATTATTTCGTGAATAAATTAAAATTATTCACGAGTAAAATACAGCAATTAAATTGTACCAAATTACGTGCTATCGTCGAGCCACTACACACGCGCGCGGACAGCCGCTAATGTTTACATCCGGTAGTTGTAGCCGTTGCCGTTCGTTGTGTAGAAATATCGTCGATTTTTGTGCCGCATACCTACGCGTTTTATATATATAGATATTTCATACGAAAAAGGGCAATTTTCACCCCCGATAACAATGAAAGTACGAGGCGTACATGGCGGATTTGGTATAAGTTTGAATCGAGTTACATACAAAATATTTCGTTTCCCTTTCCTTTATCAGCATTTATCTCTGCTAAATATTTGTGAACATTTCATTTTTTTTAAAAAGTACATTAACATTCCAATTATTTAAATGTGAATATTGTCGCGTAGCTTCGAATTTATATCAGAGGAAATCAATGCGAGAGCTGCACTAGAGAACTTTATTCCTCCTGAACTGAACGCTAGCTCGACTTATATACAGTCACCGAACTTTCTGGAACGGTAGAAACTAAAATTAGCATACAATAAATTAGCATATTAGAACATTCTGAATAAAACGAGAAATGATAACAAAGGAAATTTGGAGAAAAGAAACTTGCATCCAACGGGGCTCGAACTCATCACCTTCGGAACCGCAGCCAAACACCTTACGCCTGTGCCACGACAGCGACGCACTAGATTCGCTACAATATATACAGATCATGTGTATATGTTTTTAACGGAAAAAGTTTCAATTTCGTAGCTGATGTGTTTATTTATCAAATTTCAAATTAGATTCCGCAAGCACTTTAAAGGTAGACATATTAATAAAATACATGTTTTAAAATTCAGCAGCAAATTGCCTTTGAGGTTGAACAGCAATAGAAAGGGAGTACATTCGGTATGTTTCTATTTAATGTATACTAGTTGACTTGTGCGACCCTTTGCTATGCGATTAAAATACGATAAATTTTATAGCGAGTTTGGTGGTTTGTAGTAGGATGATGGAAGAACTGGTTCATTTGTAGCAATTGTTTGTCAAATAACAACTGTACATAAGGGTAATACAAAACCAATTACAAAACGCCTTTGACCGCAATATTGGAGGTGAAGAATAATTCAAAACAGGGGAACTAAGATATGTACACATCAAATCACCTTTGTAAACAATATTAAAAGTTAAATATGACACAAACTTGTGTAAAATGGGATATTTACATTACAAAACCTCTTTGTACACACTACTTGACCATGCTGTTTCGACGCATCCAGGAAAATAACTTTAGGGCCATAAGTCAATTTTTCAATTCTACTTTAAAACAAAAAATACCATGTGTCCTTCTGAATTAACAATCCATCAGAGGCGGAGAACTTAATATTTAAAAATGGTTCCATATTTATCTATTTTGGTACAGTATGAAGGGAGAGAAAGGGATCGTCCTAAGAAATCACCTTTTAGAAAAGATATATAAAGTTTTCCATGCAAAAAGAATAATGTACACCCACACCGATGTTACCAATAAAGAAACTCTTAATACCAATAATGAAATCACAGAATGATAATAAAAGTAATCGATTTTTAAATTTAAAAGTTCAGTGCGGTTGATAATGGTAAAATAAAAAAAAAGTAGCGCACGCCATCTAGGAAAGGAAAAATGTTTCTTGTGTTTATACTCAGATTTTTAAACAAAAAATAAGATGTAAATTTCCAAATGAACAATTCGCACGACGCGGAGATCTTAACCTTTAAAATGGTACCTCATTTATCGATTTTGGTTCAAAATGAAGGGAGGGAAAGGGATCGTCCAAAAAATCCCCTTTTAGAAATAATATATATATAGTCTTCCATGCAAAAAGAATAATGTACACCCACACCAATGTTACCAATAAAGAAGCTCATTAATGAAATCACAGAATGATAATAAAAGTAAACGATTTTTAAATTTAAAAGTTCAGAGCGGTTGACAATGCTAAAATAAAAAAAAGCTAGTGCACGCCATCTAGTTGAAGAAAAATTGTTTATAATGTTCATACTTCGATTTTTAAACAAACGATAAGATATAAAATTCGAAAGTAACCATTCACACGAAGCGGAGATTTTAATCTTTAAAATGGCACCTCATTTATTGATTTTTGTTAAATATGAAGGGAGGAAAAGGGATAAAACAAACAAAAAACTTTTAGAAATAGTATATATAAATATATCTCCAACCCTTGGTCTACAACAGAGCTCCGCAACCTTTTATCTTCCACGGCACAACAACGTTTCTTTCGATAATTTCGCGGCACACCACAAGAAAAAGCTTGCAAATATATAAATTACAATAAATACGGATATGCTTTTATTATATAAAAAAACACAACAACATAGCTCTATGTATCAAGATAATTATAATCATTTAAGTTTTACATAAAACATTTTGAACTGTACACCAAACCAAGAACAAAAATATAAAATTATAGTTTACGAGTAAAAAAAAATTCTCTTTAAATTTTTATATTAAAATTTGTTTTTGGCCTTTACTTAAGCCTAATAAATCAAAGTTAATTTAAACATAACTAATTTTATAATGAGATATTTGAGATTGTTTTGATAAATGTGACGTTTTATATTTGCACGTTTTATATTTGGCTCAATAATAGAAAGAGCTACAATTCATGGTCAAGGCCCTTTAAATATGATCGTTTATCATTTTCAATTAGAACCAGGGTCGAAAAACTTTGTTCGCATAAGTATGTCGTCGAAAATGGGAGAAAAATTGCAATGGCCTTGTCAGAAATTTCTGGATATTCTTTTTTAACTGAAATTCTGAAATATGACGCTCGAGCATACATACAATGTATGGCTAACAACATGTTTTTGTGTTGTGTATAATTTCGACCCAGAAAAACTACATATTAACAAAAAGTTAGAGGAATATTTTACTTAGAAAAATTTCTATTTAATGCGGTGGTTAATTTTTTTGTTATCATAATTGATAAAATCACCGCGGCACAGTCAAGATGACCTCGCGGCACACGGTTTGCCACGGCACAGCGGTTGCGGAGCACTTGTCTACAACAATGCTCGAGTAACCAAGGGATGAAACTCAACCTTCCATAAACACGAAAGGGCCAAATGAGCAAATTGTGTTCTATACCCGGATACTTATCTCCGCCTACAACAACTTTCAACTATACTAGCCCCTCCCCCCCCCAAATAAATAAACAAATAAGACATTTTCCCAACGGACACAAGTGTATCGTTTTACACATTATTCTACACTTGTTTTATCAGTTTGTTTTATCGGTGTTGTGATTACGTGTAACTCACATGACCCGCCTATTCTGAATAATCATATGTACATTTGCCACGGGTTTCTAATATACTGGCCTGTATATATATATATATATATATATATATATATATATATATATATATATATATATATATATATATATATATATATATATATATATATATATATATATATATGTCTGTGTGTGTGTGTCTGTCTTGAAATGACTCTCTTCCTGCGGAGTCCCAATATTGTTAATAAAATCATACATAATTATATATACTGACTGTTAAGATAAACAATTCAAGCCGGAATAAAAACGATAAGACAAAATTTCCGAAAATCTAAAAACATCCCTTATAGCTCATCGATGTTCTTAGTAATTTAAAGCACACAACTAACAAAGCTTCCCTATATTTGCAAATGAACACACCAAATGATCTTATGGTGATTGCATTGTCAGATACAACTTTTCAGTGCTGTACTGTTTATCTAATATAAATCTGTTCGAAACTCTACCTGAGAATTGATTGTTTTCTATTTGAAATTTTTAAAAGTAATCTTGAATACGTTGCAAACTAACCCAATGGAAATTTGAACAGTTGAACTTTTCCAATTTTTACCATGTTTTTATTATCTATATTGCTTTCTTTATTGTTTGCTTGTTTGTGTGTGTGTTGGTCCGGTACAAATCTTGCAATCGATTTTTAATTACTTCCGCACTAGCTAGACATTTGAAACTTTTAGAATAGCTGAGAGCATGATGTCAATGAATTATTTTAATACTTTTAGCCACCTTTAAGCAGATTTGAATTCAGTTTTAGTTAATATTGTTTTGTAAACTGGTGCAGCCATCTCTCGGACGGGACGGGAACGAAAAGTTAAACGCAAGGGAACTTCCAATAACTTCATTTTCTTTCAAGTTGAAGAGATAATTCATCAAAAAAGTTTTTAAAAAGTATCTATTAATACATAGAATTGTCAACTTTGTATGATTCAACAGAAAATTTAAAAACATGGTATATAAAAAGTTCTTTTTATCTTGTAATTATTATTAAAGTGTTTCTGGGATTTTAATTCAGATTAATAAATCTGATAATGCCATCCGTAAGTAAAAAATACTGAAAAAAATATTCCAGGTAGTCTCTTCTTACGAAACTACCGCGGGTTATTAACGTAGGATTACTTATTGTTGATTACCACTTTTTTATGCGTTTTGGGACTTTTCTGTTTAGCTGTTTTACTGCTACTGGGTTTGGCGCGCTGTCAAAATTATAACTCGCGACAACGCTGGAATTTTGCTTTCCTGAGGACCGTTATTGAGGAATGTAATCCTACGTTAAAACTTAACACATTAAAGTCATAAATTTTTTTATCAAAACACTTTTTAAAAATTATAAATACACACGGACCAGGGAAAAATATATATGCACAAATATAGATGGTGTTTCGTCAAATGCAACGATAATGAATATTTTGTTTGTTTATTTTTGCTATTTCTGCTGTGGTTTTTCCGTGCATGCGTTGTTGCTATTTTGTAATGTAGGAAATTTATTTGCCAACTGTTGTTAGCTGGGGATTCCTGTAATGTTTTTCGCAGTTTAATACAGCCAGCGGTAATTTCCTTTTCCCGAAATTAGATTAATGAATTTTCACCCATTCAAGTGAAATGTTGTTTAGTGTCTTCTAGAGTGTAGTTTGTGGCAAAATGAGTGAAATGATTGAATTTAGGCTGTTGTTTAATATGTATTTTATGCGTTTACGGCCACAAACCATCCGCTGGGGAATTCTGTAATCTGGAATTCCCCAAATTTCTGAAACAAAATTTTAAATTTCTCAGATATTCTACATCTTTAATAATCCTAATACATTAAGACCTATGTAAGGAACAAAGACCATTATAAATCCATACAGATTAAAAAATACCATAACCCCATAAAACAAGGTAATTTAGCATCAGTGCTCTCCTTAATGTTTCCACTTACAAGTTAATTTACAATCTATACAGCACAGTAATGCGATTTTCGTTATTTCTATGCATGTTTCTTAAAGTCTCCTTCTTGAAAAGTCTGACTGTCGATTGCCAAATAGCACTTGGCCTAGCCTTTCGGCAGTAGGCCATCCCATATACTAATTTGAAACTCGTGATTGAAAACATTGTAGTCTGTTAAGTCCTTGTGTAGCAAAATATAACCATAGCTTACCAGACACCAACCATTCGTAAACAATGGAGTAGGCAGTAGGAGCTAAAATAAATTCTTGGAGAATGCAGAAAACTGGAGAAAATATTTCTTAAGGTTTCACACTACGTTTAAAACTTCGATTTTTATGAGAATTCGGAATTTATTTTTAATTTCTGTTTCTTAAAGAACTCAAATTCCTGTTTCTGAATCTGGTTTTATTTTTTCTGTACGATTATTATAAATGAAATGAGAATGATTGAAATACGTGACAAAACAGTCAATTTCAATACAGGTTGAAAACTTTGTGTTTTCTGAAAAACTTGTGTTTCATCAAAAATGTAAAAGACTATTGGGATAATTCAAAAGATAATCATGATGTCTATGATTTTTCCCTGTAGATTTGACATAATATTAAGAATGTAATGGTTCGTTGGTTGGTTGTCGGGTCCATGATCAGTCAAGCTTCATAGTACCGTGGAAAAAAGGGTAGTCATTGCCTCGAGAGATTGGACTTATGCCTGCTGGTCCGCGGAAGGTATTTTATTCTTAAGAATATATGAAAATTTCAATACTAAAGTTATACTTTAATCAATAATTGTTTTACCGGCATTATACGATAACATGGGCTCTGTAATACAACCGTATTCATAATTCCTGAAAAATCGGGTACAGCTTTGTCAGACGCACCTCCCTGCCAAGTTTGGCGATTTTGTGCACGGCGTGGCAAACATGCAATTTTGGCGAGATTTTTTTTTAGCGGATTTAGACGTGTGCGGGTGCGTCAGTAATTAGACTGAGAGTTTGAATTTAATAATAAATAATGGGAATTATAATTTTGATTGTTTTCTTAATTTTTTAATATTAGTGCAGAGTTGAGTATGTTTTGTATTTTGTTTGTTTGTTTTTGCTATTTCTGCTGTGGTTTTTTCGCGCATGCGTTGTTGCTATTTTGTAATGTAGGAAATTTATTTGCTAACTGTTGTTAGCTGGGGATTCCTGTAATGTTTTTCGAAGTTTAATACAGCCAGCGGTAATTTCCTTTTCACTAAATTAGATTCATGAATTTTCACCCATTCAAGTGAAATGTTGTTTTGTGTCTTCTAGAGTGTAGTTTGTGGCAAAATGAGTGACATGATTGAATTTAGGCTGTTGTTTAATATGTATTTTATGCGTTTACGGCCACAAACCATCCGTTGGGGATTTCTGTAATGTTTTTGGGAGTTTAATACAACCAGCTGTAAGTTTGTTTTCAACATATTTGTTATTTCTTGGTCGCTAATTAAGTTTTTGTTTACATTTACCACTTTAAGCCTAACATGTGTGCGGAAGTGGGGAAAGTTGGCGTTACGGAGGTGCGTTGGCGCTAAAAAAATTTTGTCGCCAACTTTTCTCCAACAGAGCTGAGTCTGACAAAGCTGTTCCAGAAATCGTGGATGTTAAAAGATGATATTTTAAATAATTGAGTTTTTCATGGGTTTTCATAAAATTAAGTAATTTCTGTACGTACTTGTAACGGAAACGCTGGACTTTTCCTGTCTCATTCCTTTCTCAACAATTCTTTATTTGTTGCTGGCAAATGCTGAAAAATTGGCTTTTAAGGCCTCACGAACTCTCCAGCACTTTCGAACATAATCGTTAAAATCCCTGAGTGCACTGCACTTGCTCAGATGATCAATGCTGAAAACTTGTCCACAGTTAAAATATAAATCACAGAAAGGGAATGAATTACATTAAGTAGCTGAAAGCGGATAATTCTTTATTTAAATATTGTTAAATATCCTTAATATTGTTAATATGGTAATAAACAATTAACAATATTGTTAATATTGTTAATATGGTTAAAACAATTAACAATTTTTTGTATATTGTTAACTATTTATTTTTAACATTTCTTTATTCAAATATTGTTTATTATTAAAGCATTATTCACATTTCCAGTACATCATACTTATTTGAAACATGAATTTAACAAATAACAATGGTATTTACCACGAAGAATAATCGTTTTATGAAGTCAGTGTGTGTAGGAAAGCTAAATATTAATATAAAATAATTAAATTAAGCGGATATTATTTCAGACTTATAACAATAAAAACAATCTAAAAAATGGAGAAAAAAATTATCTCTGATGCCGAAATCAAAGATACATAAATAGAAACTTTTCTGTTTTCAAAGGTTTAATGATATTTTGATGAGTTCCGCTGATTAAAGTCTCGTTTCGTTTTTATGATTTGGAAAAATAACATAAAAACTAATTCTTGAGATTTTTGATAGATATAAAGGAAAAACCGCATGCTATTCAATATTGTTTAAATTTTCAGCTCATTTATGATATTTTTACTGTTATTTAGAGAAAGCTCAAAATACCGCGAAATCAAAATCAAAATAGCAATACTATGCAATTAAATATAAAATCATTATATCTGTGTCAACTAGGGTAAATAACTATAATTTGCGAAATAAAATATAATTCTAACCTTAATGGTTAAATTAATAAATAACTTATATGTTTCAAAATCTGAATTACCATGATAGAGATTTACTATAATGATTTTCGCAGTTTGCTAGAATATCGGTCCCGAGGTAGCCGTAGCTTTTCAGGTGCTCGGATCGAATCCCAACAAGCGCCGTGAAATATCCCCGTGTCTAGTAAAATGTAAATAATTTAACATAGAAAGATATTAAATAGCACGAAGAATGAATGATAGTCAAACGAAATAAACAGAAATCCTGCACTTATATCTAAACGCACCATAAATGAAAGTTTCTGTAGCAATAAATGCAGTAAACCATATAACGACGCAACCGACTGATCTCTTCTTCATCAGGAGGCCTAACCGAATCAGGTACCTAAAGGGGGTACTTTTTGAATAGGATGCCGGTCTAGCCAAAAGATATCCAGAGGCCCCGAGATCCCCATGGAAACAGACAGAGTCTAAGTCGTATATGAGCCCGTTAAAACCGTAAACCGGAAAGTCCTTTTATGAGCTCCTTGCGTGGGGAAGTTACGGTTCCCCGAGATGTCGCCCCTAGGGGAGGGTGCTCGGTCAAAATTGTGGTGACACCTAACGAAGTCGGACTCTGATCCTTGTGCTGTTATTATAAACCGGAGACGCGCCACTAAGCCTTAAATCTATATGGACCTGGTCTGGAATTTCCGGCCAGGGTCATTAGAAACGACAGCAACTAGAATACAACTCCTTCTTAATATTTTTTATTGTCCTAGAATCTACCTATCACCTATTGTACTAAAAGAGAATCATGTCAAACATTAAATAACATAGGAAATATCAGCTGAAGAACTCGAACAGTGTAAATAAACATACTGAAAAAATAATTTGCAAGTAAAGACAGAAATTAACGTCAGGCTTTACAAGGTCTTCATAAACAATACTCTTCAAAAACACATTTCGAAATTTGTCATTTTGCCAACAATTTAGTAATGCAGCAAAAAAAATTTTAGACAAATATTTCAGGATAGTTTTGTAGTGCATTGAAAAAAGCTAATAGTTCAGGGATCGATTTAGATGTTCATTTCACTTTAAAATTCTAATATAAATATTCTTAATTTATGTTATACAAAATGCATAATAATGATAAATTACTATAAAAAATAAATTTGAAATGTTGTTTTAAAATTAATTGGAAATAAGTGTTGCTGACACAAAAATGTATAGAATAATCTCTAGTATATGTGAATAATGCTTCAAGATATAATAAAGTTCTTCAAAAAAGAAATTAATATTTTCCAGTTCGTTTCTATCGAATGAAACTCTTTCTCCGCACGAATTTGTGACGATAAAGAGGTAGGCAGAATGTAACGCCAGCTGTAAAAATTACAGTATCAAATTACTGACTCAAAATACCATATGCTTTTTGTGACTGTTATCTTAGTCAGACATACTTCTCAAAACTAAAAGCATGTAATTAAATTTTAAAGAAAGCACCCAAAGTAACTACTGATTATAAGTACTGAATAACGTATATGATAGGTGCTTTACAATACAGTCGAAATAAATAAACTTGCTTTTATTACCCTCAACAACAAAGGCAAAGTCTACATAGTTGCTTTGCACAGGTATATTCATCTCACTTTACCGAGGTGCTAACTAAATGGTACTGACTTTTGTCGCAATTTATAAATCACCGGACAGGTGAGGTTGAACGACTGATTGTAAGCGAACACACTATGTCCTGGAGAACATCATTCACTTCCTTTCCTATTTTAATATTTTATGATGTTTTAAGAATTATGATCATACGTTTAAATATTGGTATAAAAATTATGATGATATATAATGAAAATCATGATGAAAAATTATGATGTTAGGCAATATTATAATCCACAAGAGGGAATAACCGGTCTATTGACTTAACGTGCCCCTATCCTGCTTTTACTGCGTAGGCATGGAGGTATTTAATGACTTTTGGCGGGATTCGAACCGAGCTGCCCCAATCCGAAGCCCAACACGCTACCAACAGGCTACCTTGGGCCAATTTAAAAATCAGCAATCTCGCATAGAAAATATTTTGAAACTTTTCTACAGTGCAAAAGTGAAAAAAAAATATGCTTATACAAATACTGGCTCATCAGCTGTATGAAGTTCTAACCATGCTTTAAACTTTAAAAATGAAATTCTGCAAACGAAAAAATAAATATATTTTTAAAGAAACGAATCCATTAGAAATTGTTTGTAAATCCCAAAATAAAGCCTTCCCTGAACCCTTCTAAAGTAGGGGGTATTCATATCGGTGATCCTCTGGCCATTGGAGGTCCGCCGACTGATCCTCGACTGATCCGTTACTTATCCGTGATCTACTGACTTAGTTCACTCGTTATTAAGTATAAATGTGAACCAATATTCGAAAGGTATCTAATTCAGACTAAAAACGGAGAAGGAAGAGATACCGCTCACTGCAGATAGAAATAGTAGGGTACAAAATACTGTTTATTCCGTTCTTATTTGTCTCACCCAATATATCATTTCTCTAACTCAAGGATAAAATGACCCCTTCGGAAATACAAGATTAAGCGTAACAAGATTAAATGTCTCTAGGGTCCATTTATGGGTACAGGTGTTACTCTTAATTATTAGAAACGAGGATGTCTAAAAGAAAAATTGCTTGCTAACAGGCTTTTATCAACTAATTCTACTAACGTGGACCTGAGTTAGATTAAGGAATCAATAATGTGATCTCTGTAAGATTACGAATCTGTTAATGTTGCAGTCGGTACTGAAATGTTAAATATCCTGTCACTGAAGATACACTACTGGCCAAAAGTATTGCAAGTTTGAGAAATCTAACAATTTTTTTCAAGAATAAGCCCCAAAAATATAATATTTTTTAATGTCAAAATGTTCAATTAGTTTAAAGACAAGATATGATTATGTTTTTGAACAAAAATAATTATTTAATTTTATAAAAAAAAATAGGATACAAAAATGTACAGGTTATCAGATATCTGAATCCATTTTGGTTCCTCGGAATAAAATGAATTAAATAAACAATTTCAAGTTCTTCTGAGCAGAAAAGATAATAAATGAGTGCAATTGAACCGTAAAGCATTTAATATGTTGTTGGGCTGTCTCTGTCTTTGATCACAGCAGCCATTCTTTTAGAAATGGAATCCATAAGGTTTTGCAATACTTTTTTCGGTATTTCATGGTGCCAAATTTTAATTATTGTTTCCTGAAGCCCTCGTTTTATTCTGGGACAATTTTGAGATATTTTCCTTCCAATTATACTGCATAAATTCTCAATAGGATTTAAATCTGGCGAGTTTCCGGGCCATGGGAAAACAATAATACCATGTTTTGCAAATTCAGCCTTAACCTAAAACAAGGAACGTTTCCATTTATAGTTCAGAATTGAACTCTAAAATGAAATTCAATTTAATTTTAAAGTTTTTCTTGTATTTTTCAATGTATTGCATGATACTAGGTCTTCCTGAAATACCCGTTTCTGCCTTGGGAACATGCCATGAGAAAAAGGAAGCAATTGATCCTTCAGCAAGCTAATATACTTGCCACTCTTCATAGTTCCCTGTACAAAATGGAGTCGTCCAGTTGACTTATATGACATGCAGCTCCGCACCATTTGGATTTCTGGGTGTTTTGCTGTGCGAACCAGGCAGTCTGGACTCATGCTCTTTTTTCTTTCAAGCCAAACGTGGACAGGTTTGTCAGACATTAAAGAAAATCGACTTTCGTCGCTGAACAAAACTTGTCTCGAATTCGAAATACTCCAATTTTTGTGAACTGTGGTCCAGTCCAATCGTTTTTTCCGCATTGCTTTCCTCAGAACTGGTTTTTACCTAGGAACACGTGCCTTGAAACCAGCTTCACGGAGCCTCCTGCGAACAGTTCTGGAATTGGCAATGACATAAGTCGACTCACTCCATTCTCTTGCAAGTGTAGCAGAACTTGCAAACCTATTTTTTCGGCATAATCGTGTCAATGAAGCATCAGCACGTTTCGAGTGTAACCTCGAACAACCACTTCTAGCGTCTTATCCACGGTTCCATCTGTTTTAAATCTCTTTATGAGGCGTGAAACAGTCGACTCACTGCAGCCACTCTGATGAGCAATCCTAACATTTGAAATACTTTCTTGATGCATTAAAATAATAGCCTGACACTCCCGAGGAGGTACTTCCCCCATTTTAGAAGAAACGTGCAGTTTAATTTTAAAAGCAATGCGCAGCGGTGCGCACTTCAGCAGCGCCACAAACCAAATGAAATTCTACCCAGTCGGCTCCTTTTTATAATAAACATCCGGGATAAGCCCAATCGTTGGTAAATATTGCACCAAAAATTATGATGCAATAGCTTGAAACTTCTCCACCACATTTGTACTTAAGGTGACTGCCTACGTTGAAAATGTCATTTTTTGACTATTTTGGTCAATTTTACTTTTTTCAAGAATCGTGTAATTCAATCTTTTCTCTTTTCAAAACCGTTTTCATTTTCACTATACATAAATTAGAAGCAGAGTTATAGCTATTTAAAAAAACATCTTCTGCTATAAAATTGAAGTGACAAACAACTTTAAATGCGTTTTTCTCAGAATTATGTTTTTTAGCAAAAATCTCTACGGTTATCATGATATCTCACATAATAATGTATATAATTTGATAAAATTTTCAGAAAATGTTTTAGTTGCTATTGTTAATGAAATGACTCAGAATACTTCGTGTATAATAAATAGTTTTTTATTTGGGTCTGTTTTTATAAGGAAAGGAATGACGAATCGGGGTAAATTTTCATATCGGAACATAAAATTACGTGTATTATTTTTGCATTTTAAAATTTCTCTTAGATTGTAGGTCATTTTAAAGATAACTGTTAGATGTATCATGTGTGAAAAGGAAATTATAATAGCAGCATTAGAAATTCGTGCAAGAGTGATAGGCGTTTTAGCTAAATTTCATTAAAATTTACTTCAAATTGACAAATTTATAACAAAAAATTATGCTATTTACAGGTAAGTTTTTGCCCTTTTTTTATTTTTAAGTGCTATATTATCATAAAAGACCAAAAAATCCTTTAAAAAACCATTTTAAAAAAAATTGACTCCGATCGTAGGCAGTAACCTTAAAAAATCAGTTTAATTGAAAAAATAATATTTTTGGGGGCTTATTCTTGAAAAAAATGTTAGATTTCTCAAACTTGCAATACTTTTGGCCAGTAGTGTAAATATCAATCAATGACTTATTGCTCAGTTATGTTCTTTTTTTCTTTTACAAAAGTCATTATAGAAATATTTAATTAAAAGAATCATAAGGTAATTTAATCCTCCAGCGGTACAGTGGTTTGAGACGAGATAGATGGTACGGTCGGGTCGGATCCGACCCAATGTATTTTTTTGTTGTTGATGTTTTTGGTAGAAGTAAGTACAATATAAGCATTTTTGTTGTATACTAACATTTATTGATAATATTTTACATGAAATAGAAACGTTTTTGCAGAAATAAACCTAACGAATTGTAATTTTGTCAAACAAAGAAAATCTCTTTCACATTTATATAGAATGCTGTATATATTAGGTCTTTTACCTAGGTTTGAAGTTACTGAACCAAATTTCCGAGCACAAAAATGTAAAAAATAATATATACTCACAATTTGGACCTTCAAAATTGAAATAAAAAAAATTAAAAGTCTAAAAAAAAAAATTGACGAGTGATCATGAATAACGCTTTTTAACAAAGACACTCATATTTACTGTAAACTTTTAACTGCAAACGCTCCAACACATATTGCAACACTGCCTGGCAGGGTTCCTTGTCAACTCGATCTCTTGATATGAGAGTAAGTAAGGGTGAAGACACACCCCTGGGTCGGATCCGACCCCCACCATACCGTTAGTGGGTTAAAGTATAAAGATCTGGTGATCTTTCGAATACTGATTGAAATTTTGAGCAAAAAGTCACTAAATCCCACAGATCACAGAGTTACATGTTGATATTTAAACATGTTGATATTTAAATATAAAAGATGAAGAACCAAGAACAACGATTCTCAACATGTGCTACGCGTACCCTTTGGTATACGGGCTGGACTATTTAGGAGTTCCCGGGAAGTTTTTAGGTATGACGGAAAAACCAGCTCCTTGTAATAAAAAAAGATATAAAGATATTCCGATTTTCCTTCTCTGCCAAACTCAAGCAAAGCAGAGCATTCTATAACCAAAGCAAGATAAGATTTGATTTATATCTGCGCAGAAGTTATGAGTTGTTTCTGCGTTACAACCTGTCCGCTCCCAATCTGCACGAAAAGCGAATTGATTTGCCGATTTCAATTTTCTGTTTTCAATGTTTTTTTTAGAAGAAAATGCCTGTTATGTTTCTTTCAGTTATTTTTCTCTCATATGACTTTAATTAAAATTATTTAAACGTACTCTGATTTGTAAAATCTCTATGTCTTCATGTCCATTTTTTCCACTGTTTTTCCTAGGGTAAAATATATGAAAAATAATTACCAAGGGTAAAAGGTTATAAAAATAGCCCGAGGTAGTCTAGTGGTAGTACGGTGGCCTTCGGCTCTGAGGGGGCTCAATCCCGGCAAGCGCCATTAAATATCTTCGTGTCTAGGCTGGATATGGGCACATTAAAACCTCAGGCCAGAAAGTCCTTCTATGAGGTCCGTGGGTGGGGAAGGTACGATTCCCCCAGATATCGCCAAGGAGAAGAGGATATGTTCGGTCAAAATTGTGGTGGAACCTAACCAAGTCGGACGCTGACCCTCGTGCTTTTAAATTAAACCGGAGTGGAAATATTGAGCCCTAAGTCTATATGGACCTGGTCTATATGGAATTTCCGCCAAGGGGCATTAGAAACAACAAACAACAATGGAAATTCCATCTATGAAGTCAGAGAAGGTGGGGGAGGGTACGATCCCCCCTGCAGAATCGCCCCTGGATGGTGTATATCAAAATGGAGGTGACACCTGCTAAATCAGAATTCTACCCTTGTGGTGCTATTTTAAACCAGAGCCGACCCCCTCCGCACCCTAACCTATATGGACCTGATTCGGAATGCATCCGGGTAACGATCATTTGAAACACGAACAGAAATATTCCTGATAATATTATTTAATAAATAACACATTACAACCTTTTGAGACAAAACATGTATTGAATGGCATCTGTTGATTAAAAAAAAGGTTTAAAAAAACTTTTATAGTGTTTAATCTCGACAAAACTGCAATAAAGTATCTAAAATACGGAATTCTTAATGAAACCCCTTCATTTAGAATAGAAAATGAAAAATTATGATTTATAAAATATGAGATTAGAGAATTAAAAATTCCATTATCAAGATGTATGCTTTCTCGACATAATTTATGCATTGGAGTTTCTCTCTAAAACAGTGGTGATGCAGATAAATTTTATTTTAAATCCTCAACTCTCATGATTAAAATGTCTGAAAAATTAAAAGAAACTACAGCAATCAGACAATTCTTATTTAATCATTAGCATATTAAAACATACGGCAAAGAGTACTGAATTCTACGTGAGTAAAATTTAATATGTTACATTTAAAAGGAATTGATGTTCTAGAAAAGGAAATAAAATGATAAATGACGTCAATTACACTTGTTTTGAGAATTCTCCTTCAAATGCGAAAATGCATAAAAATCAGAAGCGGGTAAATGCATAACAATGTCTGAATCAATTTATACAGGATAATACTGAATCAATTTATGTCTGAATCAATTTATAGGAAGCTATTTGGTGGAAGGACTAAGATCATATATTTTTCACAACAAGTTTTGAAGTGTAGTATTCAGAGCCGCATTTTCAGTCATAAAGGAGACTGATATATTTTAATAATAAATATGTCTGGATAAACATGTTATTTGTTATGTAATAGAAACATGTGGTCTCAATTCTATTGTCGGAATCAGTGGTGCGCAACCTTCTTTCAGCCGTCACCCACTATTTTAAGGGGGAAGACCACCTTTGATCTCGCAAAAATACACTGATTTTATCACGAAGTTTAATGTGTTATCAACCAGTATATATGTAATTAATTTAAAAACATTTTTAGGGTGAATTGTACAAAACTTTATCTATTAAATAACAAAAGCAGAATTGTTGGGAGATTATTAGTAATTATTTTATGTACAAAAAGTAAATAAATAATGTTTTAAGAATAATGAAACTTAGGTCAATGCATTGCGTGCAGATTTTTTTTAAACTGTAAGAGATATACAGGGGTATTTTTTTTAAACTAATACTTCTCATAGCCATCTGGTGCACGATCTATCAGTCGCAATTCCACCAAAATTGATAGAGGGACTAAGGACGACATGGGAAAGAGTTTCCTTGAGAAAATAAAATTAGTTCCAAAAGTCGCCGGTAGGCGATGATGTGGCGCTGTTGTTATCGGCACACCCGAAAATTTGCATAAAAGGCAAGTAAAACATCAATATACGAATTCACGACTATGTAGTCGACAGCAGCGCCAGTATTTAGGGCTATGGATACCGAAAAATTTGTAAGCAGACAAATGAATAAGAAAGTAATTTCAGTGCAACACCACTTTATGCAGCAAATTCACTTCTCCCTCCTTCCATGTGATCACAGTCCTTGTGGACGACACATTGCACCCTGAACACTACGTTCTCAACGGCCAAGCGTAACATGCCATTAGGAATGTTCATCAAAGACCGGGATCTGTTGTCCTTTTGGGCCGCCAAGTTTGAGACTCCTCCAAGATACACCTTAGACTTCAAATAATCCCACAGAAAATGTCACATAGGTTAGGTCAGAGGAGCAAGGTGGCCGTGCAAGTCGAAAAGAGCGACTGATGATAATTTCTTCTGAAAAGCGAAGGCGCAAGAGATTCCACACTTTATAGCCCGAAATACTGGTGCTGCTGTCGACTACGTAGTCATGAATTTGCATTTTGGGGTTTTACTTGCTTTTTATGCAAATTCTGGGGTGCGCCGACAACAACAGCGCCATATCGTCCCGTATCGGCGACTTTTGTAACTTTTTTTTTTCATGGTAACTCTTTCCCATATCGTCCTTAGTCCATCTATCAATTTTGGTAGAATTCGGGCTGATACATCGCGCTAGAGATGGCTCTAAGTAGTGTCAGTTTAATAAAAAATCACCCTGTATATTAAATGATATGTATATATTCTATCCGTAGGTTATACTTTAATCTACATCTAAAATAATTACCATATTTCTCAGAAAAATATTTTTTCAGGCAAATGCATTGTATGTACAAGAAATAATCATAAAATTATTTTCTCAAAAAATTGCTGTAAAAAATTAATAATACGTACTTACCAAAATTTAGATAGAAATTGTAGAAACATACTAGATATACATATGTACAAAATTTTAGCAATTTGTGACCATTAGTTTTGAAGAAATAGTGCGCATAAGTTTAAAAATAGCAGTTTTTAGAAAAAGTCATTTAAATTTTGTAGTTTGTACAAATTACTTTACTATTAGCTTTATACATTTGGCCATAAAATTGTCTCTAATTGTAGAATCGACTTCATTTTTTAAAAAAGGATTCCTTACTTTCCATTATTCAAAATTAAATCATAATTAAAAATTTAGTTTTTTGAAGGTTTTAAGGTGATGTCACCCCCTTAAATAAAAAATGTCTCGACTCAAAGGACAACTTTTTGGTTATAACGATTTAAAAAAAACTAGGTAATTGTTAACAAGAAGAAATAATTAAAATTTTACAAACTATTTTGAAAATCGATAAATTGTAGATTTTGGTTATACGAGTATATCTACTCAGCAAAATAACCGTTAACCAATTGTCTTGGTCACCCTTTACACTTGTTTTGGCCGATATCGTCTAGCAAAATCTTCATGTTTAAAAACTATTATATATTTGTACTTCATTTAGGTAAAAATGAACAATCATTAAAGTTGTAAGGTATACACAAGATTCGATTCACAAGAATCGAACTTTTGAGTGAATGAATTAAAGAAACTGCTTGAGATATGCTAATTTCGGCATACGCGCTTGGTATAAATACCAAGCAGCTTGATTAAAAAAGAGGTTGAAAAAGGTTTTGTTACGGTTGATAGATAAGCGAGTTAAGGGAGCTACGGGGAAAGCAGCTCCAGGCGCTATCCTGCGCTAGTGCTTAGGCGGCCCGAAGTTTACGTGGCAGTACTGCTGGTTTGACTCTCTGCTGGTTTATGAATATTTGCAATGTGTATTTTTATTGAATGATAATATATATTCCGTACAAGTAGTACGTATGCTTATTGCTGTAAAAGCAAATTCTATATGTGCAACGAATTCAATAAACATTGTTTCATGTATAAACTGTGTGTGCATCAAATTCATTTAGAGTGCCACTTCAAATTATATACACCCAAGTCTGGGTAGAAGTGAGCTAATCTCTATAAAGTTTTAAAAAATAGCAGAGTTTCAAAATTAACAGCTTCTTATTAAAACATTAAAATTTATAAATTTCACTTAATTTATCAAATTAAAACAGAAAATAAAATTAATAATAAGGTGTGAGCCTTGACTTCAGGTAATGTGTGTACCTTATTTAACAATCTTATATCATACATTTTCTACCAAAAGTAACTGAAAATATTAAAAATTTGCAGTTATAAAAAATTTAAAGTATAATTTTAAATTAAATAAATCAGTATGATGAATTGACTTCAAAGTGTCCAATAATAATCCATAAAAAATTTACTAGGGGCCCAATCTTGAAAGCCCAGAGGTAAGTTTTTTCGTGCTTCAGCCCATTTGCTACAATTGTATATACAGTGCTTTATAGTTTGTATATTGCCACACTCACAAAGATCAGTTTTAGCAAAAAATCTGTTTTCATAGACTCCTATACATCCAAGCTCAGTTATTGCTTGATTAACAAGGAAATCTGCCGACAGTCTTTTCGTAGAAACTCTAGGGAATACCTCAAATACTTTCCTTCCTACACTGCTTCTCTCCCAATTTTCTTGCCATATATTTATGTATTTATTCTTAATTTTATTCTTAATCTGTTCTTTAGTTAATTTATAATTTCCTTTTAAATTGACTAACTACCTTAACTACCTTATAACCTTAACTACTTAACCTAATAAGGTAACTAAGGTAATAAGGTAACTTAACCTTATAAGGTAGTTAATACCTTAACTACTTTAACTACCTTATTTCTTTAGCGGTAAACTTACACTGGGTTAAAGCCCACTGTGACATTAATGAAAATGAGATGGTAGACGCAGCAGCTAAACCAGCAGCAACACTGAATGAAACCTTACATGTAAAAACAAACCATTCAAAATTACAAAAATTTTGCACTTCATACACGGGCGCGCCCGCTGAAGGGTTAATAACGCAACTATTCCTTTCGCGGTGTTAGAGCTAATCTTGTGGATGCCTTTAGATTTGTCACATATGACAGTCATATAGTTCTGAAAATGCTGATTACTGTATGTTTCGCTCAGGCAATGTTTACAAATATGAAGAAATCCCCAGCCGACTCCGCTATAAAATATCAACGTGAGAGATAAGAGCTGTTCACACTGAATACGTCAGAGTCGGAGTTAAAGATACCTTTGGCGGAAGAAAAAAAACTGTTCACAGTGCTTACAGAAAGCAAAAATTTTGACAGAAAGCATTGAGTAAACTTGATTGGTTGACGGCCTCAGGTGTTTTTTTTCCTTTACTCGGTGTATTTTTCAGTACAAAGAGCGACTTGTAAGGTAGTTAATACCTTAAATAAATCAGTATGATACTGCTGTGTGTCCAAAGCAGAAGATTCTTGATATGACCCGTGATTGGTTTAACGTATCACGTGTTATTTTGTCAGTGTTGAAATTGAATCAGTGGTTGATGTCATAGAGCAAAGCTATATGATTGGTTAAATTTTTATACTTAATGATCTGGATTCAATGTGAACAGCTCCTAAGTCGGTAATTATAGGTAGGACTGACACTTTAAAAGACGAATGCTTTTGTCAAAAAGAAGATGCCTCTTTCGCTACACATGAGAGGGAAATACATGGCCTGAGGTAGCCTAGAGGCAGCTCGTTGATTTCCGGACTAGGGGTGCTTAGTTCGAATCCTGAAAGGACCATTAAAATATCTTCGTGTTTAGGCCGTATACACGGACGGGAAAACCGTACACCAGAATGTCCTTAAGGGTAAAAGGGACATTTAAGCTCAGTTTTTATTTTTTTGATATTTTAGTTTTATATTCAAAATGATAATAATTAATATTCTTTCCTACTACTTTGCAGACAATTAGAATTCACAAATAAGTATTATGGTGGAAGAATAAGACTTGTGTATCACAAAATTCTTCAAAAATGCTAGAATTATTCAAAATGCTCCATGCGGAATACTTTTCTTCTGATTCCTTCTGAATTTCTCAGGATTGTTAATTGAAGTGTTTTCCACAAATTTGTGAATGATTATTTGAAACCACAAATGTTTTTCAAATTTATAGACCATGAAATAAAGTGAAAACACAAATAAAACAAAAGGCAGATTTAAAAATAATTATTTATGGCTTTACAGTCATACAAAAAAAATATCATTGTACGATTATGTTTATATACAAGTACGATAAACTTAAATAAAAGAAAATTAAGATTTTTTTTTAAAATCATAAATTAAAATGATTTGCTTTCACAAGCATAGCGTTAACAAAAGTACTATAAGAAATATGAAAATAAATTAGTCCCCCCAAGAAATGAATGTAGATTTATTGATCTTTTCGATAAAACATAGCATTTATTGATTATTTCTTGAATATCTTACAAAATATGAAACAAATACTCCTACTTAAAGCACATATTGAACTGCATTTTTTCTACAATATGAAAATAAAACTTTCTTATTTGCATTGACATTTAAGATTATATATTCACATGGGATATCAGAATGGGATTCCATTTACGTAAAATCATAAACGACATACGTAAAATCAAAAAACATATATAGCGATAGAGATTGCTTTTTCAGCGAAGATGACCTAGATTTGATGAAAAAACATAGTTTAAAGAAGCTCTTTAGAAGTGTTTTTAAAGTAAAATTCTTAGAGTCGGATTTGAATAAAATTAAAATTCAATAAGGTACTTGTTTAGAAAATAGAAAATTCATAGTATAAGAAGTTTTCTGTTGAATTTCTTTTATTCTCAGAACATTCAAAACAAATAAAATATATATATTATTTTAATTATGCATCTTTCTTACAAATATATATTTAAAACTAAGATTATAAGCTACTTAGCAAGAGACAAAATGTCTTATATCATTCAACGACTAAAAATTAAAATTTAATAAAATCTGTTGAAAAGTCAATATTTTTCCCATTATTTATCCCACAAATTACGGGAATGAGAAAAAAGGAAATACACGGCAATACATAAAAGTTATGATAAGGCAAAGGATGGCTTTAGTTTACCATGTAACATAGATAACATTCTTAGCAAAAAGTAATAATTTTCTAGAAAGTAATTAGTAAGTAAATAACAACTAAATAAATGCTTATAGTTTTTGAGAGATATGTTGTTCTAACATAATATATGTACCTCTAGTATGTCCTATTGCCATGTATATTTTTGGACCAATAAAAAATATTTTATTTACGGAATATCTATCATTAAAAAATTTTGGAGAAATAATTAGTTTGTGGTTTAAGACGACAAAAAGAAAAAAGTAAAGCTAGTTAAAATTTCAAAGACTGTTTTTTTTGCAAACAATTTAGCAAATTCATAAAAAAACTTTCCATAATTATTTTGGTTCACATTAGATTTTGCGAAACAGTTTTCACTTTCTTTAACTACATTTTTAGAGATCTACTGAAATCGGGCATTTCAAAAATCTTTATACTTCCTCTAAATACTTTATACTTCCACCATAAACTAGTCGTATGCAAGAGAGTCCTGCACCTTTGTACAGCATGATGTCCTGGCTACGGCATTTGTTTTAGTATTAAAAATAATAATTTGACATAATGTAATAAATTTTTACAACATTTGTTTTTTTATGTCATGTGTAAAACCCAAACTACAAACAGCAGTGGAAGCGAGTGCAGATACCGATAAAATTAGCTCTAAATATTATGCCAAAATAATCATTTGTAGATGATCTGTAACGTAAATTTTATTGTATTTAGGTATAATATGACCTACGGGCTATTTAACAGTGATTTTCCTGCATATCGTGCTACCAATCCCTCCATGGAAATGTATTAGTGCTTTTTACTGTTCTTAATAATCTATAATGTAGTTATCAAACAGGTTAATATATTTTTATTAAATAAAATATCGTTAGAATTAATATAATTTAGCACTTCATAAAAATTACCTTTGTGAAATTGTCACACAAAAGTAATTTATTAATTGCGTATGTTAATATACATTGGCTACACATTTCTTAAAAAATTACTCCCAATTCCATAACTTAACATAAAACATTAGATGAAATGTGGAAACGACACTAGTTGTCTGTAAATGCCTACTCAATCATATCCGTATATTTCTAGTGTTATTTAAACTTCAGGAATACTTTTAGAACTATTAATAAAAAAATTTCAATTAAAAATTTGGGAGATATTTATCGGAGAGTACGTGCATATTTGGCTGTGAAATTTGTTTTCCTGCAGTTGATTTATAAAGCATTCACGGCTGATATAGATAAAAATCGTTTACGGGAAACAGTTGCCAAAATCATACCACTTAAGAAATTATATATGACGTTGAGAACTGGTATGTTTGTTTAAGAAACTAATTTTACTTAATAATAGAATGACATTTTATCTAAACAATTTGAAACAGTAAATGCATTTGTAAACATTTCTTGTTTACATACATGCCCCAGTTTGAAATTGACCTAAAAGTACAATTTTGGCAATCAGTATCCAAAATCGTACTGGTTGGTTTACAAAATTGTACCTGTTTTCTGTTTCGAAGTAATAATACCTAAATACTGGAGAAATTATATATTTATAAAAATTAAGTACATTTAGGGCAATAATAAGCATTGATGTTTTTTTTCGCATCATGTCTTCAAATTTTACATCCGAAACATTGAATCATGTTTTCGAGACGCAATTCTTCCCGTGAAAAGCAGAACCATTCCTCTTCATTTGTTGATTCAGGAATATTCAAAGGTTCACTTGTTGAAGCTTTGTTTGTACCGTTTATACACCTTTGCGATTTTCTTTTGGGTTAGTTCTCTTTTGTTTTGATTTTAATATTTGAGCTTGCTTTTTCTGATCTACCAACGTGGATTCTAATAAAAAACAATCCAATTTATCCAGAAAATCTCTACTGGCGAGCACCGTTGCTTTTGAAGCAGTTTTGGTTTATGAGGCACTGTGGAAATTGGAGAAATTTTCTCAGTATGCATTTTTAAAACAGAATATCCATTAGCAATTTATTATTAGATATTGCCACAGTAAACTTTGTAGGAATATCCTAAGAAATCAAAGTAATTTAAGCTAAAAATTTTACATCAGTCTCACCTGTTTTTAATAAGTAGATGGGAACAGCCCAGAAACATGTGTTCTTACACCATCTTGGTGATATATATATATATATATATATATATATATATATATATATATATATATATATATATATATATATATATATATATATATATATATATATATGTATATATATATATATATATATATATATATATATATATATTATATATATATATATATATATATATATATATATATATATATATATATATATATATAATATATATATATATTATACCATCTTGGTGATATATATATATATATATATATATATATATATATGATGATTAAATCATAGCTATAGTTAATTATATTAATGAGCGTTAAACAGTAAAATTATATTAAAGTCCCAGTGTGTTTTCAAATTCAGGAAGTGACTGTGCTTCGCAGCGAGAAATTCAGGGTCATTCGCTCGCACACACGCGTATCTTACATAATCATCGGATGTTCGAAGGGGCTCTGTAAGAGAGCCTACGCCTATGTGACTTATATAACGGAAGAGAAAGAAATTACGCAGTTCGGGGAAATCTTTGATAGAGTCAAGACGCGCGTCTGTCGCGTGGGCTGTGAGATGATGGAAAATGGCGATTTAGCTGGATTAATTGGGTATTTTATTACTGTTAAATAATAAAGAGGTGTTTAAAAGTTAATTCAGTAATAGTTCTTCCACCGGCCTACTGTTTGATGACTGCATTTAGAGTAATTAGTGTGTCTAGATGGGTGCACGGCGATAAGGTCGTGACATATATATAACAGTTCCGTAACTGACTGACTGACATATAACGCACAGACCAAACCGCTGGACCTAAAGGGATGAAATTTTGCATGGCGATTCTTCTAATAGTGCAGGGATGCACTAAGCGATATTTAAAAATATTCCTCTTAGATTTTTTAAATTAAATTTTTAATCTGTTTTTGTAACATTCTGTAAAATTAAAATAATAATCCAAAGGTTATAAAATTTATATCACGAGAAATAGCATAAAAATTCTTTAAAATGAAATCTTTATCTCCATTTTCTGATTTTTTGTGAATTTTTAAAGAATAATTTTTAGAATTTAATTTATTAAATGCTGATCACGTGATTTCTTTTATTTTTGTAATACTTTAAACTAATTTTGCGTCATGTGCATAACAACGAAGTAGACAAAAAATGTTTTTCTTTTTTCTAGCTAATGCGGCAGACGATTGGACATTATCCAAAAAAATATTAAAATATGGTAAAAGAAACGTTCCTAAATGTGTACTATATTCTTTAGTATGTTCCTAAAGTATGTTTAGGAACATTCTTTAGTATGTTCCTAAATGTGTACTATATTCTTTAATATGTTCTATGAGATTTAATTTGAATATTTTCTTCTTCATTATTTTGCCTATGAAAATATCCGTTACGATTTTTTATAAATATATTTTTTCGTTTTTTTACATCAATTGCATGCATTGATCGTTGTATTGATTATATATATATATATATATATTATATTTGGCATTAATTGCTTACATTGACCGTTGTATTTAATTTGAATGCACTCCTTTTCGTTTATATTTTTTCGTTTTTTTACATCAATTGCATGCATTGATCGTTGTATTGATTATATATATATATATATATATATATATATATATATATATATATATATATATATATATATATATTATATTTGGCATTAATTGCTTACATTGACCGTTGTATTTAATTTGAATGCACTCCTTTGCGAAGGCCGGGTTTTCAGCTAGTGTAGATATAAATGACTCAGCTTTTAAGATTTTTTATTAGATATTGCCACAGTGAAATACTAAGAGAAAAGTGGATGTGGTATGATTTAGGAGACTGGAAACTTTCCCCTATAAATTAAATTTATAAACGTGTTTTATGTGGCTAAGAAGAGTTGATCTCAATTTATGTTCACATATCCTTTGGTAGTAATGGAGAAGTGAGCATCGTGAGTGAGCATCGTGATAATGGAGAAGTGACCATTAAACTGAAAATAGTTTCCTAGAGTCGTATTTTTGTCATAGCACAATGTTTATCTATATATATAAAACACTTCCGTAACTGACTGACTGACTGACTGACCGACTGACTGATATACAATGCACAGACCAAACCGCTTTACATAAAGGGCTGAAATTTTGCATGGCGATTCTTCTTATACTGTAGGGGTGCACTAAGAAAGTTTTTTGAAAATTCTTCTTAGGTTTTTTAAAATTAAATTTTTAATCTGTTTTAGTAACTTTTTTTAAGTTTGCATTTAAAATAATAATTTGAGGATTATAAAATTTATATCACGAGAAAGATCATAAAAATTCCTTTAAAATGAATTTGTTTTCGAATCTTTACCTCCATTTTCTGATTTGATAAATTTTTAAAGATTAATCCTTAGAATTTAATTTATTAAATGCTGGTCACGTGATTTCTTTATCTGGTACTTTAAATTAATTTATCGTCACGTGCATGATAGTGAAATAGACAAAAAAAAATTTCTTGCTAATGCGGCAGACGATTGGACATTATCCAAAAAAATATTAAAATAGAGTAAAAGATATGTTCCTGAAACTGAACTATATTAATTGTACTATATTCTTTAGTATCTTCCACTAGATTTAATTTGAATATTTTCTCCTACATTATTTTGTATATAAAAATATACCTTATGATTTTTTTATAAATATATTTTTTCGTTTTTTTTCATGAATTGCATACATTGATCGTTGTATTTATTATAAATATATTTATACATATTTTTGTCATTAATTGCATACATGGACCGTTGTATTTAATTTGAATGTACTCCGTAGCGAAGTGCGGGTTTTCAGCTAGTTGTTTATAAAAGGCAAAATGCCAAACACCATTTTCCAGGTCAGAGCTTAACAGATTATACGTACGAACAGTTCATCACAGGATTCAGCATACATGTAATAAGATAATTGATATATTTCATGGTGATATTTCATATTCTCATTTGTTTATGGCAAGTGAACTTATTCCGTGGCTTCAATCCTAAGATCCATGTGCATAAAACAAACAAATTCACAGCGGTTAATTAGAAAAGTAAACGACGGGGAATGCTAATGCAGTGGATTAGATGAGAGATACCTAAAACCCGGCAAGAATAGATCACAGTAAACATTTTCAAATAACATGACGAAAATGAAATATTGTTTCGCAGAATTTCGTTGCCTCCGAGGCTTAATTATAGCCCTTGAAATTTAACGACAAAATTATGAGTTGTGTACAAGATGTTCTCATCTATATTATCTGATCATCACAGGCGAGAAAATTATTTGACGGAAGTCTTGGGAATATTTAAACCTGGTTTAACAGTCTTAGCAACTGACTAGACTTTACTTGCGAATAAAATAGTTATTCACAGAGAATTTATTAGATTGTGAAGAAATTGTAAAGATATGCTTCTCAAATCACATCTTATTAATAATTAAAATGTTGTTCTTAATAACATTTTATTTCAGTCAGTTGTGCTAATAAATTCTTCACAAGTAATATATTTTCTCGGGAAAATATTATTAAAATATAATCATTCCCAAAACACAGTTCCAGAATTAAAGTACTTATTATTAACAATGCCGGATAAAGAGTAATATATATTTTGCCAAGTAATATATTTTCTCGGGAAAATATTATTAAAATATAATCATTCCCAAAACACAGTTCCAGAATTAAAGAAATTATTATTAACAATGCCGGATAAAGAGTGTCACATCTATATGACAATATTACGCTATAAATTTTCGTTTCAAACTAGTTTTTTATAAGTTATTTTTCTTGTGGTCAGTCTTCGTAACGTTCCTTCTAAAAGCATTACACTTATGCAAATTCTACATATACATAATCTAACTATAGGACTAGCTGTAGAAGCGGAACGTTATAATTCACCGCGGTGGGTAGTCGAAAGACGGCCAAGAACAAAACTCTTATAAAATCTTCAGAGGCAAAAAAAATAAAGGCTTGTTCACTAACAGGACGTAAAATAAAAGCTGTCTGTGTGTCCATTGATAGCGATCAAAGCAGTATAAATATTGCAAGACAGATAGACGTTATTTTATCGCCCACAATAAAACTTCCAGCAGATAATGGTCAAAGTTGTATTTCAATGAAAATTATGGTGGGGAGGTACTTCGTAGACTATGAACAGGAGCAGTATAATAAGGGACCAATTGGGACAGGAACTGCTGAGAGAAATACGGCTCACTGCCCAATGAAAAAGGGGTAGGACAAAATGGCCCCCGTAAACGGACAACAGCCCCTCCAAGTAAGAAAAAAACGAGAGGATGTCGAGAGATTTCGCTGGCTGTCTTCCTAGAGCTCGGACGATACAGAGTCCTGATTGAACTGCCTCGAAGTTTAGCGGTAGTGCCGGTAACCCGACATGATGATCCTGAATATGACTTGATTTGTCCCCTGTCGTGGAAGCCATTTTTCCTCGCGGTAGTAAGTTCAACAGTAGTAAGTGCCTCCCGATAGACTCTAAAAATAATTACTTTGACCAAATACTAGTTTGCCTCTGCTTCTGATTCGTCATGTGTTAAATGTTAATATGAAGGGGATATTATTCTGCTATTCATTACACTATAAATGAATTTTGAGCTTTGTCAAATAAATGTATGGAAGGCCAATTCTCTGTGTTTCATTGCTTGCCTCAACACATGCCCGCATCCATTTTTTTTATGGTTACTAGGGGCTTCGCCCCTAGGCTCGCTACGCTCGCTCCTCTGTTAGGGTCAAGGTCAAGGTATATTGAGTTTTTTGGAATGCCATGGTCTTACGACTTTACCTCCAGTAGCAAGATATGTACATCAGAAAATATGTGTTCTGCAGTAAAATAAAAATTAAGCCCTCTTCAGATAAGTAAAATAAAAAATATAATAAGAATTAAAAGAATAAAATTCAAATATATAGAATAATTAGTAAAAATGAGCGTCCACCGGGATCGGACTGGGACTATCGCATACGAGCAGCGCGCTCAAGCACAGCGCCAATCATGGCACAGCAAGTTGAAGGAATAAGTTTCTAATAGCGAGATACATAAGGGTGATTCTCGGGCAATGCAACAGCTTCCATCCATATACTGTTGAAGGGGAATCACTGCGGAGGAGAATCACTGATTCAGCTTTAAAATTCAATTAAAAATCGAAATTTTAAGATAGAGACTTGAAATGAGGTTTATATGAATGAGAAAGCTTTCATCTTCCAGATGATGTAAATATTTTCTTTTTAAGATAAAAACTCGAGGAGCATCGATATTACATCCAAATATGTGACGATATTTCTCGAAAAAGTGGGTTTAATAATTTGATGAAAATATTAGTCTGTTTTAAATTATTTCTAAAACAAATGAGGTCTTGTTTGAAGGAGAAATGTCTGTAGTCTTAGATTGTAAAAAGATCAAAATTCTACGATTAAATTTTGGCGAGTTATCGTAATCTGAACATGAAAAAGTCAATATTTTCCCACAAAAACATAAAATAAAAATAAAGTCCGATGAAGATGAGACGTCTTATTTTCTTCCCCGCATTTTTCTGCATCTATTGGTATCGGTCTCGACCCCATACCCCCAGCGGTTTCGGAGGAGATAGCGTGACAAGCTTTTGACAGCGGCGGCGGCGGCGCCAGTTACTTTTTTTTTAGAATAGAGAGATTTAATTGCCTATAATGCCGAAGCAATATAGGCAATAATTAGGCAGGCCTATTTGTGAATTGTTCATTGCGACATTCACACCCATGTTCCTTGGCCTGAGATGATCTATTAAATAGTCAAAAAATGTGTTCATGTCTTTTTAATTTATTGTGGAATTGAAGAAGTGTTGACAACGTAGTATTTACAGTCCACAAATTTCTTGTAAGTGGTAATTTTTAGTACAAAACAGAATCATTTCTGCACCTTTGTTTATCCTCTAGTTGACCAGGTTTGCGTTTCCCGTCATACATTCCTATGTGATTCTGTTTTGTTTTTGAGTTTTCTACCTCCTACAGAAAAATGCGATATTTCCGGCCATCCAGTGGGGTTGGTAAGAGTTATGGTGCGATTAAGTAAACAGCGCCCTCCAGCGTCAGGTTTTCGCTTCCGGTCATACATTCCTATGTTACATATATATATATATATATATATATATATATATACAGAGAGAGAGAGAGGCGAAAACTGAAGAATCAGTGAATAAATGAGTCCCCAGATTATACATGCCATATAACATGAGATCACGTCCTTTAAGAAAAAAAATAATCTAGTACGATTTAAAGTTTTTATTACTTACTCCTTTACCCCTACTTTGAAACTATTTTACACTTAAACTTCATGTGGGAAAGGTGTTACGAGAGGAAAATTAACAGTGTTTGTCGAACTGTGTGCGTGCGATCCTTTGATTCTGATTTTTAACTTTCGTCAGAATTGAAATTTATCCTTCAAAGGTCTTAAAAATATTTCTAGGCATTGCCTTTGAAAATCTAATTCATATGTTATAGGGCATGAACATTCAATGAAAGACTTTTCTACATTGTTCAATCAGCAATACGAGGAAAGAGTAAGAATAATCAAAAGGAAAGATGTCCATTCAGGACATTTCCGAACTCTTTAATTAATAGCTGGAAATCCAAATGCAAGGACACGCAATTTTCTATGATTTTAAAGGTATTCAAATCCTTCCAACGATAACATCTCAGACCTAAATTGGGAAACATTCAAGCGGAATTACAAAACTATAAAATATAAATATGTTCATTTTGCTTCAAAAAAATATTTTCAAAAAGTACTTTCAAACTAATACATGCGGAATAATGTAATGAAAGCCAGCTATTACCTCATTTATTATTCAAATACTCTAAATAAATTATTTTCTTCAGGAACAAGAAATCTCCACGGCGAAAGGAAAGTTCCTTAAGAAAAATGAAACCATTCCTAAATAAAACATATGTACCAGAAATAAATTGGATTTCAGATTCATATAAGCTCAGAAAAAATTCTGTTTGCGAGTATTATCATATTATACTAGTTAAGATAAAAATAATATTTGCTGCTGGACACTTTTCAAGAAAAATCTCTATTTATTTTTAACGCACGTTTTTTAGGTCATCATTTGCAAAATAATACCATATTTACTTATCAAGTATTTCAAAAGTATTTTCAAAGCACTTTTATTTGCCTTCATGTTAGATAAAATCTTTGTTCAGAGTAAAAAAAAAATCTATAAATATTTAAATAAATTTATTAGTTTTCAATATATAAGTGAAAAAGTTGATATTTCATGAGAAAAAAGTTAGTTCACGTTCTAAAGAGCGCAAGAGGAATCAGCAATTTGTATGTTTGATTGCTGTATTACTAAAAGCTAAAATTACTTTTATTTCAAAATATTAATGTATGCATCAGCATATATTTTTCATAGCATTTTTTTCAACAATATTCAGTACTGATTAAACATATATATTTCTAGTTCAAATGTGATATAAAATCATGAAAAGAGATACAATTTAGGTAAAAGTTTCAAAACATTTTAAATTATAGGTTTTTTTTATAAATGTTTAGTACAATTGAAGGCTTACGCCAGAGAACCTACACTCAATTCAACAAAATATATTGTAATTTCTTTTATACTATATCTATGGTGCCCGGTATAATGGGCTTAGATAAAAAGAAATTTTTTTTTTTATATTTGTTAGTGTTGATTAAAAAATCTTTTGACTTGCATGAAAGGCTTGAGTCTATCACTTTCGTACAGAAAAGTACATTTCTTTGTACAAAAGACTCAAGTCGGATTTATTGTTCAGCGATTGGTGTAAAACGCAATAGCTTGGTATATGTAAATCACTGCTCACTGTCACTTAAACCCTTTATACCGGACACCATAGATACTCTGGTATTGCACTTACCTGTGATCTGAACTAAAAGTTTTACATTTATTTGCAAAAATCACTGAAATATACCACGAAAGTGAAAAAACACTAATAGTTTTAATTATCTTTTAAAAGTACAGGTACCTGTAGAATAATTAAATAAACACATATAGCTTAACTTTAAGTTGAAAATATAGTTAGTAATAAGTAAAACACTATTGCATAAATTTCTTTGAAATATATTAAAAAGTTTTTAAATTATTGGCTCTCTCGTTTACAAAAGTAACTGAAAAATGAGTTTTCTAGAAAATGCATTTAAAGATGTTACTTCTGGTCTTATAATATCACCTTAGGTTCATTAAATTTTCCATAAGTTCTCATCCAGCGATAGTGCGAATAAAAGTAAAACAGTTTTAGAATTCTAAAATATTGGCCTTTGAAATAGATCAATACTACTAATATATATATATATATATATATATATATATATATATATATATATATATATATATATATATATATATATATATATATATATATATATATATAAATATCATTTTTTCAGTAATAAACAATTCCTTTATTCACTAATATGTTATTATTTTAATACTTGACAGTGCACAACATTTTTTGTTTTTTATTTATCATCTGTGACAATGTATAATTCTGACTGATTCCTTGTTCTAGACACTCCCACATATAGCTGACCATGCGAAAAACATTGTTCTGTCAGATCCAGTCGAGAGCTCACTTCTTTTTGGGCATTTTAAAGCATTAATTTACAGCTAGTCAGTAATGTTTGAATGGATTTATTATTATAGAAAAATAATCCATAATGTTTGAATGGATTGAGAACACATTCAATATTAAAACACAGCAAATCTGATAATTATTACAGAAAAAGTATATACACATATTTCATGCTCGGAATTCTTTCTCAAAAGTAAATCATCTGCTATGATTCATTGTCACCTCAGTTATATAAATCATCGCGTCAAGGCTAAAAGCGCGTGTTTCTAGCTAAGAGAACGTGTCCTTCATTATATTTGAGTTTGAACAGGTAGCTTGGGATAGTTTTAATCCATGAAATAGATTGAGAACACATTAATTGAAAAAGAATGACTTTCCATCTTTATATTTTTATTTTTAAAAATAAAAATTTCGGCGTTGCCACGTATATGAAAATAATACATCAAATTCATTCTTGCTTGTGCCAATATATGAATAAATCACGTTTTTAATGCATGTCTATTTATGTTTACGCAAATATAATTTAATTGACAACAATGAAATCTTACATTGGCTTTGAACAAAAATATCCGTTGATACCACGCAAACTTTTTCTAACATAATTCGGGAATGGAACGTTTTAGCGGGATGGAAATAGTCACATTCATCCTGATTTTCCAAGAACATTAAACCGTGTAAATTTCATAAAAGTAGGGCTCACAGTTCTTGAGTTTCTATGACACACAAATACACACACGATCCATTTCCCGTTTCTGCTTTATATATAAGATATGTTCTGATACAGGCATATGGGTTTGGTGATTAGTAGGAGAAAACTGCTTAAAATTAAGACTAGAATTTAATAAGACAAATTGTTATGGATATAAAACGAAAAAGGAAGGTTTCCGGAAATAATTCGAAGGGTGATTTAGGGAAATATATGTTCTACTGTACTAAAAGGTGTCTAATCAGAATTTGGATTTGAAAAATCTAATGGTAATGAACTTATTTTGAACGCAATTTCAATACTTTCAAATTTATGTATCTATGCGGTGCTTATTTTCAGAGTGAAAATCTAAATATTTACCTCCTAATAGGGAAATCGATTATAGGTTCAGACATTTGACTAATAATGTGTTAGTAGTTACCGCAGTTTGAATTTCTAATGAGTCAAGCCGATATATTTTGATGCTCAAATTTCTAACAATGTAATAGCGTATATTCAGGATTCAAAACTCGAACAAAGACACTGAGGTCTTTGTTTTAGAATACACAGAATTTTTAAATTCAGTGCAAAAGCAGGTGTTTCGTAATAAATTGTTCCTATTCTCCAAAATCTCGCGTGACGCTACCACTTGACAGTTTAATGCAACTCCCACATTAAGCTGTCACTGGTGCAGAAATCCTTCATGTTACATATATATTATGCCTCCATTAATGTCATTTGTTATGATGTTCATTTGATAGCAATTTTCTCTTTATACACAGGAGATGAATTGCAAAGATTAAAAAAAACAGTTGATTTCTCAAGGTTTTATGTTTTAAGTAGTTATACATTTTTTCTCTAAAATTAAAGTAGTTCATATCCTATATGATTTTTATCTGTGATGGAAGTATACATTTAATGCCGCAAATCTACTTTTATCCAATGACTTTAATTTTTTCGGTAGTCAAAAAACTAATAACATCCGGGATACCTCGTGACTTTTCAATTCATGAAAATATAGAGAGGAAATTTATTATTTCTGCAAATAAAATAGTTCTTATGTTATCTATACATGTAATAAACATATAGGTTCAAGTAACATTGTTTGATTATGATTTTCTAACACTATAAAGACGGCTTCTGTCATTTTGACGGTTTAGAAAACATACTTTTGAGCGCTATGTCTGTATTTATGTCACCAGGCTTCTGAAATTTTATGACTTTTTTCTAATTTTACGCGAAATATGCTCACACATTTACAAAATTATATTCAATAGTAAAGAAGTGGAGAAAATGTGTTGTATACCTTCTAAGACTAAAGGCCGTCGATTTGACAGTAATATAGAAAACACGCAGAAATCTTTAAAATAATACCGGAAAATGTTAGTTACTTTTCTTCCCCCTTTTGCAAATAACAGAAATATTGGTTCTTCGGAAATATTGGTGTTGAAAAATAAGTACTGCACAAACCACGCATATATTTATATGGATAAACCGGTTGTCAACCTCGGCATCCCTGCATAAAAATATATTTAAATATATACTAATTTATTATATATTGGTATGAAATAGTTCAAAATTTAAAGTATTTAACCATTTAAAAATAATTATTAAAATATTTTAAATTCTTGATTTTATTTTTAACCTTCTAAATGACGGCATTCAGTCTCTTTAGTGAGAAAAAAATTCCCGTCTTTCTAGTATTAAAATCATAATTTACAGAATTAATTTTATAAGATGATATTAGTAGAAAAAAATAAACGAATATGTAATTCAGTAACCCCATATATATTAAGATTCACCGGATTACGAATCTGAGCTAGATTGCAAAGAAAATATTCGAAATCTGTGAAAGAGATTAACAGATCCTGATAGTCTCCAAAGAATTAACTTGTGTCAGAGAGACTGATGGAAGAATCGCCTTTGAAAGATGTTGCCATGACAGAGTATTCGAGATGTTCTGCCGACCACAGTGTGAGCTTAAACGGCGTTTATATAAGAGCATCCTACGCGCAAAAAGCGACGACCTGTATCTTAAAAAATTTTAATTCTTAATATCAAATTCCTTTTTTGTTTTTTAAATCTATTTCAGTTTTTAAATTTCAGTTTTATATTAGTTTTTTAAATTAATTTATTAATTAGTTGCTAAAACATAAAAATTTCTTAAATTTCTTAAACCGTCAATTCTAACTACAGTTTCAAAACTAATTTCTATTTTACCGTGTTCCAACTGAACTTATAAATTTGTCCTTATTATATCTTATTTAAATACGATTATGCATTTCTTATCAAATTTTAACACAAATTTTAACACAAGGACTGTTCACTTAGCAAACAGTACAAAAAAAAATTAGCTACATTTAAGTGGGCCAAATTAAACCACACCATTAAACAAAAACAAAAAACACGAAATAGCCATTAAAGAGTATGTTTAATTTATTGTTTTATAAGCGAAAATGCTGATATTAACTAGGACATGTCGAGTCACTACGACACCATCGGTGCCTTGTGGCAAAATAACCTAACTATGAATATAGTGGAAAAGAATATCAGGATATATTATTCAGATTAAAACAAATGAGTTACTGCAAATTAATGTTTATAGGGTTGGTTGGGTTAATTCGACTGGGATCTACAGTCAATTGCAAATAGATACTAGAATATATGCGAGCAAAGAATTTGAACCTACAATCTCTAGTACCTCCTTAGCCATTTTATAGCCATTTAATCACATTCCTCACTTTTTTTATTATTATAGCAAAATCTAGCTATAGTTTTGTTTAAATTACATCACTTTGTAATGAATGAGAGTTGCATTAGTTATAACAAACACTCGACAATTGTGTCTCATGTGATACCAAGGTCTGGCTTGCACACCAAACGAGGATAGAAGTGGAATTAGTTAAATTCAGAAGTATAGCATAAATAAATGGAGACTGATAATAAATAACTATTATCCGTGTATGGCACAAAATTTATACTACAATTATTTTTTTCTCTCGATATAGGTTAGATTAAATTACATGACCTCGTTTTGAATGGGAACTATTTAAATAAAAATAAATACTTGACAACAATGTGGTATGAAAGCCTCTCAATTGATCTAGATTCATTCCGAAATTAAAACTTCGACCATATTTTAACACATCTTGAAAATCTCGTTTTTACTTCGACTCTACCCAAAGTGAATTGCACATTTCTCCCCCAACACAGAGATCCTATTTGTTCAAGGACGCAACCCCAGCAGTTAACTTTGAGATGGTCCCTACTCTTACCCCCAAGGAAACGCAAACCATTTTATAGTTTAACAATGTCACCGTTAAATTACGCATTTTCTGAGCTTGTCGCAAGCTTATTTTCTCTTTACTAATTCAATGGAGTGGTAAAACATTTGCGGTTCCCTTATTAATTTAATTTGATATTATGTCTTAGAGAATGATGAAGGAATCAGCGGTAATTCAGAGATCGTTGATTTTTTATAAGTCGCCATAGAAAACACTTTGCATCATATCAATCCTGGTTAACACCTTTGGAAAAGTCATGCGTAATAAACTCATGGAAAGTCTGTGATGCATTTATTTATACGATATTTTTATTTTCTTGAATTAAAATATACTACAGAGCTTTTAGTATCAAATAACCAAGCAGCATGTTTGACGTACATAATAGTTTCATGTTGTACTGTCTGTGCATGTGCTAATGTATATCTGTTCTTAAGGAGTGCATATTTCAGATTGAAATTGTCCTTACAAGGCTTATTTCAAAAGGCTATATCTAAGTTTATTCACCACGTTCCTTGATGAAATTTTGGAAAGTTATCCTTTGATCTATTTTCTTTAAACTATCATCAGAGGTTTTGAAATTAAGAAAAAGTTAAAAAAAAAAAATGTTTCAAAAACTCAAACTAATTTACTTAACACAAAACAGTCCTTTAAAAATTTTATTTTTGCCTCATTTAAAAGTTTATAAATAAAGCGTCTGTAAATCCTAAAGGCATTATATTTTTTAAACCCTTAGTATCTAGAAAAGTGAAAAGATGGAAAACAAGACGTTGCTTCAGCCACTAAATTAAACAAAATTTCAATCAGGAATTTTAACTTTAAAAAAACAATTTTCGGAATTCCTCAAGTATTTTTACATTCAAAATAATCCTTTTTACTTAATGAGTGCAAATAAAAATATATAGTTTCATGTTCTGGGCCTCCTTGAAAGTTGAATAAAGTGTTCAGAGGGATGTAAGGCATGGTATATATATATATATATATATATATACACTATCCGGCCAAAATTATCCGGAACCCCCCTAAAGAAGTGGATATGGCAGGTGACGTAATTTGATGCGTAACCGAAAGCTATAAAAGTGTTGGTAGTGGTTTGTCAGGTCATATTTATGCGTTTGGGAGACAGCGAGTAAGTCAAAGGAGCTTAGTGACTTTGATCGTGGCATTATAGTGGGATGCCACCTTTGTGGGAAATCAGTTCGTGAAATTTCGGACATTCTACAGAATCCAAAATTCACTGTGAGTGATGCAATTGTGAAATGGAAACGTCGAGGCAATGAAACTGCAAAAAAATAAAGTGGCATGCTGAAAATAAATTAGTGAACGCAGCCGTAGAACTCTGAAAAGTGAAGTGAAACAAAATCACAAGTCCTCGTTGATTGAAATCTCTCAGGAGTTCCAAGTTCATCAGGAGTTAGTGCTAGCAGCCGGACAGTTCTTCGAGAGAAAAAAACCTGGGATACCATGGTCGTTCAGCCGCTCACAACCCAAACATCAATCCCCAGTATGCGAAGCATCGATTGCAATGGGGCAGAGCTCATCGTCATGGAACTGTGGACATGTGGAAAAATGTTCTTTGGAGTGATGAATCTCACTTTACAATCTGGCAGTCCGATGGACGCGTATGGGTTTGTCGGATGCTCGGCGAGGGCTTATTACGTGACTGCCTTGTGCCGACTGTTAAGTTTGGTGGTGGCAGCGTCGTGGTGTGGATCTGTTTTTCATAGTTTGGCCTGGGTTTCTTATTAAGTTAGCCTGGGGTTGGAAACATGAACTCTGAAATGTATGTGGAAATTCTGGACAATTCCGCACTCCCAACTATGGCAATATTTCTGAGAAGGCCCATTTCTCCTCCAGTAGGATAACTGCTCCATTCACACATCGAGACTTGCGGAGGCATGGTTTCACGAAATGGGTGTTCAAAAACTGGACTGGCCTTGTCAGAGCCCCGATCTAAATCCCATTGAAAACCTTTGGGACGAATTAGAACGCAGATTACGTAGCCAGCCAAATCGGCCATCCTCACTGCCAGCACTCACTTCTGCCGTGATGGGCACCTGCAAGTCAATTCCTATGGACACCTATCAAAATCTTTTGGAAAGTTTTCCCAGACGTGTGCAGGCTGTTATCGATGCAAAAGGAAGTCCAACATCATAATAATATATGCCTCAGGAGTTTCCGAGTCCCTATCACTGGGAGTCGGGGAAACTTTTGCCCAGATCGTGTTTACATATATACATACATATATATATATATATATATATATATATATATATATATATATATATATATATATATATATATACACTCATGGACAAAAAAATTAGCGCACCAAGAAGGAGTCGTCAAAATGAAACGAAATTTTACATGCGTAATAACTACTTTGATATGAGTAAATGATAAGAAAATCCAAGAAAAAGGATAATTTATTTCAGAGAAAAAGGCAAAAGAACGGAGGAGTTAATACTCCGTTGGACCCCCTCTAGCGCGAATGCACGATGCGATATGATCGGACATTGAGTCATACAAGTTCTGTATGATGTCTTGAGACATTTCGTTCCATATTTGCTGTAACCTTGCCTCTAGTTCGTTCAAACTCGTGGGATGCCCAACTCGTCGTCCCAAATGATCCCAGATATGCTCGATTGGAGACAAATCTGGGGATCGGGCAGGCCAAGGAAGGGTAGTAACAGTGCGGAGACAGTCTTGTGACACCCTTGCCGTATGAGGACGAGCATTGTCTTGTTGAAAAATGGCTCCTGGGAGCCGTTACATGAGTGGCAACACATGTGGTTGCAGGATTTCATGAAGATACCGCTGGGCTGTCATGGTGCCACGGAACAATACTAGGGGTGACCGTGAATTGTAGGCAATGGCACCCCATGCCATCACACCAGCTGTGGGAGCGATGTGTCGCTGAACAGCAAAGGCAGGATTGAAGCGTTCACCACGGGCTCTATACACACGAACACGATTGTCATCACTGCTGAGATTGCATCTGGATTCGTCGCTAAAGACGACCTGGTTCCATTCCGCCGCAGTCCAGTTTCCTCGTGCGCAAAACTCCTAACGGAGGCGTCGATGGGTGGGCGTCAAGGGCAGCACACGTAATGGGCGCCGCGATACCAACTGTCCTTCAGCCAGGTGCCTTCGTATATTTCGAGAAGACACAGAGGCCCCTAGTGAAGGTGCTTCCTGTGCCTGGATGGCGGCCGATGAAGCAGTTGGCTGTACGCGTGCATTTCTTACGATGTGGCGGTCTTCTCGACAACTGGTCTGTCGAGGGCGTCCTGAGCCTGGTCTTCGTGTACATGACATCTCTCGAGTCCACTGGTCCCAACACCTTCTCACAACACGATCAGAGCGGTCTATTTGACGAGCTACTCGCCTAGCTGACCACCCAGCTTCCATCATCCCAACGATTCTCCCCCTCTCAAACTGCGACAACTGCTTATATTGTCTTCGAACACGGCGTAATGGCATGTCTATCTCAGCTCTTCCTTTGTAAATGATTCAGCACACTCAAAAAAGCTTTGGTAACCTGTTTTATACTCCACAGAGTACGATGTTCAACGCCCTCTACCGGCTATACGTAATGCGCAATCACGCTGCATTTCTAATCATTTGCATATCTCCCCGACATGTACCTTCATTGCAAGTTTCGTTACGATCCCGCAATTATTTCTTGGTGCGCTAATTTTTTTGTCCATGAGTCTATATATATATATACATATATATATATATATATATATATATATATATATATATATATATATATAGGCCCTAGGACTGTGTTTGCTGTAACGACGTATCGCCTTATGAATCTTGATTGTTTATGTATATAGTTTTTCTTTTTATATCTAATTATATAATCTTAAAGTATACATAGTATTGTGAATTTTTTGACGACTCTTTCATCGCTTACCACACACACACACACACACAGATATATATATATATATATATATATATATATATATATATATATATATATATATATATATATACACATAAAATTCGGAAGCATTAACCGTGAGACATTCGTCTTTTGTTATTAACTGCCAAGTCTTGCTGGCTACTTTATTATGTGAGCACTATTTTTGCGAGCAAGCATTTCTCACTATCAGGGGACGACATGGTAACGACTAAGCCATATTTGGGATTTGAACTCAAGTTCACTGCGTGGATGCTCACGACACTAACCACTATACCATGTGGGCGGCAGGCTTAAAAATATATCAAGAACTTGTATAACTTATAGCGCGTATTCAAATCAAGGAATGTTATTGAACAGAGGGTAGAAAATGACTTGAGTCACTAAATTTAAATTTTATTATTTTTAGGGCTTTAGTTTTAACACTTAAATATATGATATGGTAAATAAATTCGAAAAATACTATGAGGTTAGTTGTGTGGAGGCTGTAAATGGGATGCCAGTAACAAACTGGTGGAACATTTCCATATAATAGCTGGTACGAAACACAACTGCGTGATGCTGGGCTTTTTTATTATTTGAAATAGTAATCGACTGGATGCATTAAAAGAAAATATAACAGAAAGGTATGTCAGATGAAAATATTTTTCAGAAGATAAAAATATCTCTATTGACAAAGATGGAATATAGGCGTTTAGAATAAAGAATTAAACATCACAAAGTTAAATATTAATCTAACTAGAAACGGTGAGAAATTTATTAGTTTTCACTTTTTCTATGTCAGTTAATGAAACTACATGTTTAACTATTCTGTGTGAGTAATGTTTCTACCTGAGTAATGTAACTATGTATTTAACTATTAATAGCTAGCAAATACTTCCTCAGTATATAGCCTTAGAGAAGAGCTGTATAACAAAAGATTTACTCACTCATGGAGTCTTAGTAAATAAAGACAGTGGAGCAGCCGAAGATATAGAAACAAGAAAGGCTGGTGCAGTGAATTGTTTCGTTGATATGGTTGATTAATGAGAACATTTAACCTAAATTTGAAAAAAAAAATTATTTAGGTCTTTAATCAAAAGCACTCTACTTTATGTCTCTAAAAACTGGAAATTAACCAAAACGCATAATGAAAAATTGAATATATAGCCAACTAAGTGACGTAAAAAAAGGGAAATTCTTATTAATAAATGAACCCGTAGTTTGAAGAAGGGAACAAGCGCCAAAAATATGATTTATTTTTCCCGCCAAACCGTCATTTAGATACAGACGCTCCTTCTAAGCTGTAAAAAGGATTGAAATCACTCACATACTGGTGTAATCGGACCCGGCAATATTTGTCAGTTTGGAGAATGGAACATAACCTGGTTTCATTTCCTTCTTCAAATTATTGATACCGTGTTTGGCCAGACTGGTGCTGTTGTCGCGCTGTTTTACAGCTGAGAAAATTCTAGATATATGTGTTCTGCATGCACGATATGAAAACATATTATACCAATTTCTACGCTTATGCAGAGTGAGAAGCTAAACGTGGACTTGAAGAAGTTTGTAGCAGGTTGAGGTTGAAAATTAAAAATATACACCCTGAGATTAAAGAACTTCACATATGCAGTAACCTCTGCGGAGGTCAAAATAGCAACAACACTCTTGTGCACTTTTCTCTTGCACTGGTTAATGCTGGGCTATTTAGAAAAAATTATCAGTAATTCCCAGTACGAGGGCCGCATTCCTGCAATGTTATCGCATATTTGGGATTTCTAAAAGGAAATTCCGCCGAATGGATAGAATTTGCACAGCGCACTAATACATTGATTTAATTCAACTCTCTATGAAGAAAGGATTCAATGTTATTCAAATCGCCGCAGAATGTATCCTAGACTTAAAGAACTGGTGGCCTAAGCTCTATAAAAGAACGGCAAAACCCCTAGAAAAGTCCATATTTTCTATTTCGAAATACAGACAGTTAGAATACTCCTTGCCAAACAGTTATCTAACAATATCAGAGTTCATTCACGGTTTGTCGAAACATAAATTTTTGATCAAAACGACAAACATAGGAATACTCCATATTCCAGTAGTAAAAGCTTACAATGAAAAATTCCAGTGCGAGACAAGAAATTCAAGAATATTGGAAAGATAGTTATTCACATTCCACATAAGTACAAACCATTTTATGAAGAAGTTTTCATGAGATCAACTACTGCGAAAAATAAATAATAAATTAGAAAAGTATGATTTTTTTTTAAAATTTCCTACGAAAGATGTTTTTGGATTCGTTCCCTTCTTCAAACTGGTGGTTTAAATATGATATCAAATGATGATTTATATAAGAAATCAAAACTAAAATCAATTAAACAGGTACCTAGCCATAAAAGGTATAAATGACCCGAACAATTCCGAGAATGCCATACAGTGTCATATTCCTAAGATGACACTTTCCTGGATACCCGTGGAAGGATATTCTCATGGGATAACCAGAATGTCCTTCGAAAAGAATTATGGTGCTTGAGAGAAATCAGGCAGGTGTGGTGGTTGGGGGTTGGTGGGGGAGCTGGATAGAAGGGAGAGTCGCTCTAAGGAAAGAACTTAAGTAGTGTCAAAGACTTAAGTAATCGCCTTATCTGTCACCAGTCAGGATTAGTCCTAATCATAATAATGAAGAACTACTTTTTTTTACTTACACATTTCCGTAAAATACTTTGAAAATCCTATACAATTGATTTTATTGACATTTCAAGCGTAATACGTTATTCGGGGGTTTTCTTTATTATTTTCTGCTGTCTTAGCAGGCTTAATGGACAAACATCCTTAGGCACAATACTTATTAAAACGCACAGTAAAATCACTGATGTCAAACTAACCTAACAAAATTGACCTTTACAAAAGAGACACAATTTACAATATGTTGGCAAAAAATATTCTGGCCTGCCAATGACGGAAGTAGATATGTTTTGCAGTCAAAGCCAAAATGACGAGAAGGTAATCAGCGTTCATCGTTTCACCAGTAAATAAAAAGAGTCCAATAAAAAGATCATTATTCATTGATCTGTCGTTGGAGCATTTATGAAAAATATATGCCAGTTATACAAACAACGGATTTTTATATATATCTAAATTTTTATCGCTAATCTGGTAACCCTGTGCATACAAGCATTTGTTTATGTATATTTTTATTTTTAAGTAGGTTCTGAACGAGTACAACACACTGTGTCAATTTTTGTAGCAGCAAAAGTTTGTCAAAATTAACATCATGTAGTTTATTACAGATACGGGAATGTAACGTTTAAGTACTTTACCAGAGAAGCGTAGACGAACTTATAAAATCCATATATCACGTGCACAAAAAATAGATAATCCGTGAAATACCTGAGAAAAAGCGAGCCAAAACGACCACAAATCAAAAAGTAGTATATTTAAAGTTTGTCAGTTTAAAATAAATGAAACAGTGGAATGAGATTTTTGTGAGATACGCGTTGACCGCGTAATGAAAGGGATAAAATATGGTTTGACTGCATGCATTCCAGATATGGGAAAATATTGTATTTAAAAATAGAAGATTAAGTTCTTTACCTAACGGTTAAATATTCAAACATACATCGCTGGCTTTTTTCTCTATCAATGGCATTTTATCTCTCTCTCTCTCTCTCTTTATCTGCATTTATATATATATATATATATATATATATATATATATATATGTATATATATATAGATATATATATATATATATATATATATATATGTATATATATATATATATATATATATATATATATATATATATATATATATATATATATATATATACATGTGTGTGCGTGTGTGTGCGTGTGTGTGTGTGTGTATGTAAATTTCTAAAATGTAAAATCGTAAGTGATATGAATGTATAAAATAAAAATTATATAAAGATAAAAAACATCTTATGTTTTATATATAAAGACATTTGTTCCCTATATATGTCTATTAAATACATAAGTATATTTAAAATAACTAGAAATTTATTCTTATTTTGAAATAAAAATTAATAGTAATTACCTAAAGTTTCTTCATAAAAATATATGCTATCCGTCATGGAATTTATATAATTAATAATTTATACTGATTTTTAATTTTATAATTAATATTGATTGCATAAATTTTCTTCATAAAATATATGGTATCATACAGGAAATTTGTACAATTTAAATTTGAAGTTTTACTGTTATTTAATAATTAAAGTGGTGTGTAGAATAGTTCTCAAATAGTATATAAAATTTTTATTTGCTATATTCTTAGTTTTTCAGCTTTGCATGCGTTGGCCCGGAAAAGGTAGATAAAATTTCCAGTGTATTCCCTGCATTTTGTTAATCAGCGTAATATGATCCTTACTGACTTTGATCGATCATTTAAGTAACCTTAGATACTCCCTTCTCTTCGGAGTATGCAATTAAAACCTTCTTAAGACCTCCACTTCATTTTAAGTGGATAAGGAAGGAAGCTAAAGTTAGTGACTCAGTGCATTAAGGCTTTCTTGTACAGCAAAATAAAAATGTAGTTTTCACTTTTTAAGGGAAATTTAAGTAGATATTATACTTCTACTTTTCTGGCCCAAAGTATGCAATGATTTCTTTTTATAACATCTCTATTTCATGAGTTGCTATTTGATATTTCTAAGTTATCCTAAAAATATATAATTTATTTAAATTTTTCACTCCTAAATTACTCGAACAGTGTAGCTTTTGCAGATAATTCTATATATACAATTAAATGGAGTGATTGTTTAGAATCCCATATATCTGTACCATTTACGAAAATAAATAAATATTCTTTCTGTTCTTTCAAAAGGACATTGTCAGATTTATGCAAATTGCGAAAAATATTGCTAAAATGCATGTTAATTGTGGCTTGTTTATATAATTTTCTAATTCTTTGATCTTAAGTACATTTAATGAGATTATTTTCTCATCAGAAAAAATAATTCTAATTTGAAAAGTATAAAATAAAGAATAAAATAAGTGTTTTTATCTACAATTATTATGCAAAAAGAAAAATTTGAATATATATATATATATAGTCAAAGTAACAACATTGAAATTCCCCCTTTGTCTTTAAATTTGCTTTTAACCCTTAGAAACGCAAAGAAGATTCCTTTAATGCATCAGTATAAAAAAATTATAGTACACCTTGAGACGATCTAAGCTAGTCTAACAATTTATCTAACTTTAACTTAAAATCACACTAAGTTAAATAAAATATCCAGTAAAAATCAATTTCAAAATTCATGGAATCAAATTTCTGATATCCGTACTTCTTAATTATTAATAACATGGAATCTAAAAACTGACATGTACACATTCTGTAGCATTTTATATACATACTTTGGCATCTGAATATCATAGAAATTGTACACAGGTGACTCTCAAATACTGTTTTCTACTCATACATGTGTTATTGTAATTTGTAAACATATTTAGTATTTATATTTAGTGAGATGTCAAACATCTAGCGTAATTTTTACTTTAAGGGCGATAGCTTATTTTTTGTATAAAAACTTTCTTTCTATATATATATGACGAGCTCGCTACTTACACCCTTCCCAGTACGTCGTCTTACATCCAAGCTTTACTCCTTACATCTATCTCTACATAATTATTCACGTTATAGCAGTCAATGAATTAAAAGGCCGGTGGCAAAGAACTACAATTAATATATCGAACATCGTTTATTTCCAAAATCTTAAGCTACCTGATTCAATCTGATAAATTAAATCCAAGAGTCGTCAAGCTCCCAAGCGACGCGTGACTGTCTTAATCAAGAGTTTCCCGCCGTCTGATTAAACGCTATTGTTTTTCTGCCATCCAAAGCCACCGCGCATGCCCACATGATCTCTGTGACGCATACACCGGAGATGAACCATGGGCGGGGCCACAGATGTCAGTCAATCCAAAGGGAATTCCCCCGATTTCTCTCGATGTATTTCGAACCAAGATATGAGAATAGTGGTGAATTACGCCACGACAATATATTAATTACTAAGCCCCCTTCAAATTTAGAATAATCATTCTTTTCCCACTAAATCCTATACATATATATATATATTATATATATATATATATATATATATATATATATATATATATATATATATATATATATATATATATATAATATATATATATATATATATATATATATATTATATTATATATATATATATATATATATAATATATATAATATATATATATATATATATATATATATAATATAATATATATATATATATATAGGTGTATATATATATATATATATATAATATATATATATATATATATATATTATATATATATATATATATATATATATATATATATATATATATATATATATATATATATATATATATATATATATATATATATATATATATATATATATTCTTAAATGATTAATACGATCGATAAATACAGCGTTTGCAACAGATTTTCTGCAGAAACCCTAAAACAGACTTTGCACAAAACATGAAACAGATCTCGTACAAAAGATACAAGTGGCAGAGGTCATTATTCAAGCCATGGTCAGTCATTAATAAATTGTTAAAACTTAATAACTTCAGTAACCTCTGCAGATTAGGCTTTTAGTTGCATCGACTGACGAATAAGGACCACACTAAGATCCAAACTTGTGAATTTTCCCATTTTATCGGTTTTGAACCAAAAGATTTCCTCCCTGAGAAAGTAAATAATTATAAGAATTTCTTGCGTAATTATCACTTTTTATTCAAGAGAAAAAAATACATTTTGGAGACCGTTGGCTCCCTTTAATTAGGGATTCAATGACGAATGTTTTCGAATAGCCCGTTGTTAAAACTATTTTCCAAGATTAATATTAAATTACTTTAAATGGTACGTTACTGATTTAGTTGAAAACGCTTTAAGACTTCAAGGCGAACAGAACCGGGTTTGAACTAAGGTATATGAAAAATTCAGAAACAGATAAAGCTTTTGCATGAAATCATATTTTAACATTTAGGAAAATTAATTGCTTCTCTTGACAACTGATTATGCCCTTTTTCATATAATGTTGCTCTTAGGCTTTATCTCACTTATTTCCTATTTGAACTTTACAGAGTACCTTGAAATTTTAAAATATACAATGAGGTTTTAGACACAAAAGAAATCAATTTGCCTCAATTTAGTGTCATCTCTAAACTTTGTAACTCTCCAAATATCTATAAAAGCATTTATTAGATACTAAAGGAGAGTGAAAAATCATTTATAATTAATTTCCATTAAAAATACTAAAACGTTGTCTGTGGGATACATAAAAAGAAGATCATCAGTAGGTAATCATAAACTTTAATAGCATAATTTCCTTAACATATGGCCATTTATAATCAATTAATTTTGAGGAAAACGTTGTCTGTAGTTTGCATAAAGAACACAAGACCATCAGTAAGCAACTATAAATTTTAATAGCATAATTTATTTAACTAAAAAAAGTTAATATGCATTCAAACGTAAGAATTCATTTTAGTTTGCTCAGCTGTTCACCCATATTTTTTTTACAGTACACGAATCTAACATACATTTCTAAAATTTAAATATTATTAAAACCTTGAGCTTCTTCTTCGAGTTAATAAATTATAAATTTTCTTCGCAATACAATTCTTATTTGCTTAAACTTTGAAAAACTTAAATAAATTGCAAAATATACCTATTTATTTTGTTTTTAATTACTTATTTCCACTACGTTTAAGCAAGAATGGTATTTTTCGTAAGGAAATGCTAACTAGATTCATCAATTTATGTACTTTCCTCATTAACTACAAATAATTACCAAATTTCAGTTCACAAAAGTACTTTTTGTATTTTGCAAATATACTCATCTTTTTTTCATATGATAAAAGACAGGATTGCTTTTTTCCTCTGCAGTTACAGAAAAAAAATTTATTTTATCCAATGTCTGTAAAGTAAAAGAACATGTTTCTAAATAGAAAAAAAAATCTCTAAAATATTAGTAGAAGGAATAAAAAATAAATGTTATTCATAATCTTTGTGAGAATTTTTTTTTTGAAGCTAACAACTTTTGACAACTTTGTTTTCTGTTTAGAACAGCGAAATCAAACCTGAAATCGTTTATTCTTTCGAACTATAAATAAAAAAACTTGCAAACTTACTTTTTTAAGTTACAATAATGGCTAAGAGAAAAAATAACGTCTGAATGGAATTTTTCGACTTCGTTTCTTTTATACGAGATTATTTTAGTGAATTTATCAATATTATCGAATACAAGAACAATAAAAGAAATATATAAGTGAGATACGTTATCCATGAGAGAGAAATGTTTCTGAGTATTAAAACTAAAAATAATTCATTTGTGTTACTGCATTTATATACATGCAATTGATTCATATAGTTGTTTCTGCAAAATATATTTTACTATTTCATTTGTCCTGTTTAACTTTCTTACTCACCCGTATTAATTATATATATATATATATATATATATATATATATATATATATATATATATATGTTTGCAAAGATAATTCTACTGCTGATGTAATGAATGTAAAAGACCTCACGCAAATGTGGGGTGGGGTGTATTTGAATATAGAAGAGAAGGTTATTAAATTTTAATGTATATTTTGACAGCAATTGTAAAAAAAAAATTCTTAGTTTGGAAAGTAAATGGTAAGTTAAAACTCTTACATTCCAATAAAATGAAATGCACACAGTTCAATTTAAATTTACTGATAGAAAATTATGAAATAAAAATTATCATTTTCTATAGATTGACACAAAGGTATAATTTTCTATACAAATATATCAAAATTTTCTGTACATTGACACAAACAAAGGGCGTGTTATCATGTTACTGCTAACGTAATATAACACAAGAATCAGTGTAATTGTCTAAAAAAACAATAGAAATATATACTCTAAAATACTGATTTGTAGCCCAAAATAAGTTGCTTCCTACTGAACCATATTATATACACACTATTTGTTTAATATTTTTTTTCAACTTAATATGAAACTCATTTAAACTTAGTCTACTTTCAAAAGGCAAATTCTTAAGTAACACCGCAGTCTTATTAAATTATTGTGACTAATTTCATTAACTTGAAATCTTCATTATACACCTCCAAAAGCTTACAGCGAAATTCAAAAGATACGCTCGCTGACTGCTTCAAATGTTTATAAAACTTCGAAAATAAAACCTTAATTATTCTCTGAACTAATTTTTACGTGAAATAGTATTCACGATTGTCAATAGACCTGAATGTCTTAACACAGAAACTCGATGCTCGGATACATTTGAATTAGGGTTCCGAGTTTGAAGATTAAATACAGGGAAATGCATAGCTTTAATCAAAGCATACACTAATGTGATTGTAGACTTTTAAATCGTTCTATATTCTCTGACACAAAGAGAATCAATATTCTTTCAAAAGTTAGTATTACAATTTCACATTTGCCTTTCGATTCCTGAGAGAACAGACAATTGTATTAATGTCGCCGTAAAGTCAAAAATGCTCAAACTGATCACAGTCACAGTGAAATCCAGCTGTGGCATTAGACTTTTATCACACTTAAGGTTGCCATGATAGCTTTTTCAAAACTAAAATTTGTGAGTGAAGAACCACAATCATAGCGTTTCTTATCCCGGACACATTTAATGTACTAACAGTAGTAAGATTAATTGATACTTAGCTTTAATCAGAGCATCGAATAATATGATTTAGACTATAAAATCACTCCAAATTCTCTGCCTCACAAATCAATATTTCAATTTTACATTTGTCTTTAGATTTTCGAGGGAACAAACATGATATTTTTTTCAAAACTAGAAGTTGTGAGTGAAAAAACCCAGACATTGCGTTCGTAATCCCAGACTCGTTTAAAATCTTTTAATAAGCGCTGGCAGTAAAACTAATCAATTCAGATTCATTGAAAATAATGCTCATTATTTTAGTATCACCGGTGGCTATGGGCTTAACCCTTTCAGGGGCAACAACCTCTCCCGTTTGTACGGTACAGATTTTTCCCCCGATTTTTTTAACCTAAAGAATCTTGAAAATTTTTCCAATCAAAGGTTGCAAAATGTTTTTACTTCCTTAAATTGCTACCAGATGGCATGACTAACCATTTTTCTGCTCATTGAACTGGAATACATTGAATGCAATTGAAAATAAGACTAGATTTAGGCGTTTGCACTGTGCAAACGGCGCCCCTCAAAGGGTTAAGGAATTAACTTCCCATATCGGGAGTAACAGTTTGATTCCCGCATAAGACTTAGTTGTAATCTGGGGAACTCGTTAGGGTTGCACCTGCAATAAGAACCTCATCTACACAGAGGAGCTAAAGTCCATCGCTGGTGTAATCGTTTTATTATTTTTTATTTTGAATGTTTATGTGTTTGTTTCCTACCTTGTCTTCATATGTACACCAGACTGGGGTCACAGATAGTCGCCAAGGACATTAGAAATATCATTTCAATAAATTCAACTTGTATTTCAAAAGAAACATTCCTTATTATCAAAATCATATTATAAGACAAACAAAAAATGTTGATTTTGTTTGGTGAAAACAAACAAAAAATGTGGGTGGCCCAGTTGGCAAGAGCAGCGAGCCAGTGATCTGAACGTTTCTGGTTCGATACTCGTCGCTGCAAATCCACCACTGCAATCTCGTGTTCACTAATGGTGGCCGGAACACGTAAAATCTGTCGTGGCTTCAATATCCTCCAAGTTCTCAAATTTACCTCTAGTGGTGCGGGGTCAAGTGCCCCGGTTTCGTCACTTGACTCGTTTCAAAATTACGGGACCGGTCATTTAGCCAAGCCAGACTCGGACCCTGGTGGTGCTAATTCAAAACAGGAGCCGCCCCTTTCAGTCCAACAGCTTATTAGGACGTGGTGAATGGAACCTCCAACAACAACAAAAAGTTCTTCCTTCTCAGAAATCTTACTAATAAACAATTTATGACAATTAATAGATTTTAATCACTATATTTATCTAAGCTAACAATATCTTGGTAAGTCATCTTAAAGTTCTATCTAGTCTTGATGATTTCGGAGACAGCTTCTGGTTTAAGCATATTTCTTTCTTTAATCCACTGTTTTGCTATTAAGAAAATCCTCTATCTGCGTGTGCTTAATTACCGGCTGTATGCGCCAGCAAGCAAGAATAAAATTCTGCAAATTTTTTAGTTCTTGACAATTTTTGCCACCTTCAATCTCCTTAAAAAAGAAAATTCCGCCATAATTTATTGCAGTTAATAATAGCAGTTTCATATACGATTTTTTTTAGCAAAGAAACTTATAAAATAGTTTTTCTGCGCCCAATTTTATGCTGCGAGATCTTACGAATTTAAATGGCGATTCTAGATCTGAACAATCTGCTTATTTTATTTTTCTGGTATCCATCCATTTAAAAAAATGTAATTCACCTCAGGGTGAAACCCACTATTCCAAACAATTATTCGTTGTCTTATCCTTTCACCCGCCTGTCGTTGTTGTCTACCATATATTCAGTCAGTACGTTTAATTATTCTGTAAATACTAAAATATAGAAACCCGCTGAAACACCCCGATCACATTTAAATGGCAAGCATAGGGAAGAATTCATAGCTCCTTTAACTATGAATTTCAAGGTATTCTTTTCTGACCATGGTAAATGATTCTCTGAAATATGTATGACTTTAACGCAAATATGCTATTTAAATTCAAAAGGGAAAATAAACATCTAAATATTAAATTTGTTTAAAGTAAATTGACTTATTCTCTTAAAGGACAAGAGCCACTGCATTGTTAAGCAACAATATTTTCAGAAATGGAATGTTTACAAGGATTTGCCATGTCAAATCTTGTCACTACACTGTGCATTGGTAAGGCTAATCATCTATCAGTATGTATCAGTATTTAGATCCAAACTTGTGGTTTTATTACGAAATCGCGTTGGCAGTTCGCTTGTGACTCTTCTAAAAGGCGTCAATATGAAGTCCCATGGTGACTGCTGGGTGATTTTAACTTGAGGCGTCACGTTCAGTGAGTTACAATAAATGTTTGTATGCAGGTGTTTAATAACAGTAATGCTATTACGTGATATCATCTTGAAGTGACACACTTCTATTTGACTTTGCTTATTTAACTGTGGCATGCCTGCGACATTCTTTTAAAATCATACCATTCAGGTTATGTGTATTAATGCACTAATATAAAATTAAGCATAATGTTTGTATACTTAAGATGAAATTAAAATGAAACTCAAAAATAGTTATTTTAAAATAAGTTACAGATATACTTGGTTTTAATAAATATTCATTACTTCATAACCTCAACTTTCTACAATAATAAATACTATCAATCAGACTTCGCCTGCAATAGAAGAGTCTTTTGCTCTTTGACTGTACGATATTTGCATTTTACTTTTAACTTAATCTATACACTTGAAACTTTATACTTACGAAGTTAACTTTGTTTATATGTTGAACCAGAATAGTGCAATTGATATAATGTTTGTTATTTGTAACCTGTTTGCTTCACACCTCGTTATCTTTGTTCTTTTTTTTTTTGCTCCAATCTACCAGCACAACCATAACCAGTTCTTTCGCGGTTGTGGAGGAGAAAGCATAGACGTATTATTTACTACATTAAGTAATAATCGTGTTTCATAAAAATATCATACATTTCTCTATACTGCAAATAAAAAATACAATAAAGTCCTTTGCCTTCAATACCACGCAATCCTTTTAACTGATCGTCTGTTCTTTCACCGAGGTGACAAATATGAAACTAAACTGAACATAGTCATGCTATACATAGCGTCCGCCAAATAGTACCGTAAATTAAATGTACCGCCATTGGTTGACTTCTTTAGAAACTAAACGTTACAGTGGAAGGTATCCATTAAATATCTGTAATATATCGGTAGTCCGTTGAGAAGTACTCATGTCTCCGTTACATAATACAAAGAAAATACTTAAGGATTTACGTATGCACAGATTCAAAGATGTACTAAACTATTGGCTATAAACCTACTGTATAATTACAAGTGTTTCTAAACATAAGTGCATACATATAGAAATCTTTATAATGCAACGCACGCATATATACAAATATTTATAATGCATTTAAATACATTCCGCTGGGTATATTCTGTTACTAAAAACAACGTTGGAATTGCATAATCAAATACTTGAAAATAAAACTTATTATTTGTTTGTATTTCTTTGAAAATAATATAAAAATATATTTTCTTTACGTTCTTTAAAAATCATCTTTTCTCTTTAAATTTAGAGCTCCCATGTCGTACACATATACTGGATTCTCTAATTTAACCGTCAGTATTCTAGTTCCTCCAACAAGATCAAAGTTTAATCATTCATGTGTACATTAATCCACTAACTGTTAAAACGTTTTTGACAAAATAATTTATATCACTCAAATTCTATTTGTTTAAGATTTTTCGCAAGCATTTTGTGGATATTTCATTTAAGAATTATTCTGATAAGTTTCTCAAAAAATGCGTCAGTATGATTGTATTGCTAAAAAGAAAGAAAATTAAGTTTTTAATATTTTTAACTTATATGGATCCTCCAGTATAAAATTTGTGTGAATAAACAGGCTCTCTACTTGTATATATGAATCATAAAAACTCAAATTCTATTTGTTTAAGATTTTTCGCAGGAGTTTTGTTGATATTTCATTCAAGAATTATTCTGATAAGTTTCTCAAAACAAATACGTCAGTATGATTGTATTGCTAAAAAGAAAGAAAATTAAGTTATTAATGTTTTTAACTTAGAATGGATCCTCCATTATAAAATTTGTGTGAATAAATAGTCTCTTTGCTTGTATATATAAAACGATAAAATGTTAAAAATAGAGGAAATTGGCTGTCTTTTGATCCTTTGATTACATTTCGAATTTATCAATTTTAAATGACTGTTTAAGTATACACAGTAATAAACATTATAAAGTAATAAACATTATAAAAACGTAAATTAGATTACAAAAAACAGTTTCAATCAAATATCATTTTTTTAAAAAATACCTTTGACAATCTAAACTTCTAACTTTGAGCTTTTATTTAGCATTAAAAAGTAACAAAGATAATTTTATCGAATTTACATGAATTCCAATGCATTTGTAAACAAATAATCTTTTTTGGTTTCGAAAATGTTATAATACTGATTCATAGCAGGATTGATGTATTTTTATTTAATTTTGCATGTCAAGATCAGTCATGCATGTGTTTTATACATATTATTAGTAGAAGTGAATTTTAATGAAATTTTATAAACTGCGAAAAAAATATATCTGCAATTATTTATATATTTATATATTCATTTTTGCTGTTTGGTTTTCATCGTTTTATTAGGTTCAAACGATTCTGAACAACATGCAGTATTAGTCACAAAAATGAACATTTTAAAATTTTTTAACCACAAAAATTTTTTTTCATATATGTAGGGTATGCAGGGGTTAAAAAAATGGAATAAAACTGGATCAAATCCAGGTTTTTTTATTCCTTACGGGGCAGTAGTGTCGTTTCGATTTTTACATCGGGAAAAGCAATTCTTTACTTTCTCGTGTATATGACATTATAGTTGTGTTGTTTATCATTACATGGCAATTTATCTTTTCTGAATGCTGTTTACTTCGCTTTTGTTTCAGACGCAAGGAGAATTTTTATGCGTGTATTGGAATTTTATTCAGAAAACCAGTTACAGCTTTCGTGATTTTAAAGCTCCTTCGGCTATAAATCACATCTATAAAACATACAACGATATAAACAATGAGAGGTTTTATGCGGATTAATGACCTTTTATTGAATTTGTACGTTAGATTGCTTGAAAAAAAAACGAATACGCTAAGCACAAATCTAATAAAAGATTAGAGCATCGATTAGAAACGTTCGCAGTAGAACTTACGTAAATTTATTTTCGAATGCTACTAGGGTATCTAAATTGCATTTTAAAATAATATCCAATTTTAATAAACCTATATTATCGAATTTTAAAATTAAAAATACAAACTATGAAGAAATCAATAAAATTAATAAGTATATGAAATAAGTTGTAAATGTCATTAGTGATATTTTTATGTAATCAATAACGAAAAAGCAAATAGATATCAATAAGTAGTAAAAATAAAATATCGATATATTTTAAGTATATAATTAATTCGTAATACTAGCAATATAATTCTTTTAAATTATAGTGGATATACAAATTTTAGAAATTTTCAGCTCATTGTGTGAAAAGATGGTAATATTTATTATAATTCAATGTATGTACTGATATAAAGAGGACGAGATAAGTTCTTTTTCAGAAAATTATTTCCTTCATCTATACAATATATATATATATATATATATATATATATATATATATATATATATATATATATATATGTGTGTGTATATACGTATCACGTCTGCTTCGTGAAGTCCTGCAAAATCCATCTTTCGTCTTCTTGACAGCTACTGAAGTCGTGTTGACCGAGGAAACACTAATTTAATTTAACGCAAGTCCTTTATTCAAATAACCTTAGAAACCATTGTCCATCAATAATTTAACATGGCGAATCGCCACTTTCGTTTCCAGAGCGACTTTCCTCACGACTGTTCATAATCGAGTGTCTCCACGGTCTGACCTCATTCTTTTCCAGCGCGTTACATTTGCGTGTGTTTTCAGCGCCTCATGACAGGGTGAGTCAGAATCACGCGCTTTCCACATGTAGAACATCCAACATCCGAGTTCTAACATCCGGGAAGCGTCATTGTTCACGTCATATCCTCACGTCATCGCACTCAAGGTTATGCTCTTAAACCTAGACGCAGACAAGCATCGACATCTGTTGACTCTTTCTTTCCCCATCAGGCTAATTCCTGATTTATTAATTATTTAAGTACTATCTAGAGCTAATTTACTTAATTTCAACTATATTGAATCTAGTTAAATATAGTTTACTCCTCTGGATGTGATTGATATATATACATACATATATATATATATATATATATATATATATATATATATATATATATATATATACATATATATATATATATATATATACATACATATATATATATATATATATATATATGTACATATACATATACATATACATATACATATATATATATATATATACATATATATATATATATATATATATATATATATATATATATATATATATATATATATATATATATATATATATATATATATATATATATATATTCGATAAACGTCTTCATAAAGTAAGACTGTTAAAATCACCGAATATTTTTTCTAATATTCTAAGCACGGAACCCTCTGAAATTACGCACACGGAGGCAAACTTTATCTCTCAAAATATCCCTTAAGCTTTGAAGAACCCTGTTTGTGGTATCCACTTCAAAGACTCCTGATTTTAGACGTGTGTGCTAAACCTTATATCAGATACTACCACACGAAAAATATATTCCCCTACCACTTTATAGGAACCTTTTATTACCTGATTTTATTCGAAATCAGTATTATTTTGAATGACCCCCACTATGAGAGAAATAATATTCTATCTTCCGAAGTTTATTCACACTCATTTTTCCTTTTGCATTTCACATATTTCCGCCAGCTTGAAGATTAAATTCTTCTGGGGGTGAGTGGGGAGGCTTCTAAATAGGTCTGCTCTATTACCACACAACTAGGGCATCATTCGAACTTCGGTAATAAATCTCTCAAATCTTGAGAAACCCTTAATATCATATTGAAACTGACATGATGGATTATACAGGTTTATGTTCCAATATTTTTCGTTTATTCAGGTTATATCAACGTGCTACTGGAGTCTGAAATCTTTCCTAAGCGATTTCCAGAGTTTGCGCGTATAATATTTCCGTCTTACACTTTCTAGACAATATCTTAAAAAATCTATAGTGCAGAATTAAAGTTAAATTATTTATAACGCTTTTAGAAAGCGTGAGTAATCACATTTTCTTCCAGTTAAATAAGTCCTGTTTTAAGAAGACTATGGACCTTCAACATCGTTTTTTTATATTTTAAATTTTTGTCTCTGCATACAAAATGATAATAATTAATATTGTTTTTTACTATGTTTTTTACGATAACACTTAGAAATACTAGATGTATTTTGGGGGAAGAATAAGGCATTTTTCAATATTATTTTCAAAAATTTCTAGTTATTTTTTCAAAATGCTCCGTGTGAATTAATTTCCTTCTGATTTCTTCTAAATCTCTTAAGTTGTTAATTGAGTTGTTAATTTAGAGTTTGTCACAAAACCGTGCAACATTCTTTTAAGCCACAAATATTTTATATATTTATAGACCACGAAATGAAGTCAAAAGTTGCAAAAACAGTAAAAAAAAAAAGATACAAGCAGATTGAAAAAAAAATATCGGTTCTGATTCACAAAAAAAGATTTCAATCCACATTTATGTTAAAATTTATTTGGTAAATTTATATTAAAATTGTAAGGTTTTTAAATGTTATGTAATACGCATAGAGTACTTTGTAAAATTGTAAGGTATACACAAGATTCGATTCACAAGAATCGAACTTTTGAGTGAATTAAAGAAGCTGCTTTAGATATGCTAATTTCGGCATACGCGCTTAGTATAAATACCACGCAGCGTCATTAAGAAAAAAGGGAGGTTGTTAAGGTTGAAAAGGTGTTATCCTGCGCTAGTGCTTAGCGGGCCAGAAGTTTACATGGCAGTACTGCTGGTTTGACTTACTGTTCGTGAGTATAAAAATATATTGTTCTTGAAAGCTGTGTTTATACATTCCGTACAAGTAGTACGCATGCTTATTGCTGTAAAAGCCAATTATATGTGCAACGAATTCAATAAACATTGTTTCATGTATAAAATACAAATAGAGTGCCCCCTTAGTAGATTCTCTATAAAATAATAGCTTTTTGAATTTTTCTTTTGAAATTTGGGCCTTTTTCTACTGCAAAATAATAATTTCTGAATTCAAAGTATCTTCCATGTAGTACAAAAGAATATTAATTAGTCTCTTTTTTTATATATAGAGTTAATAATTTAAAATTAAAAAAATAGTTTAAAGGTTTAAATGAATATAAATTGCTTTGGTCAAAAACAATTTGGAGATAATTGTAAAAAAATTGAGTTAAATTATTAATTAACCCCTCAAATAGAGATCGTTAAATATTTATTTATTAAAAAAATTTATTATTCATTATGATAAGTCAGGTAAAAAAGCAAAAAATGATAGAATTTACTAGTCATTATTAGTAAATAAAATCATGGTAACGTAAAATATTCATTGAAAACTTTGCAGATCCATAAGACGTTTCAGGAGTTAAAACGAATTAAATGTTTTCGGCAGTACATGTTTAATCGTTTTTAAGCCATATCGATTGCTGCACAAAAGTGTTAGATATCAGCTTTTAAATCCCTGTCTAGACTCAATCGATTAAAATCGATTAAAATGCTAAAAATAACATCTATAGACAAATCCTAACAAAATAATTTAATTTAAACAAAATTCTTATATAAATTTTCAACTACCGTCTTTGGTAAAAGCAAAAAAAAATAAAAATTGCGAATTTAACCAAAATTGATTCTTCCATTTGTAAATAAAGTTCCCTCTAACAATTAAATGTCGACAAATAAATGTTGAAATAGCCAGGGATCCATTTGTAATGAATTTGAGAAATTTGCTGTCCCCCAAAATGTAGTTGAACAAATTATCAACACATCATAGTAGTATATCAATGATTTTCTTAAATATTTTTAAATAAGGGATTTTTTTTATATTTCCTACAAAATGAATGTTTTAAAAGAAACACTCGGTGACGTGTTTCTACGTCAAAGACATTCAAAATAGAATGTAAATGCCTTAATGAGCTAAGTCATATTCGTAAATTATTTTTTATTTGATTTTTGGAGATCAATATTAATGAACTATTTATTATCACAGAAGATGTGTTCATAAATCCTTAACCATTCAATTAAGGATTTTATTGGGATTTCATTTTTCAGTATAATGTGTCAATATGACTGCCCGTTTAGCTCTGTGAGATAAATGACACTAATATTTATTTCAACATTTTGAACCATAAGTGGACCTTGAAAAGTGGTTTTTTGCATAACATTGACCCTATGTAGCCCAGAAAATATTATGAATTTCATTATTTAGTAAGAGGTCTAATTTTTATTGAATAGGTTAAAAACATTTGATTACTTGTAGAGAATAAGTGATAATAATCAAAAAAACAAATCAATCATATATAATTTACTATTTTTAAATAATTTTTATTAGTTTTATATATCTGAATAATGTTTATGAATGAGAAGTTAATAATATGATATATGAACTGCTAACCCTTTTAAAGCAATGAATTTTTTATTTTACGGACATTATTACTGTATGAAAAAAAAATTTCCTACATTTTACGGAAAATAATTTTTTTGTCGAATTAAGGGAGAAAATACAAGAAAGTTTTTTAATAAAAGGTCATTTTCATAATATTTACAAATTTCATATACTGTTCAAAACGTATAAATACTGTTTTGCATTCAAGCATTTATTCAAATCAAGTTTAATTGTAAAACACCTCAACTTTTATAAAGTTTTTTTCAATTTGTTACTAACATTATTTTTTTCAGTTTCTCTATCTTAACTAAAGAATTCTATAATATAAAGAATATATTTATATAAATCAGGTGAAATATTAATTTGATATGTATGAAAAAATTCAAATCACGTATTCTACTATCTACAAAGTAATAATTCTTACAACGTAAAAATTTTCCAATTCTTAAAAAAGTCATTAATTTAATATAGGAAGAAAATCCTAATATACTTGCAAATTACTGTTCAAAGCGTATAAATACTTTTTTGCATTCAAGCATTTATTCAAATCAAGTTTAATTGTAAAACACCTCAACTTTTATAAAGTTTTTTTCAATTTGTTACTGACAAATTCTTGTTCAGTTTCTCTATCTTAACTAAAGAATTCTATAATATAAAGAATATATATATATATATATATATATATATATATATATATATATATATATATATATATAAATCATGTGAAATATCCATTTCATGTGTATAAAAATATTTCAAATCACATATTCTACTATCTACAAAGTAATTGTTCTTACAACATAAAAATTTTCCAATTCATAAATAAACGTCATTAATTTTATATAGGAAGAAAATCCTAATATACTTGAAAATTAAAATTGTGTTACTCACCAACTGCAGGTGCGTAGATGTTTAAATAAAGGCAGTCTTCACTTTGATTTACAAAATGTGGCAAAAGTTTCTGGAGATGCCTAAATCTGCCCAACGGCATTTTCTTCAGTACTTTAGTTTCATCTCTTATATCTGGGTATTTCTGGGGACACACATTACTAAAAGTATCTGCTACTTTGATTCCTCCCCAATACGGTGATGTAACTGGTGGCATAAAACGTAAAATTCCAGTGGGAGCCCCTGCATAAGGGACACCAAGAAACACTTCAACAGGTTGTAACTGACGATTTGACAGCGTGCTTATGAAACCTCGAAGAGTACCATACCGAGTAGTGACGACTCTTGTGCTAAGATGTCTAGTACCGAAATCCAATCGAAAATTTGATGTCAATATTAAAGTGTATTGCGAGAAGATACATATCATGCAGATGAAAATATCTGGGTACAGGCTTCTTATATTGATAATTGTAAGAGTTTTCATTCTGTACTATTATTCTGATAGAGTTATTTTAGTATCAAGATTGAGTATGGGACTGCTTTTGAGTTGGATATGTAACCCATCAGCAATTTACCTGTGTTATGTACATATTTGAATATCTCAGCAGAATTATTCCAGCATTGTTTTTATCTCAAAATAAAATAATTACATAATTTGATACACATTGGAGTAATATCGTGAATACTCAAAAATAAAATACGAGCTTTTAAATAACAAAAACATAAAATGTGTAAATTATTATTCAAATTTTAAAAAATGATTAAAATATCATGGCCTAATAATCTACGAATAACTTATTCATTTTCGCAACAATTCATAGATTAGTACACACAAAAATATTTTTACTATAAATCTAATAGAACTGAGTTCTGCTCCTTTTGAGTTAAACTTCAATTTAAATTAGCACTTTCAATAAACTTCATTAAACAAAAAGCATTTTAAATGGCAGATTTATGCTTTTCTCTAGTTGTTCATTTTTTAACTATTCATACTTTCTTTATATTATGACTGTATTTACAATAAGTACCGGTTAACATTTTCTTTAAAATATTAAAATTTTAAAGAAATTACAATATTTTAATTATATTTCTGCGTTTCTCTAGTTGTTCATTTTTTTAACTATTCATACTTTCTTTATATTATGACTGTATGTGCAACAAGGACCGGTTAACATTTTCTTTAAAATATTAAAATCAACTTCAAATGTATATCATATCAATTTCCTTTCATGAATCACGAATTACGAAGGAGAACTTGGATTAAAGTTTTTTCCCAGATGCGAAAGTATTTTGAGAAATAATCATTCACGCTAAGAATAATACGGCCATACAGCAGTGTAAATAATACCAGAATGAAGAAAAGATGCTTCTCTGTCGGCTCCGGAATCCCAACTGTGGCCATCGATAGGAGAGCCGGGCTGAACCGAACTACCTCTAGTCTACACATGCGCCATCATTCTTACTGAAACAGAGTGAATTACTTCCTCACCGAGGTCAAAGTTTAATGAACCACTAACTTTGATCTACGAAAATTTCCTTTTCAAATAGTAAATTAATTATGCAAATCATCCGGGAGTTTTTTTAGAAATACTTCTCCTGGAAACACTGCCCTATTTTAAAATCAGGGAGAGTTTTATGTTTTACATGCGAATGAGTTGCTTTCTAGAAACTCGTTTGCCTGAATAAAAATGCTTTGTTCCCGTAAAACGCGGGACATTCTCAATTTACGAAGGCTGTTAAACTAGATCATCGGCATTTTATTTTAAATTCAAGGGCCTTTTGTCTTTTATGTGTTACCTTAATTACACTGCAAAGTGTTTATGATGAAGTTCTTCATTAATTTTAATCAAATGACTTTTACACCGAATACAGATATGTGTGTTATATGATATTAAAACAGAAAAAAAATACCTTTAAAGCAGAATAATAAATTATACAAAATTTTTGAAATTATAAAAATGGATTTTTCAAAAATATATTTTTATTACGGTTTAGTACTAAAAACCATAATATAACTTTTTATTTGTTTCTTTACAAATAAAATTTTTATTTAGTTAAATATAATTTATATTTACATTCTTGTTTGTTTCAGTAGAATATTTAAGAAAGATACTTCAAAGTGTCATTTTATTTCAAATTCAAGGGACTTTTGTCTTTTATTTGTTACCTTAATTACATAGCAAAGTGTTTATCATGAAGTCCTTCATTAATTTTAATCAAATGACTTTTTACACTGAATACAGATGTGTGTGTCTTATATGATATTAAAACAGGAAAAAAAATTAGCTTTTAAAGCACAATCATTAAATTATACAAAAATTGTAAAAGTGTATTTTTTAAAAATATATTTTTATTAAGATTCAGTACTAAAAATTATAATATAATTTTTTCGTTGTTTACAAATAAAATTTTCAATTAGTTAAATATAATGTATATTTCCATTCTTGTTTACTTCAGTAGTATATTTAAGGAAGTTACTTCAAAGCGTAACAAAATGTATTGCATTACAAATGACACTAGGGAATTTTTTAAAATAAAACAATTTAAGCTTTTATTTATTTCACATATCATAGATGTGTATTACAAACATAATTGTTTTTTCTAAGCCAAAAAAAATTAAGATTGTTCATAGATAATTAAATATTTTTATTTCTTAAATATCTTGAGAAATTTATATACCTTACAGTATTTAATAATTTTCTATGCATTTTTATTATCGACAGTATGCTTTATAATAGCTAATTGAGAATTTCTAATCGTAAAAATGGCATATCTAAGCTAATCTCCTAGATAAATCAGATAAAACCAATAGTATCCATCGGTTAGTAGGAAAATTCTAAAGGTAAATATTTACATAATGTTTACAAAAATCTAACTTTCAGTGTTAAAGAATACTTAAGGTTGTGTTAGTGAAAGAAAGAAATTGCAATCAAATTTATTACCAGATTATTTAAAAAAATCTTTGGATTATATTATTACAAAATGTTTATAACAAAAGCACACTTTGTGGTTTTGAGTAAAGTTAAAACGGCAATAAAATAAATACACTGAGCTGCAAAAAGCAGAATTCTTCTTTTCGTGAGCAAAATTAATATAGATACATCGGCAAAAATATTTCTTTGTTCGCCAGTGTCTTATTCCCATTTGAAACTTTATGTTTATAAGCTAAGATCCAAACTGAAAAAAATTATCTACACTTTTTTTATAAAATTCACCACTATTTTAGGTGTAGAACATAAAGAAAATGTATTTTTCAAAATTCTACTTTCATTGATGCGTTGCCATTAAAAAAACTATAATAGAATTTTCATTCATAAAAAATTTATATCATTCATAAAAAAACAATATTTTTCCTCTCTAGAATAATTAAAATTCTAATCTCATAACCGGCAATATCTTATATTTTCATAGAACATTATTAATATTTTCATTTTAATTGCAGAACTGTAATTATTTAAAAAACAGGTAAATCAAGCTGTTAAGTATGTAGCTGAATATGTATTAAGCGATACTGTAGTACTAAAGTAGCGTTAACTTTAAAATAAAAATTTAAGCATTAATCTTCAAATTCGTTATAGCTCTTCTTAAATTTTAAAAAAACACATTCAATTTTGGCTGGCTTGATTTAGGTAAATGCATTAAAATTTAACATTCATCAAACATTAATAAAAATATATTTCACTTATTATTTTTTTATGTAGTCACATTATCTTGGAGGTTGCCTATTTCTGAAGGGCATATATTTATTAAGTAAATTTTACTACATAAATTCTTATTTAGCTTGCAGACTGGCATATGACAACGGTCCTACCAAATTTTTGAGGATAATTTTGACAAACTGAAATTAAAATTAATAGTTTTTTTCCTTTGTACAAAGTTTAAGAACGTTAACAGATATACCATTATACAAGAAATATACACCTTTGATAATCGTAGTCATTTAAGATGTATATTTCATTAAAAATCATTTTACATTCCATGGAAAATTTACTGAACGCATTTTCTTTTCTTTTCAAAATATAAAGCACTAATGTTCTTACAACAAATTTATTCCTAACAAAATACCAAATTCCGTAGAAATATTCAGTAATTTTAACAAGTTACATAATTATACAGAAATTTTTTCTTGAACTAAATTCACTCTTGAAATTTTATCTTGTTATCCAAATATCTACATCGCTTGAAAAAAAATTAACACATGTTTTGAAAATTTATATTTTACTAGCTGTACGTGGGTTGAAAAACTATAGAAAATAATAAGGAAGACCGTTCTTTCAACATAGCAAGAGAGAACTGGCATCATACCAAATTTTATTTTCACCCTTAAAGGTACTAATTACTTAACATTTAGTATGCAAGTGAGCAATAATAAATTATCAGTGCAAATGATAAATCTTCAAATACATGCAGAAAGAAAGTGTCGCTAAAGTATATTTCTTCTTAGTAATAAGGATTTAAATATTTAATGAATCTCGTTAATGATGTCGTAAAACGAAAGCTATAATAGTCATAGATTAAATGCCAAAGCCCTTTTAATAGGAAAATAAATAATTTAGTATGACTTGAAGAGGAAATATTTCTTACCGTAAAAATGGCAGTACTAATGTTTTGTATTGCTATGAATAATCAGTTTTGTGTGTCACTGACGAGATTAACTACAAATCTGAACTAATAAATTGAAGCTTTAATCGTCGTTAAAGAGTTGTTCTTTAACTGGTTCATAAAATTCAGTAGAAGCCGCTCACTTGATGTAGTGGTTAGCGTCCTAAGCTGCAATGCAGGGGGTTTGGGTTCGAACCCTGAATAATCCTTTTCGTGTCGTCCCCCTCAAATGGAGCAATTCTGGATCACATATACTATGGTGCTCCCATAGTAAAGTAAACAGCAATTCGCAGTGAATAAGAAAAGGATCATGTCTCACGACAAACTGCCCCTGCGTTAGCTAAACGAAAAATACCCAAAAAACAGTGGCTAATCTCAGGGGAATACAGCATTATTTTTCAACTTTCCGTTAAGGGTTTTTTATTTTTTTCCCTCAAATGTCCCTTTCTTACGTACGATATTATTTATTCGATTTTAACCCATCTTCGATCCCAATGATTCATCGGTTTTGATAGTTTGTATCTCAGGAATTTGGATTATATATAATAGATGATCTATATATATATAACAGTTCATTAACTGACTGACTCACTGACTGACAGATAACGCACATACGAAACAGCTGAAATTTTGCATGGCAATTCTTCTTATAATGTAGGGGTGCACTAAGAAAGATTTTTGAAAAATTCATCTTAGATTTTCTAAATTAAATTTTTAAGCTGTTTTTGTAAATTTTTAAAGTTTTCATTTAAAATAATAATTTGAGGGTTCTAAATTTTACATCACGAAAAATACCATAAAAACGCCTTTAAAATGAAATCTTTTTCGAATCTTTACCTCAATTTTCTGATTTTTGGTGAATTTTTAAAGGTTAATTTTTAGAATATAATTTATTAAATGTTGATCACGTGATTTCGTCTCTTTTTGTGATACTTTAAGTAATACTTTTTGTGATACTTTAGGTCTTTGTGTAATTAATTTTGCGTCACTTGCATAACAACGAAATAAATTGACAAAAAATTTAAACTACGGTAAAAGATAAGATTTAACCACTGGACTAATTGAGATGGAAGTGTTTTAAGAACATAATTCAAATTAGTATGTTTTATGGATATTAAACATACAGATTAATTTCATACATTGACCATTCTTTTTAATTTGAATGTATTCCGTCGCGAAGCGTGGGTATTCAGCTAGTCAAATAATATAATACATGAAAGATAAACAGAACATATTAATGCTCATAAATACATCCGTAAGAATACATGTTTACCAAAATCTGAAGAGGTCGAATTCTGTAAGATAAACAAAACAAACTACCACATAATACTGTTAAAAATAAACTTTACAGTGGGTATTATATCACTTCTTTCCCTTGGAATTATTTTATATAGTTTTTACCTCCCTAGGTAAAGAGAAATTTGTCGAAAAAACACACACTCGAAAAACAGATTAATGTATTTTTTTCAGTTATTACGCGTAATGGCTCTCCTCCAAACCTCTGGGTCCCCAGGAGTATTACAGCTCTTTCTCCTGTACAAAAATACAATTTCTTAGGTGGTAGCAGGTATCATTGATGTTGATACAAATAATGTAATTTCAGTCCCGAAACAAATCATAGAAGCTAAAGAATGTCTTTCTTTAAAAGTTATAAGACATAAATTTCTGAAAAGCGTAACTGCAAGAAGTGCTATAAAATATTTAAAAAATATATATATACCTCAGATTTTGATGTTATATATTTATTTAGTAATTTTTAATCCAATTGTGGGGTAAAAAAAGCAGATTATTCTAACTATCATATATTATTAGATTATTTAATCAGCTCCCCACTGGTATTGGAGATCATGTATAGAACGTAAATCCCCCACAGAATTACTATGATCGTAACCTCTAAGGTTTAAAATGTATAAATATAAATATGTGCACTAGTTTTATGTAATATCTTGCACTAAATTATAATTTAGTGTCTGTTTTCGTTATACAGGGTGGTCATAAAAAAACTTTGCCGATATATGGACCTCTAGTGGCTGCTTCGTTCCACCGATCGAGATGAAATTCCAGATATAGATATTCAGACGTATTAGCTCGGGATTCTGTGAACGGCAACAAAGTAGTGCTCACGGTTACGGTCATAGGTACAGAAACTCGAAATTTTCGAATAGTAACACCCACTTATTCCCGTCGCAAAATTCTCAGCGCAAACGAAAACCCTAAAGAGCGCTGGAACGGTACGTGTATCACAAAAAACCGACGTGTTATGCACGAACAAAAGAAAAATATAAAGATCTGCGAACCGCCAACAAAAGCGCTATGATGGAACCTATGTTGAAAATTTGTGATCCAAATAAATGTTTTCTTTTGTTCGATCTGTGTTGTCATGAGTGATTGTTGTCTTGTCTCTGTCATATGCAAATTTCCTCCGTGCGCCCCGATCTTGTTTTTGTAGGCCGTTTGCAGAGCTGTTTTTTGTGCATGCATAACGTGTACGTTTTTTGCGATATACGTACCGTTCCAATGCTATTTAGGGATTTCGCATGCGCGGAGGATTTTGCGACGGAAAAATAGTGGGCGTTGCTGTTCGAAAATTTCGAGTTTCTGTACCTACAACTGTAACCGTAAACGCCACTTTGTTGCTGTTCAGAAAATCCCGAGCTCATACCTCTGAATAATTATATTTGAAATCTCATCCCAATCGGTTGAACGGAACGGCCGCTAGAAGTCCATATATCGGCAAAGTTTTTTTTTTATGACCGCCCTGTATTCCTAAGCCTTCTAATCTATCTGCATCAAATTTTGCATTTATTGTCTCTCGAACATATTAAAAACATTTACATCCTTAAAATAGATTTCCCTGTCTCAAAAACACCTCTCTGACTCAATATCTTTAACATTTTCCAGTCAGGGGTTTGAGGTAGTCTAGAGGTAGCGCGTTGGGGTTGGAACGAATCCCGACGACACTATTAAATAACGTCGTGTGTAGGTTGGATATGGACAAGTTAAATCCGTAGACCGGAAAGTTTTTCCATGAGGTTAGAGAGGAGGGGATAAGGAAGATCCCCTTAGATGTTGAAGCTGGGGGGGGGGGGGGCTTGTTAAAAATTCAGGTGGCACCAGCGGCTGGTGTTGATTTACCTATCCGATGTCCCCATTAAAAGCAACCAATGATTATTTGCTATTTAAGTGCGAATGTTTTAATAGATAAGCGCCCCACATTGGTAAACAACAACATTCTTTAGTATTTCTGCTATTGAATAATGTTACGAGTTAGGGGCCAACTTGGCGTGTTATCGCCAGCTTGCGATGTTTAGGAGTTCGCATGATTTAAAGCTATAGTTTAGCACGTTCACGCGTCTACCATGGAGTAAGAAGTAAATCCTGCTTTTGGGTCTATTGTAAAATGGTTTGGCTGAGCGGTGTGGCATCTCGGGTTTTGTTTTCCCAGGTGAATAAGAATTTGGAATAAAAGTTCAGTTTAAGCGTTGTTCTTGTAGCGTTAGGTGACAGTTTTTGAACAGGCGTTTTTTCGTCGAGATTGGGACGGAGACCTTGATGTAGATTTAAAAGGTCGTATGCTTTTCATCAATAACTGTTATATGTGTACTAATTAGAATTCTATTTGAATTCCTAATTGCCAAGACAAGTTATTAGGTGCTGGAGTTTGTCGACTTCCAGAGAAGATGTGTAGTATTATTTTGTCTACTGCTGCAACTATTAAAAGAACTGTTTATAAAGTCTCTATTTTTCATTTGCGGTAACTGGCTTCTTTATTTCTGTTCTTGAAATTCACTTTGTAAATTATCTTTCCGTACCACGGGTTTGGTACAATATACTATTATTTTGAAACTGTCATTGAGTATTACTTGATGACTATTTATTTCGTACGGTCAGTTATTCTTCTTTTTATAAATTCATTCGGATGTATCTGGTCAGCAAAGAAATCTATAGCAATCACTAATCTATACCGCAATTAACGATTACTATTATTTATTTCTAATACTTTTATTTATACCATTATCCTTTTACGTAATACATCTCATGCAATTTCACCTGAAAGCACAATTTATGTCCTTCATTTATTATAATTAATGCTACTATAGCTATTACTATTATTTATTTGTACTACTATTATTTATACCATTATCCTTTTATGTATTAATCTCATGCAATTTCACCTGTAAGCGGAATTTATGTCCATCATTATATTATAATTATTGCTACTATTGCTCTTAATAATATTTGTTTGTACTACTATTATTTATACAATTAACCTTTTATGTAATACATTTCATCCAATTTCACCTGTAAGCACACTTTATGTCCTTCATTATATTCTAATTATTTCTACTATTGCTATTACCAATATCTATTTGTACTACTATTATTTACATCATTATCCTTTTGTGTAATGAATTTCATGCAATTTCACCTGCAAGCGCACTTTATGTCCTTCATTATATTCTAATTATTTCTACTATTGCTATTACCAATATTTATTTGTATTACTATTATTTATGTACTTTTATATCATTATCCTTTTGTAAAATTAATTTCATGCAATTTCACCTGTAAGCGCACATTATGTCCTTCATTATATTCTATTAATTCTACTATTGCTATTACTATTATTTATTTGTACTATATACCATTATCCTTTTATGTAATACATTTCAAGCAATTTGACCTGTAAGCGCACTTTATGTCCTTCATAAAAAGCATGTAAGCATATTCTAATGTAAATAATCTTATGCGAGAAGCACGAATTTTTACGGAGAACAATTCTTTTTTTCAAGAGGAGACAAAATATTGGTACTAAACTTCCATTCCTCCAGGAAGGGGAAACTGTACGTGCAGCGGAAGAAATGAACAGAGGGAGATACAGCTCCTGAATTTTTTATGCGCCTCTGCAGCTATCTTATAAGCATTGGGGAAAATGGAATACATTCTTTCGATAAGTGATGTCACATTTCTGTCTATATCCTGTAATTTCTGCTTTCAGAAAAATTGAATTATTCTTCAGTCGCCGCGACTCAGGAAACTCTTCTATTTTGTGACGTTTTGATGAATATCCCGTGCAGGCTGAAAAGTCCGAAATTAAATTTAGCAGATAACATTCTCTGAAATATATAAATGGTTGAATATATGTGACGATGATGACAAAATAACAAGGATGATAAATGGTGGTAGTGTTCGAATGTATTTCATGACACTTTTTTTTTTTTTTTAACGCTTAAACATGAAAAACTAGGGTGGAATATTAGAAAAGAGTTCTTTGTCCTTAAAATGTGCGTGACTTTGCACATTTCATGCGGCCAGCCATATTATTTTATAAACAATAAAATAAAATATTTTACCCATTGTAATCCATTGTACATGTTTTCAAGATTTTTCTTTTGACTATCATCACTGTTCGCCAATATGGAATTAATAAATGGGCCACTCATTTATCTATTCCGCACTTTGAGCTTTTTTATCACGCATTTTGAATTTTTACTATCGTTTTTCTTTTCCTTATTTACATTATATCCAAACATATAATTTTAATGCCCGAGGTAGCCTAGTGATAGCGCGTTGGCTTTCGGAGTTGAGGGTGCTCGGATTGAATCCCACGAAACGCATTTAAATACCTCCGTGTCTAAACCGGATATGATCACGTTAAATCCGTAGATGGGAAAGTCAATCTATGAGGTCAGAGTGGTTGGGAAAAGATACGATCCCCCAGATGGCGCCCCTGTGGATGTTCGGACAAAATTGAAGTGGAATCTCGTTAAATCAGACTTCGACCCTTTCGGCGCCATTCTAAACCTGATCTGCACCCCTCAGGCCGCTACCCTATATGGACCTGGTCTAGAATACTTCCAGCCAGGGGGTCTTAGAAACGACGACAACCACAAAACTAACAAATAATGTTTGTCAATACATTACAAATTAAACAAATTAAAAAAACTCTAAAACATAGCGTGTTGATATATTATACTCCCTCGTAAACATTCCCTATATTCTCTTTATAACCAGATAGCTGCTACGTGAGAGAAATAAAATTCCTCGTGAATTTCAAAATCAATAACTATTATCGTTTAGTCGTACATTGCTAGTCAGATTCTCCGCACACTTTTCATTCTCTTAAATATCTTTAAACTTAATGAACAGGTCTGTTTACCTCAAAAACCATATTTTTATAAACGAACGTACAAGTCTAAAATCTCTCTCATTTTCGCAGTTTTTATTGTTTTAAATAACAGTTGAGATAGAATGTTCTTGTTTAACTTAAAGTATCATCAAAAGTCTGTTAAGTCTCAAAAGTAATCCATTTATGGGGCATTAAAAGGCTTTAAATTTCCGCAGAGAAATAAGATCTCTGTTTACTTCTAAATTTTTCCAAAATTCTTTATATCCGTACGTTTCAAAACTTTATTTAAGGGAACAATGGACCTTCAACCTTGTTTTTCTTTAATTTTCAATATTTTACTCTATATACCACATAAGTATAATTAATATTATATTCTACTAAATTGAAAACACTTATAATTCCCAAATAAGTATTTTAAGGAAGAATAAGACATTTTTATCAAAAAATTCTTTAAAAATGCCAGCATTTCTCAAAATGCTCCAAGCGCATTAAGGGAAGGGGGGACATTAAAATTTACTTTTTTTACTTTTCATTATAGAGATACGAAATTTTGTACATATATACATTTCCCTATAAATAAATAGAATACCTTAAAAGAAATTTCCAATTTGATTATAATTTTAAGATTTTTTAAAAAATTTGAAATTTATAAGCAAAATTTTAAAATGCTCCTTCCTACTTAATATTTGAGATGCTTCCTGTATTTTGCATTTCAATCTCTTTAAACTGTACAACAAACAAATTTGGGTATCAATTATTTAATCCCTGAATAGTTCATTTTTGAGAGATTTTTTTTCTAAATTCCAACCCGATTTTCATCAAAATTTTGCTTTTTAAAAAGTTATAAATCAAATTTAATTACCTTAATAAAGTCGAATTGTAAAATGCATACCCAGTTTTTTAAACAGCAAATTTTAAACAGCCTTCCTTATCAATTTCATGAATTTTGAACAAAAATTAAGTAGCATGGAGCATTTAAAAAATCTAAAAACCTTGAAAAATCTGTTTTGAGAAAATCAGTCTTAAAATTTATTAATGCACTTACGCATTATAAATTACTCTGTAGAAGCTTCATAAATGATTTTTTACTTGAAAAAATTATTTTGGTACTAATAATCTACAGAAATATTTATATTTTTTACAATAACACAATCAGTATTACAATGACGAGATTTGCTCAAATAAAGGTCCACCATTCCTCTAATTTTTTTCCGATTTCTTCCAAATTTCTCAGGATTATTAATGGAAGTGTTTGTCACAAAAGCAGGTATCATTCTTTGAAATCACATATTTTTCAAATTTATAGACCATGGAATGAAGTAAAAACATAAAAAAATAACAAGCTGAATAGAAAACTAATTATTTAAGACTTTAGAATAAAAAAAACGAAATGCACAATTATATTTATATTTATACGGTAAACTTATAATAAAAAAATAAGGTTTTTAATTAATATGGAATGCGCATGAAGCATTTTTGAAATTTTTTTGGAAAAACAGGCATTATTCTGCAAAAATTCCTTATCTTGAATTCTAAGGATTTTCAATGTAGTAAAAAAGAAAATAAATTATTCTCCTTTTGTATATAGAGTTAAACACTGAAATTAAAAACAAACACTGAAATTAAGAAAGTCCCTTGTCCCCTAAAAAAATCTCCAATTTTTTAGAGATCAATCAACACGTTTAATTTTTTTTCCATTTTTATAGTATTTATAGCCTCAGGTTTCTATTGAGTACTAGATTACTAGATTTTCAGTTGTCTGAAAAATCATACTCCCGTATGTCTCATGAATACCCTGTATTTAGAGACTAATCAACATGTTTCCTTAATCAATCATTTTTAAAGTCATTAATGTTCTAGATCAGTAGTTCCTAGCCATTGGTCCTAGGATACCCAAGAAGAGGTAAGGAAAGTGAAGTGTGATTTTGAAAAAAAATGGTTTCATCGTTTGAAAATGACAGTGAATTTTAAAAAAAATAATTCGGAGCAAAAAAAAAAATTGTTCAGATTCTAAAAATTCCTCTTTTTTTCATTCTCTGACGTTTTCAGTGCGAAAATGACCTTGCTATGCTTCAGATTTTTTAATATCTTTTCTAGAATGCGGATTCAAATCGTAACATCCATTTTTCAGCTAGTAAATCAAATGCAAGGTGAAACACATTGTTCATTTTTAAAGTTTCATAGTCTTTTACGTTTGCTACTGAAGTTTACTACTTTTTCTTTTACGCTAAAGTTGTTATTGTTATTAAGTTTAATTGTAACTTTTTTGTAGAGTTGTTTATCAGAAATAGCAAACGAATTGTCCTATATGTTTTTTCTATCAACAATCTATACTCCTTTTGCATATAATGACATTACTTTTAATCCAAAAAAAATGAAAGTCATAATCCATATTATTTGCCAGGGATAGGTTTGACTGTAACACAAGTTATTTTTTTAATTGTCTGGTAACACTAATAAAAGTACAACAGTGTTCAAAATTGTTATAATTGTTCATGCCACGAAAGTTACGACTGCCACGAATTCGGCTCCTACGAATTCGACACTACTGTGGCATCATCTCCTGTGATGCTCTAATGTAATAATTTTCTAATGTAATGTAAATAGCTACAATCCACAATTCTTCAATTGTAACAGCAGATGATAGCATATATATATATATATATATATATATATATATATATATATATATATATATATATATATATATATATATATATATATATATATATATATATATATATATATATATATATATATATATATATATATATATATAAAGTATCGGAAAAATGTCGGAAAAATAAATTTATTGCTTCAATTTCTCAAAACACTTGAAAATACATCCCTTGAGCGTCGACATACTTTTGCCAGCTGTTTTTCCACGACTCGAAGGCTCCTTGGTAGGCGAATTCCGGAACGTCCTTAAGGGTACGCGTGCAAGCTTCTTTGACGGCACTTAGGGTCCCATGGTGGTGTCCGATGAGGAAGGATTTCACTTTTGAGAATAGGAAATAGTCTGTGGTGCCAAGTCTGGCCTGTAAGGGGGTTGGGAAATCGCCGTGATGCCGTTTATCGTCAGGTACTCGGTGACCTTGAAGCAGGTGTGGCTGGATGCACTGGAACGAGTTTAGTTCAGATCTTTCGAACCGCCAAATTTTCAGTGATAATGTTGAGCACTGTCATCTTATCAATGCCATTTTTATATGTGACACTTAATCGACGGTCTGAATTCAGCACTTCACTCACTAGTTGCATGTTGTCGTCGGTTCTTGAGGTCGACGGCCGTGCAGCGCGGGGCTCATCCTCCAGACTCTCTCGACCATCTTTGAAGGGCTTGTGCAACTTAAAAACTGCAGTTTGTGACATGTTTTCATCCTTGAACAATTGGTGAATCATGTTCAACGTCTCCGTACCCGATTTCCCTAGTCCAACACGAAATTTGAATGGCGTACCGCTGTTCAATCTTTCGCTGCATTTTGCGCTTGCACCGAGTCATACGAAAGGGGTCCACTAAAACACGATCTAGCCTAAACGGACGCTTGCAGGCGACTATTGCATAGTGCGTCTTGTAGGTCACATCCCCCACCGCCGAGCAAGCATGGTATGAGCGCGCCCCGTCTTACAGTCACGCCAGGAAAAAATTGTTCCCGATACTTTTTATACAAACCCTGTATATATATATATATATATATATATATATATATATATATATATATCACAAATAAAATTGTGATTGTTCTAATGTATTTTCTGTTTATGTTGCCACGGTAACTTTTTTACGGGTTTGTTGAGATCACTGGAAAATATCTCATAGAAGGGCCTATAGACTGATACTTGGGCATAGCTACAATCCACAATTCTTGAATTGTGACAGCAGATGATGACATACCTCACGTATATTATAAGGAACAAATTGCACTACCAAGAAGATCTCGGAAGATATGGTCCCTCATTGGTCACCAAAGAAACGTTGGAATGAGAATTGTAGTAGAATAATGTCCTATGAGAATTGTAGAACAAGAGCTTCAGGAAGGGATTGTAAGACGATTAGCCCTTCTGGTTCCTTATTAGCATCTGAAACTGGTGATTGGTGCCACGAGTATTCTATGAACTGGATGGTTCTGCCATTTATTCTTCATAACCGTAAAGAACGCCCGCTTCTTAAAAAAAAATCTCACGTTTCTACCAGCCCCAATTTTCAAGAATAAATAGGATATCTTAGAACGTGAATGCACCTTTTATTTAGTGATTTCTGATAAAATAGGAATAACTAAGAAGTTCAGTGAAATGCTTTTAAAGACCTGGGACGTGGTAAAAATATTTGATGTCAAAAGTTTATCAGAAATAAAATGCATTGCTTCCAGACACAATGGTTTAAAATAACAGCTTCTAAAATCCGCAAAGACAGCCATTTATTAAAACTATACTAAGGTTAAAACATTTTATCTTTCGCATACTTAAACTACATACTCCCAGGTGAATACCGTGAAATGTCCCTTCGACCGAGTCATGACTGTCTTTAATTGATCTAAGAGGGTGCATCAGTTAGTTTAAAAAATTCCTCAGTGCCTGTATAAAGTTCTGGGGAATTTTTCTCTCGATATTTTTCTCGACACAGCGTATTGTTAAATTATGTTTTTTGTGTTTTTTTCTTTAGAAAAATAGTGCAATAGAAAATCATTGATATGTTGTAAACGTAATTCATATGTCTTAAAAAAATTTATTTTCATTTAAATTCACAATTTTAGAAAAGAATTAATTTTTTTATCGTATATATATATATATATATATATATATATATAAAATTTTCAGTAAGAAACAAAGGGCAAAAGTAAACTAAGAAAAACATACTGTCCATTTAAACGTCAAAATAACAGAAAGACGTCGACGTTTAGACATAAAAATCCAATTCATAAATATATATCTGTAATTTAGGATTAGAAAATACTCTGAGGGAAATGCGCCATAGCTTAACATTGGAATTGAGGATCTACGATGTCAACGAATGCATCGCCTTTAGTAAGGGCACAGTTAATGGCCGTGCCGATTGATTTATTTCAGTAAACAGGCAATATATAACTACAGTATATATCACTGCATATATCGTGGTTAGCACTTATAAAACAAAAATGATAAAAAGAATAAATCGCATTTTTAATCTAATATTTTAGATCATAGAACACATTTGTTACATAAGAATAAGGGTTTAGATACGAAAGATAAATTATTCTGTGCAGTAATAAAAAGAAGACTATTATTCAATGTGAAAGACAAGAGAAAATTCGAAGGGAAACATGAGAGATATAGATAAATTTCTTCGGTGAAAATAAATGGCACTTATCCTATAAGAGAGGTAAAAAAAATGTGATTCAGACTACGCTTTTCACGTATATTTAAATATTTTTTCTTATTTAAAGATTCTGAATAATATACCTCTTTTATTAATGTCTTATATTTATCTATATTATATTATTGTTGATGATATTTAAACCTTTATACGAATATTTATGACCGTTAAATTAAAGTAAAATGAATGTATAAATAAACGCCCTTTTTCCGTAAAATAAAAATGTAATGAAAGTTTATCTCGAATTGAATATCGTAAACATTGTGCACAACAGCGGCTTATTTGTATTAAAAATATATTTTTAAACGATTTAAAACAAAATTAAACAAGTTTGGTTAAACTTATGAAATTGTTTTTTTTTAAATATAGGTAATGTATTTTGGTATAAGCCTGAACAGCTCCCATTTGGTTGTTTCATAAGTCTAATGTTAATTGTTCGAAATGGCCGATAGAAAATCTTCCTTTATTCATGATAAGTACAATAACTTGATTTGTAGAAAACTTCCACAAAAGTGATGAAGATTGAAAAAGAGTTCATTGGAAATATAGTAATTTTTAATCATTTATCTCAGTCATATTCACTTACTTTAGCTCATACACTGTGTGTGTGTGTGCATAAAGTAATTTGAGACACCTTCAAAGTACCGAGTTAGAGCAATGGAACTTATTTGAGCGATAACAAGCAGAACCATGTGTAAATTATGTAAAGTATAGATCGGGAATTCCAAAGGGTTATGCATAAATCAAAATTGTGTATGTCCGTCCTTAGATGTTGTAGCTGATTGCACAGAGCGTGCTTGTGATCGATAGAGATTGCAAATAGCATTGTGTAAAATTAACCAGATTTCCCACGCATCCACAATTCTTCAATTGTGATAGCAGATGATGACATACCTCAGGTAATCTATGTGGAACAAATTCGACCACCGAGCATATGTCGAAGAAAGTGTCCCTGTTGGTAACTGGAGAAACATTGGAACGAGAATTGTCTAGTTGAACAAGCGCTCCAGGAAGGGATTGTAAGATTATTGGAACTTCTGGTTCCAAGACTTCTCAGATACCCGTAGCAGCTCATAGTACCCGGCATCCACATAAGGCCAATGAATGAGTGATATGTAATAGCATGCCAAACCATCATTCTTGAAATAGCACCAATATGTCATTGTATATGGAACCCATCCAGATGTTACATCCTACTGTATTTGCAAACAGGGATCTGGTCTACGTAGTTTTTGAGATTGGATCTAGACATGGGTCACTCGAATCTAGACAAAATCTTAGCTAGTCATCGAAGATTCAAAGCCCGTGTGAAGAAATGCAGCAATAATAATTCTTTGATTTCTAGCGTGCTAATTTCACAGCTGCGAAATTACTACTCTAATGGCAGTTTGACATAAGAGTAACCATAAAAATACATAAAATTATATATAAAGACATATCTTCATGACGAAAATTAATGCTTTAAATTTGAGCTGTTCGGAAGCTGTTTAGCAAAACATAATATATAAGGACATGCCTCAATGAAGAAAATCAATGCTTTAAACTTGAGCTGTGAGGAAGCTATTTGGCATAATATGAATAACATTACAATACATAAAATTCTATATAAAGACATATCTTCATGAAGAAAATTAATGTTTTAAATTTGAGAAAATCAATTATTTTACACAGCTTATACTATAAAAAAAGACAATAATGATCCTTTTTTGTCAAACCAAAAAAAAGAGAGAGGATCAAAAACTATAACATAAACACAAATTATGAAAAATCTCTAATTTCATATCGAAAATATCAAATTAAAAAAAAAACACTGAAATTCTATGAAAATGTTATTCGATGTAAAATATTATTGGAAATTGTAGCAATACAATTTGCGAGCCGAAATCGCTATTGCATTTGGAGGAAGGGCAAAAATTCTTCAAAAAATATTGAAAGCGAAAAAATTGATTTCCAATAACAACTTTACTTAAATCTTTCGAAGTGAAATCACAATAGAGAAAGAAAATCGTTAAAAGTAATCGCAGTTTAATTCTTTTGAAAAGAAAAGATCATTTTGTCTAGAGATCACTTGATGTACATTACTGAGAATACAGTCCAAAACATACGACATACTGTAAGCATGTATGTATATGAATACATAAACATATAATACAAGTCAAAAAATATGGATATCATTCTATATAGACCTGATTATAGTACTAATATATATCTATCTATGTATCTCTCTCTCTCTCTCTATATATATATATATATATATATATTACTCAATTAAAAGAAGCATACTGATGTCATTCTACTTATAGTTGATTAAGGCAAAATGTTTGAAACCTTGAAACTGATATCTCGGTAGGAAAGTTTTTAATTTGCTTACGTTATTTCTCCTGAAATTGACATTTAGTTTGCTAGTAGAAAAAAGATTGTGCATAAGAGGTACCTTTATTTATACATGAATAAAAATATATCTATCGCATTTTTAGTCTTTTGCAAATATCTAACTCTTTCGATAAAAATCATCAGAAAATAAAAAAGGAACGTTCGAAAGTTCCAAATATCACAAACAGGTTCTAAAAGTTTGAAACACATGTGAGAACAGTACTAAGCATGTATGTCAGGGGAAAAAGAGAGAAATTGGCTAGACAGCCTAGGCAATAGAGATTGAACAGTAGTTTTCGGACTAGACCTACACTAATTCATATAGCGGATAGAGTGTCATGCATGGCTTCGCAAAGTAAGCGTATTGCGCAGTCGCAGCTCCATTATGAAATCCAAAATGTTTAAGTGATGGAGTGATTGTTATGAAAATAATAAATGCTCGGAGAACAAAACGTAAGAACAGACAGTTCCTTAAAATTCTAGAAGCGAGATAGCAGATACAACTGAGAGAAGAAGTTAACATGCCACTAAATATATAGCTCAGGCAATGAAGACGTGGATCAAGAACCTCGGAATTATACCGTGAGATGTAATTTTCAGACTGAACTTAGGTAATAAGATAGAAAGGATGTTATCCATGTAGCCATTGAAGACTGAGAAACATTGAAGACTGATGGCTACATGGAATGTAGCCATTTTATCCATGAAGACTGAGATAAATGAAGATTGAGCTAAATGGCTTATACAGGTGCAAAAAATTAAATTCTATATTTTCGGCTGTAAAATATTTTTCAAATGACCAGATCTTACAATACGCTCACTCACACACCCATATGTATATTTTTTCAACAGACAAAATTGTTATTGTTCTAATGTATTTTGGGTTTATGTTGTCAAGGTAAACTTGGCCTCAAATCTCAAGAACGAGAATTGGAGAATTCCATACACATTGCACTATATATAGCTATATCGTTCGAAACTTTTTATATTAAACTCACACGTGGTCACAATCCCAGAAAACACTTTCTTAGTTACACACACGTTCATATTTTAATTTATTTCCCATACTTCTGTATATCTTGCCATATATAGATTTCATATTTAATATTGATGTTCTATTATAATATCAGTATATATATATATATATATATATATATATATATATATATCAGTATATATATATATATATATATATATATATATCAGTATATATATATATATATATATCAGTATATATATATATGTATATATATATATATATAAATATACATATATATATTTATACATATATATATATATATATGTATATATATATATATATATATATGTATATATATATATATATATATATATATATATATATATATATATATATATATATGTATATATATAATATATATATATATGTATATATATTATATATTATATATATATATATACATATATACATATATATATATATATATACATATATATATATATATATATATATAATACATATATACATATATATATATATATATATATATACATATATATATATATACATACATATATATATATACATACATATATATATATACATACATATATATACATACATATATATATATATACATATATATATATATACATATATATATACATATATACATATACATATATACATATACATATATATATATCTCTACATATATATATATATATATATATATATATATATATATATATATATATATACATATATATATATATATATATATATATATATATATATATATATATATATATATATATATATATATATATATATGTATGTATATATATATATATATATATACATATATATATATATATATACATATATATATATACATACATATATATATACATACATATATATATACATATATATATATATATACATACATATATATATACATATATATATATACATATATATATATATATATATATATATATATATATATATATATATATATATACATATATATATATATATATATATATATATATATATATATATATATATATATATATATATATATATACTTGTATATTTTAAAAGTGTCCGCCATATGGCGTTTTTCATTCACGGGATAAAGCGAGTTAAGAAGGAACTGTTTGATTCTTGGCAATGTTTTCTTTTACACGATTATGATAGGCCCCGTACAGCAATTTCTGTACAACAATATCTTACTAGGCATTCAATTACAGTGACAAACCATATTCTCCCGACTTATCGCCAGCTGATTTTTTCCTTTTTCCGAAACTGAAGATGACCATGATAGGACAGACAGAGATTTGAAAACGTCTCTGAAATGTTACGCGTATTTTGCGAACTGTTAGTTCCAACGCCTATAAACAGTGTTTAGATGACTTGGAGAAACGTTGGAAAAATTGTATAGACTCTTTTGGTGATTATTTTGAATGAGTTAAATTTATTTGAAGATGAGTAATATTTTTCTTATTTATAAAAAATTGTCCGGTTACTTTATGGGCGCACCTTGTATATGTATACATATATATATATATATATATATATATATATATATATATATATATATATATATATATATATATACAAAAATTTAATAAAAATCTTAGAAGCATTAATTTCAGTGTTCCTATCCTTTCAATATTGCAAGTATATTCATAAAAAGTGACCGAACTATGAGAAAATCATCCTAAAATTCCAATTCAATTTTATGTGAAAGCTTAGAAGTGTATTAATGAGTAATTACTGTGGAGGTTCAAAAAGCACATCCATTAGTTAGTACAATAATTTAATAATAACGATAAATAACTCTGTATAATAACTGCCTAAGCACATTTTTGCTTCAAACATTTTAACATTGAGACCCTTGGAGAACATTAAAATACTGAACTTCTATTAAAAATACAGCAGTTCTTAAAATTCTAGTTTAAAATACTTAGCATCCTTAAAGCTCTATGACAAATTTCTTCGATTCAAATGGAAAGAGAAAATTTCTATTTATATACTTTGTGAAGCATAATTTAAATTAATTAGTATATACTATTTGTTATACATAATTATAACGGCAATTTTACGTTTAATTAGATTAATTTGAGATATTAATTTCAGTGTACTGTGGTTAGTAATTTTCAATTTTATTGAAGGTAATAAAGAAGATTTAGTATCGCAAAAATTTTGTTTCATTCAACAGTGCTTAATTCTTCTAAATAAGGTTGCAACATTGAATATTAATGATTCTCTGAAACGAAAAATTTTAACAAACTCAAAACTGTTGAAGCAGAAAAGACAATATATTTCGCTAATCAAATTTATATTAAAACTCAAGTATTTAAATTCTCATTAATATGAAAGAGTGGTTAATCGTTCGCGATGCATAAAGCAATAAATGAACTAAGCCTAAGAGCACGTGTCAGTCAATTATACAATGATATAAATATATCATTAAACTAAATGAAGATTTTAAAATTACAGAGTAATTCATGATAATAGCTAATTTATAATGTGCCAGGTACATCAGCCATTGTTTTTAATTTTCTGATATATTTTTCATTATATAAATGAAAGAATTTAAATTAATATTATCAATAACCAATAAATGTATTTAGGATTTTTGTCACCGATTAGTCTAGATAACATTTCAGTTACTTCATTGGATTAACCTCGTAGTCATTTTTTTTTCTATCTAACGTCATTAATTAAACTGTTTTGTGTGTGTTTTACTAAAATTATTCCAAGGGTAACTAAAATTATTATTATTACTAAAAAAGGTTCCCAGACTTATCCTGCAATACAAGTTGATAAGGTATATATATATATATATGTGTGTGTGTGTGTGTGTGTGTGTGTGTGTGTGTGTGTGTATTTGTTTTAGTTAGTTAGTTAGTTAGTGTTAGTTATAGCCAATTCGCAAGATGGCTGGCCACTTCTAGCTTTGGATAAGTCATGTAGCCAAAGCCCAAAAAGACGAGAATTTACGAGTATTTCATGTTTAGGCAGAAGAATTCGCGATGGGTCCGCCAATCAATGACCAGTTCTTGGATTTTCTCAATAAAAGTGGCTAAAGCTAGAAGTTTTGAAGAGTTTTATTATTTTACAAGGATAAATGTGCTAAACAGATTAAAGTAGTGAAGGAAGCAAATGGAAAATATACGGAAAAGTGTTGGTTGCCGATGGCTTAAGTGATTTGAAGTAATATCGGTAAGATGTCATAACATGCTCGGTCAAAGGAGATGGCGGTGTGCTACTCTATGATTTGTGTACGCATGCACTTATTGATTTACTGCATGATACTATGATCAGGTTAGTGGTTTAAACACTATACCTATGTCAATTCATGATGTCAGGATTTAACCGTTATACATAATAATACAAATGAGGAATACAGGTATATACTGAATTAGCAAGACCATCTTACGGAGTTTGTTTTCTAATGTCCACCAAAAAACAAACTCCAGCAATGCAAAAGAAGTGGCTTTTAGATTGCTGGATATTTACACCATAATAGGCACCCTGAGTATTCTACAGTTGCCCAACGCTAGATAATTTGCTGATAGCGTAGTAAGTGCACTTTAAGAAGTGGGAATATAGTTTAAAATTGTACATGGCAAGGTGCATGATAGTCAAAGCAAGTGATCAATTGAGAGCACAAACTAAGATGTACAGAATATTTTGATTACTCGGATGCAGATTAATCACAAAAGCCACAAGTAAAATGGACTGCGATTCCGCCAGTTTATGAAAAATCCTTTCTTCATGACGGTATTAAACCGTGAACCTATGAAGCAATCTTTGCACCCGAAGATTATAGTAAGTACTTCTTAGTAATTCTCAATATCCTTAAGAAGATTATAGTAAGTACCCGAAGATTATAGTAGTACTTATTAGTAATTGTTATTAGTAGAGCAAAACCATCTTTGGAGAACTTCTCCTTGCCACCCATGGTACTTTGGAAGATTTCCGGGTGGATCTTTCCAGCTCAAGTCCAGAAAATATCAAACGTCCTTCTCACGCTTCATGAGTGGTCATTTAAAAGCACTCACTTTTCGGCAGGGTCAGAAGATTTTCCCGGAGTGCCACTGGTGCTCAGACGACATGGCCTCCCCTGCCCATCTTTTGGCTTGTTTGGGTTTTACAAAGGACGAGGTCCTTCTAGACCCTCAACTGTTTTTAGACTTATTAGATATTTTTGGTACCATGGAGATTGTCTAGCCTTGCTAGACAATCTGGGATTAGTAAAAAATAAATAATTCTCATCCTTCAGAAATCGTACAGCTGCTTACATCGCAGGAAGACCGAAAAATGGACTGAAAATTGCATTACGTTCTGCATCTTCCAACAACAGGATGCAAAACAGGAGAAGGATACTTTAGCGGAATGTGGCCAAGAGATAGCGCTTTCCATTCACTTCGACTGCTTCACTGCTGTTCAGCGGAAATCTGTATACAAATTCAATTTCATTCTCATCAGGTGGCTGTTTGTGTATAAAAGAGTAGACATTTGTCTAAGCGCTAGCTTGCTTGCTGAACCATGTATACTGTATTGAAAAGAAAAGATACAACCTTTGTGCTCGAGGAATAAACAGGAAAACCAACGTAAATAAAGCACAAATAGCAATAAGATGCAATTATTTTGCATACGGCCGTTTCGAAGCTACAAAGGAGCTTCTTCATCAGTGCAACGAACTTAGTAGCAGCTCAAAAATCCCAAGAATAAGCCTTTGGCATTGTCTTCGGCTGTATTGCTTTGAAGGCACCAGGCCTTATAATACTGGAAACTGTGCAAGTAATAAAGATAGCAAAGACGACTCTTCTTATTTTTCGTAAGTGTTTCGCTCTTTTATTCCTCTACAGAATCTTCTACTGAAAAAAAAACCCGATCTAAATAGGGATATTAGTCAGAAGATGGATAACGTCCATGTAGGGAATCGTTTGTGAAGAGGAAGCTTCAAACACTTACACCTCTGTGCTGTGCAAGCAAGTAGTTCATACCTTTTGTATCAACTTGAAAAAAAATTAGCTTGCTTTAATGTGGTTTACATTTGGATCTATAAATTTTCACTCTCGTAATTTTTCAACTTAAATAAAGCTATTTGGACACTGATTAGTTTTTCTCTTTGATTATGATATGATTTTTTCCACTTTTACTAAAGAAAAGATATTTTGACATTGGTAATGACATGAGTTACAACAGGTCTGATAAACTTACGTAAATGCATGATCCAGCTCCAACTATCTTTTACCGCTTTTTCTTGGACAATTCGTGAACTTGCCATTTATTGTCAGATACATCGCGAATTGTCCAGAATTTGGACAATGGCCGAAAAATACATACACATATATGACCAGGGGTAAAATTAGATTTTTTTTTAAAATTTTTTATTGATTCGCATAATTAAACATATGCACTGTAACAATTATTGAGCTGTATAAACAAACTCTTGATAACTTTTGAACCATTGGCGAGATTCAGTGAAAACTTGGCTTTGAATTCAGGGCATGTTGGGATTTGTTTGAGCATGTGTACTCGTATTGTTGTTGTTGTTAATTTTTCGTTGAAAATGTTAAAATGCAGCGTTTCTGAGCGTATATCCACCGTCAAGGGCTACTAGTCGAGCAAAAATTATTGCAGAATTTTGCTCTTCGTCTGCGCCACATCATAGCCAATGGTGACATGCATATCGAGGATGCCATAAACTAAATCCGATTATCTGTAGTTACTTTTCAAATTTGAAAAAAAATTTTGAACTCAGTAGTATTTTAAAATTTGATTTTTTATTTCATATAGCTCAATAATTGTCACCCTGTATAAAGTAATAATTACAAGATAAAAATAACATTTTATATACCATGTTTTTAAATTTTCTGTTGAAACATATAAACTTGACAATTCTATGTATTAATAAATTCTTTTTTAAAATTTTTTTGACGAATTATCCCATCAACTTCAAAGAAAATGAAGTTAACTTGCTTTTAACTTTTCGTTCCCGTTCCAGCCAATAGATGGCTGCACCAGTCTACAAAACAAAATTAATTGAAAATAACAGAAAATTAATTTAATTCTGCTTAAAGATGGCTAAAAATGTTAAAGAAATTCATTTTTATCGTGTTCTGAGCTATTCTAAAAGTTTCAAATGTCTAGTTAGTCGGGAAGTTAGTTAAAAATCGATTGCAAAATTTTTACTTGTCAAATACACACACAAACACACAAACACACAAGAAAGCAAGTTAATAAAAACATGGTAAAAATACAAACTTAGCTACATATCCGGTACGCATAGATGCCTTTGCAGTTCTAGCGAGTATCCTAGCTATTTACAAAATTTTGGATACCCTGAGGAAGAATGTCCGTGGTTTATCTGCGGAACCACTCTTGAACGGCGTCCTGAATCGCTGCAACATTAGCACATGGGCGGCATTTAAATAAATTCACTAAACCATCTGAACATTGTACACAGTGACAGACACAAATTTTGTCTCCATTAATAACTTTATTAATATGGTGCTTTAACAAAAATTAAAGCACCACTTGCTGGACCTGTTTGAACGATTCCGTCTCACGTCCGAATTTAGCCAACATGTGTAAGCATGGTTTAGCAGCTTACAAACAGTGTGACAATAATAGCTTTGGTCCATGACATGGAACACCATCTACCGGCGCAAACGCAAAACTCTAATATATTTAACCACCGCCACTGATCAAAAATCACTCTTTCATTTGGGCTACCCTTCATATAAAGTATGCGTGTGTATAAATATAAACATAATAAGATGATTTTCATTTACATTATAAAATTATATTTATTTAGACAACATTTCAGTTTCTTCAAGCCAAATACCTCTTATACAATTTTTTTCTATCTTCCGTCATTAATTGATCTACTATGTGCTTGTAATACTTTCAAGTGGATGCTAAAAAAGTTTACCAGCATTAACCTTCCCGTATGATACAAGTTGGAGAAGTCTATTATATATATATATATATATATATATATATATATATATATATATATATATATATATATATATATATATATATATATATATATATGTATGTATGTATATATGTATTATATCTATGAATATTTATGCATATATATACACACACTCTTACATGGATTTAGAAAAAATTATTTGCAGGTGCATAGTAGCAAGGTTTTATATACAATACCTGATACGAAAACTTTATTCATTTTTAAATGCGCATTTATACATGCACAATACTTATTAAAATCTTTGACAAGTCTACAGCGTGTGTGGAACTAAAGTCTTCGAGGAATATATTTTTAGTGGTTTCAATGCAGTAGATATGCACGTATATTTTTTCGATTGAAAAATTCCTTCATATCAGTTATTAGAAAATATTTGATTTACTATAATGAGGGTTAAGATAATATGTTTAAAACAAAGTATGCCAATGCAGTCAATAGTAAAAAATTTTACTCATACAAGCAGAAAAAAAGTGCATATTACCATAGACTTCCTGCTATTGAATTAAGAAAAAACCGCTATTGGAAAAGTGATGAAAGATTCATAATATTAATGGTACAATTTTGGAAATCATTATGTTCAACGACCTAGAATGTACTATATTCTAGCCAAAGAAAGATGATGTGAGATAATATTTTAAATAAAAGTTTATACTTGTGAAACGAATTTTATTGAACAGTTTACGAACAAATTGCATTGATGTCAATACAATAATAAGATGAATATCATTAATAAAATACCGTAAGCGTTCTTAAACTATAAAAGTAACTTCCATCTATTATGGTTGTTAAAGAATTTGTCCATGTAGACAATCTCGTAATTTTATAGAGAGTTGTAAAATAGTCTAAAAAACCACTTAGTTACCGGTTTCATAAAATCAAAAGAGTAAAAACGACAGCAAAATTAAATAATTAACATTTTTATTTTATATTTTTTCTACTTTAATAGAAAAGAAAAAAATATTTTTCTCTTTTCTTTAAGGCATAATAAAATTAAACATTAATTTTAATGCAGTGTTTTTTTTAAAGTGAGAGAAAAAATGTTATTTACATATATAATGTGTGTGTATATATATATATATATATATATATTACTCAATTAAAAGAAGCATACTGATGTCATTCTATTTATAGTTGATTAAGGCAAAATGTTTGAAACCTTGAAACTGATATCTCGGTAGGAAAGATTATATATATGTATATATAATGTATTCTGAGTACAAATGAATTAAGTTACTTTTATCATCTTATTTTTGTTAATTATTGCATTCATAATAAACTATATTTAAATCAAACATTACAAGTGCAAACATTATATGTCTATCGTATAAAATCTGATATATTAAAAACACATTTTAAAAACATAAAAAAGGAATATTAGTAATTTTTTATATGTATTTTATAATATTTAATATGTTACGTATAGTGATATTTTTAAGAAGTGATATTTTATAAAGAGCTAAATAATTGTTTACTAATAAACGCAAAATATTTATCTACGGTGCATGGATTATGTAGTTATTTATGATATAAAGGGCATCTAAAAAAATTAAAAGAAAACTGCTTGAATTTCCTATGCGACAAATGCTTTGATAAACTACGTAAAAGGACGATATTACTTTAGTATGTTATCAGAAAGAAGTAAATTTTTAAAATAACTTTACCACTTCTCTATTACTTTGAATATATTTGCAGTGCTTTTAGAGAAAAAAAATATTTATCGAAAAAACTATTTTGATTAGTAAGTCTTACCATTAATAACGTTTAATACAATAGCACAATACATAATAAGGGAAACATATTCACACAAAAAGAAGTGTAATAGCATTATTCTCACAAGTTTGCATCTCTTTGGCTTATATATATATATATAATCCAACTGAAATAACAGCAATCGACTTTGAGAGAAGTAATATCAAATTTGTAGACAAAAATTAAAATACAAACTTCACAGAAATTAGAATGAAATTATTTTTCATTCAAACGACGATAAGAAGAGATACTCCTCTAAACTAGTTCAATTTTATCTACTGCAAAATACACCCGTCGTCAATGAAATTAATATATGTATTAAATCTTACCTATTGCTGGTGCGTAGATATTCAAAAAGAGGCAATCTTCGCTCTGATTCACAAGGTGAGTCCACATTTTCCTCAGGAATTTCAACCTGCCGAGTGGCATCGCTCTGAGGGCTTCAGTTTCGTTCTTGATATCCGGGAGCTTCTGCGGACACACATTACCGTAACTATCGGCCACCCTGATGCCTTTCCAGTGAGGGGAAGTCACGGGCGGCATGAACCGAAGAGCGCCAGTGGGTGCTCCTGCATAGGGAACACCCAAAAACACCTCCACCGGCTGAAGTTGCCGATTCGTCAATGTGCTTATAAAACCACGTAGAGTACCGTAACGGGTGTGCACAACTCTCGTACTTAAATGTCTAGAATCTAATTCCATTTGGTACAGGGAGGCTTTCAAGCGTATGCACTGGTTGACGATCAACAGCAGGTATGGTAATAAGTTGATCAGTGAGGGTTTTCGAAGTTTCTTTGAGTTATTCATAGAGTTCATTTTATAGATTTACATAATGGACCATTATAACGTAGATATTATGAGGCTATTTCTACCCGAATAAGCTCAGTAAGGTTGAAATTCCGACAGACAGGTGATTGTAAACAGATTAGTTCAAGTTTAGACTACCTTTCATATGGATTTGATAGTTTAAAAATCATTTCTATAGACGAATGAAGTGATGAATTTAATGGATAGTAAAACTAAGATAAGTTACTTTTAAACTTTATGTATCCTTGTTTAAAACATATTAAAATAGAAAAAAATTAGTAATATAAAAAGAATGAGAGAGTTTCTATAATTTTGTCTTTCTTTTGGGCAATAAAAGCAAACAAATACCTAAATAATTGTTTCGTAAATTAGCAATAAATATATATTAACAAATATATTATATAGAGCATCATATAACTGACCTACATAAAGTTTCGTAAATTTAGATAGGGAGCTTTTGGTAAGAAATTACTGATTAAAATTTATATTTCATCCACAAGAAATACATTCAACACGTAGTCTGGGTTATCTAGATGACCTAATCAACGAGAATTCTCGCTGTGTGTAATTTCTCACCGATCGAAAAGATACGAAAGTTGCAGATGAAAAGGCGACTAACTCAACGATCACGAAACTAGCGAACCTCTCATTGGGAACACACAGAGACGAAGCTCCAGCGCTTCTCCTCTGACGACTACAAATATCCACGAGAAATTCCAGGTCAAAAGGAAGTCTGTTGAGATCGGCGCATGCGTTGCAGATATCCACCTGGAAAGAGAGAATCTCTCTGGACTTAAAGTTTAATGAACAACCAACTTAGTTTCACAGAGTTCGCCTTCAAATAGTAATTTAATTATGCAAATCTCGAAAGAGAGTTTTTACGTTCAGTATATATTCATGAAAGCGCGAGTTTTTATCCAGCATTATTTGGAGGATTTCGCTCGAAAGATATGAATTCTCTTTTTCAGATATGTGATCTAAAATTGAGAAGTGCATTTTGACAGTAATGGAGATCTGCCTAGTTTAAATGTAGTAAAAAAATATTTTGAACTGCAGGAAAGAGAAAACATTTTCTGTTCTGCTATACTATTTACTCAAAAGGGATGTGCATTGCAATTATACCTATTTATAAGCTCAAATTTTGATAACATTTATAAGACACGGTGAAAATGTCTATTAAGAAGTTGAAGAAACATCTACGTGTTCAAAACATTCTAGGTATTTCAAAATGTTACAATTGAAAAGGAATAACTGTAATTTAATCAACATTTTCAAGTTCTGAAAAACCTTTAAAAACTCACTTTTGTGTTTTTAAAAATATATTTGAATGCATGTTTTTCGCAATGACATCTACGGCAACAAGTAACATTCAAAAGTATGTTTGAAAGAAAAACATTAAGAAAACTCAATAAAAGTGGCATGAATAACGCAGTTTTTACTATTGTTTAAAAATAAAAAAAAATAGGAACTGCACCAGTAAATTTAAATCCTATACAGGATAATATTATTATTTGGAAGTTATACAAACAAACAAACACACAAACACACACACACACACACACATATATATATATATATATATATATATATATATATATATATATATATATATATATATATATATATTTATATATATACGTATATATATATATATATGTATGTATGTATGTATGTATGTATGTATACCGTAAAATCTTAAGTAAAATACGCACTTTTTTCCCATTTTAGTCCTCAAAAATGAGGGTGCGTATTATACTCTTGTACAAAAAAAGTAGTTTTAAGCATTGAATAAATGACAGACAATACATGAGATGCATTTCAGTGAAAGTGGTCAAGACTGATAATTTCACAGTATTACTTGCTTTGAATTGATTAATTAAGTATTTTTCTATCAAACTTGACGTTTCTGTTTATTTTTATTACAAATTTTATTTAGGCTAATGAATATTTGTGCAATTTTTAAATAAAATATTGAAAATCTATGAGTGCGTGTTAAACTAAATTTTTTTCCGAAAATTTCGCGCAAAATCAAGCATGCGGATCAAACACGGGTGCGTATTATAGTCAAGTGTATATATATATATATATATATATATATATATATATATATATATATATATATATATATATATATATATATATATATATATAAAGCTACTAATTGGCTATATGACTAGAAAAGTTCTTTAAAATGTAGAGGATAGTTTCCAGTATTAAAGTGCTGAAATAACTATTTATGGAATCCTGTGGTACTGAAATGTTTTTTTCTTCTTTATAAATCATGCAGTTTCTAGTTATATTTGCTCAGAATCTAAATGGAATGAGTAAGTATTGGGAAATGCAGATCATTAGAGCGGCTTCGACGTAGTTTAAAAATTTATTTGAAAATAGAAGTAATGAGCAAAAAGACTGCTTATCTTAACGAAAATTTCAGTTATAATAATTTTAACGGTCTTACTTTTAAAGAGATTTCCAATATTATCAACAAAATTATTCGTCCATTAATTATGGTCTGTCAACAACTGATAGAAACTTTCTGCTCTTAGGTTTCAGTGTTTTTACCGTCATTTAGTTCTTATCTTATTTCTTGCGAAAGAAATACTTTAACAAGAATGTTAGTTTTTATCTAGCTAGACATTTATTGCCCTTGATCATGCCACTGATACCTATGCTATAAATTTATTAAATTTTATTTGAAATTATACATTTGGTTTCATATATTGAAAGAGTATTTTTTCTCTACGCTCAGTGTAGAAATATATATCTGAATGATGTCGAAATACACATATAGTTTTATTTATAATTAGCTCAAAATTTAGTTGGCATTTTATTCTAAAAGTTGTTTAAATCATTTTTTTTAATCATAAGATGTTTGTAATTTCCCCGCTGTACTTTCACTGTGTGATATTTTTTTAAACTTCTTTTCCGTCTTTGTCTGATGTAAAATTTAGATTATGTCTTACTTCCCCATTGGAGAAGTTTCACTTCTTGAATTTCTGTCAAACCATAATTTCGATGTTCCTTAAATTATGTGTATGCTTATCTATAATGCAAACTTTTATTTGTTCAGTTTTAGCTAATATTCATTCAAGATATAGATTCTGAGCATTTATTTTTGTTTACACCAGAGCAATAACTTGATTTGACAGAACCTTCCTTAGATATATTCATAGATGGGCCCGAGTTGGCTTAGTTGTGTTACGTTGGGAATACTGTGCTCATGTTTCACGACAAGTGATTTGGCATTAAAAAAATAAATAAGTATATATATATGTGTGTGTGTCAGTCAGAAATTAAATTGGAAAAGAATAATTAAGTTAAATTTAAAGGGGACTTAGGGATTAATCATTTTTGTGGCGCGAAAAAGCCACTAGTTTTTATATTTGAAGACGCGCTACGGGGGAAATCGGGAGAATACCCGTGTACAGTAATTGAAATTCGATTCGCAGTGAAATGAAGCTCCATGCAGAGAGATTATTTTTAGATACTGTATAGGTTTGGCAGGGAGAAACTTCTAGAAAATTCTAAATTGGGCTCTGCGAATGTGCCAGGAGAGTGGACACGCGGTTTTAGACCTCGAAATCAGGAGAGAGTGGGATAGAATTCAATGCCGACGGACGTGTGTTCGTCGAGTCTCTAAGTTCAAAATGGCGAGAGCTGAACGCGCTGATTTGGAGCTTTTGTTAGTATGACAAGGAAATAAAGTGAATTTATACAAGTTACGGACTGATTCTCTGTTCTACTATTCTTCCACTCGCCACTAATATTAACGGATGATGACTGCATTTTAAGTTGTGAGAACAGGCAACCACACGCCTGTCATAAATATATATCTGCATGCATGTATATAAATATAAAGCTGTTTCTAATTATCTCATTTAACAGAGTTTGTTTGCTTTATTTTCTCCAAATGACAGATTTTTTGTTTTCTATGAGTAGATAAAACTTCTTCCAAATTCATTCTGGAATTAATATGGAAGGCTTCATTTGTAGATAAATGCGTTAATACCATCATATCATCACACCACATCGAACTTGCACGTCATACCTTCCAAAACTTCAATTTTACAATTTTCTAGACATTTTATAAGTTGAGGTTTCAAATGAAGAATTAACTAGGTTTTATTCATCACAAAGTGAAAAATTACAGTGAGAAAAGTTTAACTTAAAAGAGTAATTTTCAACACGAAGCGATAACTGAAACTATTGTGCTGGTTCGGGGTTTATCTATGTTATGTTACATTAAAAAAAAAAAAAAAAACGAATTTATCAAGTGTGTTTACCTCAAATTCAAGACCAACTTTCTAATGTACACACTCATACGCTAGCAGTTTCATGTACTCAATTAGAAATAAAGATTTTTGCAAGTTCCTCATAAAATAAAATTTAGTTGGGAATTTAAGTAAATATTTTAATATTTTTCTAATAGGTAAAAGGCTTAGCCTTAGTACTTTTCTTTTCATCTTGCTCATAACTAAATGTCTAACTTATAATGGCCATCTATTATAAGAAATAATCTTTTTAATAATTTTCTATATAATCAATTTAAAGTATTTAAATGCTTTAGTGTTATACATGTATTCAAAGAAAGTTGATTTAACAATCCGTGAATACCAATGTGACTAATTTCATATATGTCTGGCTTATATAATTTATTATAACCACTTGCAAATGGAGTCAATTTCAATTCTTTTATTCTGGAATTGAGGCAATGTTATCTTGTGTTATTTACACAGACATGGGAATTTTTACTAGAATCTGTAAATTAGTTTTTACCTATAGCGACTTTCAAAGATGAATATAAAAACCCCAGTCTTTGTCTAGACAGAGAGGATTTGGGATTCAGACATTTCGATGGGCCTAGATGTCTCTTCCGATGTAAATACTTTCACAATTCACCCTATTCTAAGTGCGATATATATATATATATATAAATATATGGGTGGGTGTGTGTATGTTTGTTGTATCTACAATTTTACACACCAATTTTACATGTATCTTAAAAACACTTATTCGTTAATTCGTCATTTCCTTATGACAATATTTGTAGTATTTTCGCTCCCATTATGAAGTCTTATCTTACTCATATGACACTATCATTGGGTCTAATTAGTGCTATACATCAACAAAGATAGGAACTCGGTGTTCATAAGCTTCTCTAGGCTTAAATAACTACACTTACAAATATTATACCCACACTTATGGCCTCTAATATAAAGACTTTATCCAGCCCTGTGTCGATCGTTTCCCTCTACTAGAATCCGGTGTTTGATGTACATACACGTGTTTAGTACTCGCTTACTCTTTGTCATAGTCTACGAGGAGGAATCTATTCCGAGAAATCCAAGACAACACTGTACTTTAAAGTCCAAAATGGGTAATCTATATGAGTTACCACTAGGATCAGTACCTAATGGACACAATTTTTACTTTTCACAAATAAGTTGAAAATTTTTTATTCTCACCATTGAAATGAGGTGACCTATTTTTTCTTCTCTTTACGGTGATTGGAGAGGAGGCGAAGTGTGAATTTTTCACTTAAGGACAAAGTACGAGAGTGTCGATTCAGTAAAATATTTTGCACCCATTAGGTAAATAAAAGAATTTAATAATTTACATTATACTGTAGATTACCACTCAACAAATAGAAATTGGTTAATAAGCTTTAATTTTTTTTAGTGGATAACATAAATTAAATTCCGAACAAAGAGAAGATCACTATACAAATATAAATCAAGTAAACCATAAAAAAGGAAATTTGTAAACAACAGTTCATAAAATTCGAAATGGTAAATACATTACTATTCAAAAGGAAACATGAGAGGCCATAAATCCAATACTGAATATATATATATATATATATATATATATATATAAACTGAAGGCTCAACAGTCCGATGTGGGCCAGGACCGGCGGTACCCTTCTCCGTATTTCTTGACCTTGGGGTTTGGGGTGCGATATAGCATACGTCTCAGTCATGTGTTCAACCTGACGTGGGACCCCCAGAGTGTAGGTCCCAAGCATGCTTAGTCCTCATTTTATCGACCCACTCAAGGGATGAAAGACTAAGTCAATCTTGTCCAGTCGCAGGGTCGAACCCTGGACCTGTGGGATGGTAGGTTGACACTTTTAACCACTACGCCACCAGACTTCATACATACATACATACATACATACACACACACACACACACACACACACACACACATATATATATATATATATATATATATATATATATATATATATATATATATATATATATATATATATATATATATATACACCCATGGACAAAAAAATTAGCGCACCAAGAAATAATTGCGGGATGGTAACGAAACTTGCAATGAAGGTAGATGTCAGGGAGATATGCAAATGATTAGAAATGCACCGTGATTGGGCATTACGTATAGCAGGTAGAGTTCATTGAACATCGTACTCTGTGGAGTATAAAACAGGTAACCAAAGCTTGCTTGAGTGTGCTGAATCATTTACAAAGGAAGAGCTGAGATAGACATGCCATTACGCCGTGTTCGAAGACAATATAAGCAGTTGTCGCAGTTTGAGAGGGGGAGAATCGTCGGGATGATGGAAGCTGGGTGGTCAGCTAGGCGAGTAGCTCGTCAATTAGGCCGCTCTGATTGTGTTGTGAGGAGGTGTTGGGACCAGTGGACCCGAGAGATGTCATGTACACGAAGACAAGGCTCAGGACGCCCTCGACAGACCAGTCGTCGAGAAGACAGCCACATCGTAAGAAATGCACGCGTACAGCCAACTCCTTCATCGGATGCCATCCAGGCAGAGGTAGCACCTTCACTAGGGGCCTCTGTGTCTTCTCGAACCATACGGAGGCGCCTGGCTGAAGGACAGTTGGTATCGCGGCGCCCATTACGTGTGCTGCCCTTGACGCTCACCCATCGACGCCTCCGTTTGGAGTTTTGCCGCGCACGAGGAAACTGGACTGCAGCGGAATGGAACCAGGTCGTCTTTAGCGACGAATCCAGATTCAATCTCGGCAGTGATGACAATCGTGTTCGTGTGTGGAGAGCCCGTGGTGAACGCTTCAATCCTGCCTTTGTTGTACAGCGACACATCACTCCCACAGCTGGTGTGATGGTATGGGGTGCCATTCCCTACAATACATGGTCACCCCTAGTATTGTTCCGTGGCACCATGACAGCCCAGCGGTATGTTCATGAAATCCTGCAACCACATGTGTTGCCACTCATGCAACGGCTCCCAGGAGCCATTTTTCAACAAGACAATGCTCGGCCTCATACGGCAAGGGTATCACAAGACTGTCTCCTCACTGTTACTACCCTTCCTTGGCCGATCCCCAGATTTGTCTCCAATCGAGCATACCTGGTATCATTTGGGACGACGAGTTGGGCATCCCACGAGTTTGAACGAACTAGAGGCAAGGTTACAGCAAATATGGAACGAAATGTCTCAAGACATCATACAGAACTTGTATGACTCAATGCCCGATCGTATCGCATCGTGCATTCGCGCTAGAGGGGGTCCAACGGAGTATTAACTCCTCCGTTCTTTTGCCTTTTTCTCTGAAATAAATTATCCTTTTTCTTGGATTTTCTTATCATTTACTCATATCAAAGTAGTTATTACGTATGTAAAATTTCGTTTCATTTTGATGACTTCTTCTTGGTGCGCTAATTTTTTTGTCCATGAGTGTATATATATATATATATAAATAAACCAACAGAGATTGTTAAAAGAATACGAATATAGACAAGAAACAAACAGAAATCAAGCACTCTGGGCATCCACGCACCAACGGCAAGATTCTGTATAAGTGCCGGAACTGAACCGTAAAACAACATAGAGGTAACCGACAGGTCTCGTCATCAGGGAGCCTAACCAAATCAGTTACCTCAAAGGGAACTTTCTGAATAGGATGTAGGTAAGCCCAAAAGACATCCCAAGGCCCCGGGTCCCACAAGGAAGCAATTAGTCAAAAGAAAATGAAAAGACAAACACAACTTATAGTATGGGCTCAACGCACCGTACATGCAAGCACACAAATAATCCTAATGCAAAGTAAAAGATGTATACACACCCCAATTCCGTAAGTGACGGTTATAGCGAAACAGCAGGCAATTCTATCCTTGAAGTTACGTCATTGTAACATTACTACAGCGCCACCCCCCATTACAGCTTAACCAAATGAAAACAAATTCTATTCTAAACATCTTTAAAAATTCCTGAGTCTAAATGCCATTTTTTTAAACTTTTAAATTGCCGAAATTTTTAGGGAAATTGTTTTTACTTAAGTTTTCCTCGAAAATGTTACCTGCCTCCAAAAAATCCCCAGCGTTGTTATATATATTTTTTATTCTGTAAAGTTGTGAGTAAAAAATATTATATTAAATTTTATAGTTTAAGTTGCTATGGAAATTGGTAAACGTGATAACCTCAAAGTTAAAATCTAACCTTTTATCATATATCCCTATTTTTATTTCTCTATTTTGAATTTTAATTTTTAAATCCAGATAAGTCGCACAAAGATTATTATCGTTAGTCCTGTTTAAAGTTAGTTCCTTTGGGTAGATTTGCTTAAGAAATTCTAAATCGTTGCAGTTAAAAATTATGAGGTCATCAATATATCTGAATCCGGTAACATTATTTAAGTTAAGAAATTTAGTTTCGTAAAAAGTAAGAATAGATTTGCAAATGCACTAGAATAGCTATTTCCCATAGGTATACCCTTTATCTGTTTAAAGAAACATAAGCCAATAAAGAGGTAGTTTTCAAAAATATTAAATTTTCATAAATCAATCCAGACTCATTTTAAGATTATCTAGATAAGCATATCTAGATAAGCATCATAAATTTCTGAACAGATAATCATTAAATTATCATGCGGACTACTGGTAAAAAGGTTTTCAAAATCAAACGTGTATATGCTATCTATATTCTTACTTTTTAAAAAATGTAGAACATCCTGGTTATTATTTATAATAAAGCTATTTTCGGTAACCTTAATTTTATTTAGAATAATTTTTAAATAGCTAAAGAACTTTTTACTGAACAAAGTGTTAGAACAATTTGTACTACATGTAACAAACCTAAATTTTGTAGGTACTTTATGGAATTTTATGGTAGTAAGCAGGTAAGGGTATTTTATGCTATTAATCTTAAACTTAAATTATTTGCTAAAGGCTAAAATCCTATTATCTATTTCTTTTTTGGTAAGGTTAATTTTTTGATAGGTATTATTTGAGTTGTATACAACTCAAATAATACCTATCAAAAAATATCATATATTTGTCAGCAAATTTGAATACGTCACGTGTTGTACATAGTGCATGAAGGTGTAGGCGAATGAAATGGAGTTTTTGAGGAGGTACGACGCAAAATCTGTCTGAGAGAGAAAGAGATATTTCGATAATCAGGGATAAAGAAATTGTTTTATGTGTCAAATAGTGTGACTTTATTTGAATAAATGATTGGCACGATAAAACCATAATCATAAGTTTATTGTGCACCTGAACAATGTGGATGATTTGTTGCGCTGTTCACTTTACCCAAAGGACTATCACTTTTGAGCCTCATCCGCCGACAAATGAGTGTTGCATAATCGAAGTGGGAACTATGGATAGAACTAAAGTTGGTAAATGGATCAAGATGGATGAAATATTATGGAGAGGATTCAAGGGTCCAAATTAGGATTGTGCGGTGGTGTTCGATGTTTAAAAAAATAAGCACAATGGACTGTAAAAATAATAAAAATTTAATACCCAGGCATTGCTTGCCATAGTAAAATCTGCTTGTTGCAGGAGCTCCTTGATAGCACCGATACAGAGTTCGTTCTCTATCAATGATACAGAGTTCGATACAGAACTCGTTCTGAATTATACTTGACGCCAGAGGGCGTACATAGACGAACTGGGTGGAGGCGTTACGTCATACATTATGACGTAACATACTCCCGCCCTGAAATTAAAAAAAAATTCAAAATACACACAGGGATACATAACAATATTAAACAAAAAAAGTATGGGAATAAAAAGTTAGCTCAAAGCACAGTACAATAAAAAAAATTGAAGAATTAACTTTGAAATTATATTAACTTTGAATTCTTTGCACCCGGGATTTTACTTTCTGAAACTGGGTTACATATTGTTTGGTTACTACAGTGAAATTGAAGACGAACCGAAAATAAAAGAGATTTAAGATTACAAAAGCTTACTGCCAGAAATTTTGAATCATAAATTACTGTCGATAAATATGTTTACAGGAACACTTGAAGTTGTTACAAAAAATAGGAAGGTATCACTCATCAAGTGAGGCATTCTTAATAAAATCATCTCCAATAAGAAATGGATCTCTCATAGTATGCAATATCGACGTTTAGTTTCAACCCATAGATTGGAAAAATTTTAACAGAAGAAGATATGACGAATTGGACTCCCTGTTTTCCATGTATTTCTTACGGGCAGCTTGATTAGAGCCAACGTGATTTTCCCTTGCAACGTACGGACATCGCATTTTCTAGGCTTACATTTTTGTTTATTACGTATATTTCTTACTAGCTGACAAGTTTTCTTATGGCATGAAACATCCCCAAACATTTTTTGCTGCTTTCTAGCTTTTTAATTCTATGCGTAGCACCTGTTACTTTTCGAAATGGTGTGTTGCGTTTGCTAATGTTTCTGAAAGGAAGACTGTATTCATAACTATATTTGGTGCATAGCTTTGTCTTCTTATTTCAAGTAACTGGGTTCCATGTAGTTTTTATATCATAATTATGCCATTGAATTTTAGTTTTATACCTAACGTTTGTGTATTAGTTATAAATGGACCAAACAAGCCCGATAGTGCGCAGTAGGCTGTGATAACCGCAATGCAAGTGTCAAAAAAAATTCAAAAAGAAACAAGGTATTATTGCCAAGAATACGATGTAGGGTTTTCTGTAGTGCCAAGTTTCAAAATATACCACACTCAGTCAAAATTTTAGAACCTTCTACAAAATCCGACTAAATGGAAAAAGGTTTGATATATAATGAAACCTTTCCATTCATCCCGTCGTGTACATAGAAAGCAAGCTTCAAAGTGAAAATAAGTAAATTTATGTTTGCAAATATCTTCTTTATTTTTTATCCGTAATTATTTTTTAACAGACATTTTGTTTCAAAATGGCATGATAATATAATTTTTGCAACAAAAATAGACATTTTTTGAATATTTTTTTCAAATGTATTAATCTGTTAAGGGGATAAAACAAGTGCACCACAAATATATAGAACGTTTTCTTCGTGTTTTCGAAAACTAATAACTAATCTGATATTTAGCAATTATTGGACAAAATACCAGGACAGTAAATATCAAAAGAAATATTATTAAAGTAACCTTAGAAGTTGTTAAATTTCTTAAAAACTTTATTGGTATTAATTGACTTGATTATGATTGAATAATATTTGTCTTTTAAATTAGGAATGGATCATCAAATCCTAACAAATTAATGATTATTGTTTGTATAAAATTCCATTCTATATATTAGTTGGAATATTGATGTATCTGGAAAGTTAGCTAAGAATGATGGGATTTGTTCTAATAATCATTACTATGATTATAAATGTATTTTTGTATACAATAAATTCGAATTTTTACATTCATGATGATAATGATAATTAGAAAAGTAATAAATAGTTAATAATTTTGATATGAGCAATAATTAAATTGAGAATATTTGCAATAGTTTTGATTTAATGATAATGGTGTTAAAAAAGTAAAATAGAATTTAGAGTAAAATATCTCCAGTTGTTTTTTAAATTGCATTTAATGTGTTATTTTTTTTTCAAGAGCATACTATGAGAGTGCTAGACAAATACTTTAAAACTGATCTATCAGACCTATTGACACCTTTGAAGACTGTTGAAGAAAACTACACCAAAACAATTCATAGAGAATGAGGCAAAAGTAATCTCTTTTTGAACTAATTTAAACGCATTTATTCTTTTGAAAAGTATGATGAAGTATGTATATAAATTTGGTTCATTAGAAGAAGAATTATCACTTTGATTCCAGTTATTTTTGTCTTTGCAAAACTTCTTAAAGGAAGATAACAAAATTTATAACAAACCATTATAAGAATTAGAATATTGATATTGCGCATTGTGCAAATTTACGACAATGCCATCATTAAAGGAAGTTCCAGCTCCTAAGTCTTGAATCTAATAAAAATTTAACAAAAGCAAGAGAAGATATACTTGAATTTTAATATGAATAGAACTGTGTTTGTATTTTGGGATAAAATATGGATCTTTTACAGGTTTTTTTCATTGACGTATAGTTTGAAATAATAGTAAAGTTTTGGGAAATATGATAATATATTTGATTTCTAATAAGGTTAAAACTGTGCTGGTGTTGTTGAAAAAAATATGGATTTTTTGCATTTTTTTTCAACTGGTGTAAAGTTTGAAATTTGTATAATAGAATTTATTATGAGAATATTTGTGAAGAACGGGGAAATATTAATGACGATACAAATTATTTTCGACAATAATGACGATATATTTAAATATTAATAAGGATAGAATTACTTATAAATAATGAGGAGGCTAAATTTGAATATTAATAGTAATAAAGAGAGTGTTGATGACTAATGAGCTCAAAATTAAACTTTTTCTAATATATTAAAATTTTTATTGAAGTTATGCTATGTTGATAACCTAAATTTTGCAAAGCTTATTTGTATAATTTGTTGATTATGGAAAGATAATTTTAAATTTTTGAATTATTCTTGTGTTTTAATAATTGGCATGTTATTTTGACTTTTTATATGATTTTTTAAGTGGTATTATCCTGAAAAAAGTAGTAGGAGTGTTGTGGCGGAAAGAATTATACAGAAAGCAATGATGGAATATTGTCATGTTATAAATACCAAATACTTTATTCAAATGCTTTAATTTTTTCTAAATAATATCCAACTGGAAACACTTATAGTTACATTATAACATGGTTATATTAAAAAGTAAGATGTGACATAAAAAATTAAAATGTTAAATTTGTTATAAATACAGTAGTTACTAGATTGCTGTTGATATATCGACGGAATTGGTAAGGAAGAAATTCAACACAATAGGATTTTATTGATAAGTTGAAGATACGATTATTTTAATGCTGTGATGAATAAAGTATTATTATTAATTTTGCAAACACATGATGATTCATGAGAATTTTATTTACAAATTACTACAAATAATTATGTTACTACAAATATGATGTGAATGGGTCTGAAGAAATTTCAATTATATTACAGCTGTACTTGAAAAAGATATGATGTGATAAATTGATACCATTACTGTTGTATTTACTTTTACCAAGATTTTATTCGTAGACGATGAAAATTTTTAGTACTTAAGGATTTTGTTTGCAAGAATTGAATTTAATAGACTTTTTTTATTTTTTATTTATTTATTTTTTTGAGGACTTATCATATTCTTTACTGAACTACTTATCATATTCTTTACATTTGACATTTTCTGTCATTTACTGACTTTTTCCTATTTAGATATAGGGATATTTTTTTAGTATTCTTAATTCATGTATTTGGCCAATTGATATTTTTGGTTGTTTGCAAGAATTGAATTTAATAGACTTTTTTTATTTTTTATTTATTTATTTTTTTGAGGACTTATCATATTCTTTACTGAACTACTTATCATATTCTTTACATTTGACATTTTCTGTCATTTACTGACTTTTTCCTATTTAGATATAGAGATATTTTTTTAGTATTCTTAATTCATGTATTTGGCCAATTGATATTTTTGGTTGTTTACAATTAAAAGTGATATAATTTGAATTGATTTGCCATTCATATGTTTATTATTATTTTATCACATTTATGTTCATGTGTTTTAGATATTTTTCATGATATATTCATTTTGGGGAATTTTGTATAAGTTTTTGGTACTCATTCATAACCTGAAAAAAATTATACATCACCATAGATTTCTATTTAGATTTTGTCAGTTTTGGATGGTTGGACGAAAAATTGTATCAACTAAAGCCCCGATAGACTAAAACCGGTTCCAACATGTTAGCCCATTTTTCTATAAAGAGGGAAGTTATTGTAATGCCAAAAACATATTTTATTTTCCTATCGTATTTAATGTTTATGACATGGCCTGTTTGTTTAAGTTGCTTGTTTGAAATCATAGAGTCAGAATCCTTAAAGGAGTATTTGAGATAGCAATTTAAATCCAATTTCATAACACACCTTCATTAAATTTTATGAATTTGGATCGCATTTTATGTCATGCAGACATATTCAGATTTTTTTCCTTGAGTTTAGATTCAGGCGAATTCTATCGTGTTGGTTTATTGTGACATATGTGTCCCTGGCCGGAACATGCCATATTAGATGACTGATGCCATTTTTTCAGCTGATGCCATATTATCGACTGATGGCAGAGCAATGCGGTTCCGGTTTACATGCTACCATAAAGGTATATACAGTGGTAACACAATGATACAACAAGGTGCGAAGTCCGACTTTAGCGAGGTGAACCTCAATTTTGACCAAACACCCCCAGAGATGACATATGGGTGATGTTACTTTCCAAGAAGAACACAGCAGACCTGACCTGGGAATTGAGCCCAACTGGGAAAACCCCGACAATGTAGAAAGACCACAGCAGACAACCACTTCGTGAACTGTCCAGACAAGAGAACCCCCACGGCAGGCGCACAGAACAAACCCCACAAAGCGTAACCCGCAAAGATGTAACCCTTGGCACAGAACCAGAAACTGGATATAAAATTCTCATCATTACTGTGCAACCAACCCTGCGGAACCCCCGTGAGCCAGCATGTCCTGTATTCGCCAAAGGGCACCACCCCAATGACGAGGACCGTGACCTATAGGGTTCGACCAACTCAAAGGAAGGCCCAGCTAACTTAGCAAAGCTGCAGTCGATACGTCAGAGTCCAAGGACAAGACCAAATCTCCTGTCTTACGCAAACCCAATGCCATTTCTCTTATCATAGCAGGGGTTCGTACCTTTCCCCTCACACTGACATCACAGAAATGCTTACCATTCTATGGATTTAACGTACCCATATTCGGCTTGGACACGAAGGTATTAAATGGCTTTCGTCAGGATTCGAACAAAACCTCTCCCCAAAGTTCGAAGCCCAACATGTAACTACTAGATTACTACGGACCCATGCATAAACCCATATAAATAATATAATTAATATAATTAATATAACCCCATATAAATAATATAATTAAACAGCAGAAAAATAGGGAAGAAAAAAAATATTCATTTGCGATAAATCACTCTAAAACTATACAAAAAATGGCCATTTAAGCTGCCTCTGCTCATTGAATAGACTGTTTTCTTGCTATGGTTTTTGAGAAAAAAGATGATTTGCTTTTCGAATTTTAAAAATGCTGTTTTGTTTTCAGCTATTATGTTTCCCAATTCATTGTATCTCAAGTGCTGTGCTATATTTTCTGTCATCAGAAGGTTAAATGTAAAATTTCAATCAAAATATAAATTATCTTCAAATTCGTAAACTAGTTCACTGCTGATTCCTGTTTAAAAATAAAATGTTTTGACAAAACATACTATATTTGAAAGAATAGCAAAAGATAAACTCACGTTGCGCTGAACTGAATTCCTACATTTCACTCATTAATATGCATTACAAGCACTTCGACCCATCAGAAAATACATTTGTAGACGTTTATCACTCCAACCTCTTTACACGAACCTTCTTTTAGCAGCCATTCCTTGCTTATGTGAGTTCACTGTCGTATTACGTTTGCAGGTATAGTGTTACTGAATAAAAGTTTATGCTCGACTGTATATATATATAATCGAACAATGTCAATAGACTAAATAAAATATAAATGAAATTTACTAGCTTTGAATCAGTGAATGTTATTTCTTCAGTCGTATATGATTTGCTCCGAAAAACGCCTTTTCTCTTTTAAGATATAGATTAAAAATATATTAATTAAACATATTTTAATCAAAAGATTAAATTTATTTAATTTAAATATAAATCACATGTTTTCCATTATACAGGTTGTTTAAAAAAGAATCCTCCAATTAAGAAAAAAATCATAACTTTTCATCTTTTAATCGATGTTGATCGATTAATACATAGGAAAAAAAGTGAAATCTCGAATTTTACGCAGTTGCCGACAAGTAGCGCTAACGCTTTTCGTTCGCCTGCTACTTCAGTGTTTGTAAAGATGGCAACTTCGCAACAGAAATCAATTTGTGTTCTACGCTTTGCAAATTGTAAGTCCGTAATAACTGTTCAGCGTAACTTTCGTCCACAAAACCCTCGTAGATGGAAGTTCGTATCTCTCAGAGCATTAGGCAATGGTATTAACAATTCCAAGACACGGGTTGTCTGTGCACGCATAACTGTCGTAGAAGCAGTGTGTGCAGACATGTTTTCAAAAGTTTGGGACGAATTTGCCCACCATATAGACATATGTCACGCATTCAAAGGTGGGCATATTGAGCACCTTTAATTTCGTTCGTAAAAGAAACTTTATGATTAACCATGTAATATAAAATTAATTTTAAGTTTTTATGTTCAATATTTTTCATACAATATTCATTTCAAATCGGGTGATTCTTTTTTAAACATCGTGTATTATAAATACCCAGTTAGATTAATAAATACTGGTCCAAGAATTATTGAAATTACAAAAAGTGAGAAGAAATGTCATTATTTTACCCCACTATTTATTTCAGAATTCTTTCACATATTTATGAGTATTCATAATTTATTTTTTCAAATTAAAAAAAATTATACTCGTATATATGCAAGAATATGATGGTAACAATATCAGAATTTGAAACGCAAGAAAGGATCGTTACTGCAGCTGGTGGCTTCTTCGAGTTAAAAGTTGTACTCGGGCTTCAGCAGCATCAAATCCAGTCAAACAGTCTAGTGTATTGGAATTATAAGTTTATTAACTTGAACTCATAATCTACAATACTGATATTTATTTGATAAATATTTAGGAGGAATGCAAAGATTGATAGCAATATATATATATATATATATATATATATATATATATATATATATATATATATATATATATATATATATATATATATATATCATTTATCTAAAGTTTGCAAATACTATAGCCATATGCATGGCACAACCTAGCAGCTAACACAAAAAGAACAAAAACACAGGTGCATTAGCACCCAAAGATAGATGAACACCCAAAGGGGTGAATGAACACCCAAAAAAAACAAATATAGGTGAATGAACCAAATATAGGTGAATGAACACCCAAAAAACAAAAAGTCAAGCAATTAGACTGAAAAAAGTCAAAAAGATATCAAGAAAATCATCTGTCTTTGCTTGGCTCATCAGCCGAGCAACTTTACTGCAGCCAACTTATTTTTATTTTATTATAAGCATGCATACAATATGTCTGATTCTGTTAATTTGAATTTAAAGATTTTTCGTTATATTGACGATCTTATTATTTTTAACCCATTAGTGCCTAGCGTCCTTTTAAAAGGACGCTTACATAATAAGCTCTAAATCACTGAATTTTTATTATTTTTTCGATCTAAATAGCAGAATATCATGATAAAGTGTTGTATTTCTTATTATACATCAGTTGGTAGCACTACATTAATGTTCTATTTCTGCTTTGAGGGTCTAAAGTCAGAGTTAGTCGTTTTTTAGGTTTTCAAAAGAGCGTCATGCAAAAAGTAAGTTTATTTTATTGTTTTTCAATGTTACGAAAATATTTTATGTTGTTATCACAGTCAATACTCTTTTCTTAAATATGTATCATTCAAAATTGTTAAAATTATTTTTTAACAGTGTTAAATTTTCTTTTGCGTAGCGTTCTATATATAGGACACTAGGCACGAATGGGTGCATGTTTTTCTGACCTGTTCCGCTATACGAATGCGTCTTTTTTTCTCAATTTATGATGTTTTATTACCATAGAGAGAAGGAAATGCTATTTTTTTTTCATAAAAATGATGTTATAAATTATTTTTATAAATAAAGATTATTGAGTATTCCTTATTTATGAAAATAATTTAAAAATAAATGTTCTGTTGATTAAGGAATACTTAAAAAATTTCTTATTTAAGAGAAATATTAGCCTCTTGATAATGTAATGAACGTATTAACAAATTAGCCTCTTAAATACAAAAATTTTAATCAAAGGATATGTTCTGTATGTAGTGGTTTTAAAAAATAAAGAAAAATTACGAAGTACATAAGTAATTGTCTGGATTTTTTAAAAATATGTATATTTTAAATGTCTATAATTTAATAATTTTTAAGAATTTTGTCTTTTAATCCAAATTATATTTGATCTAAATATACTGAAATGAGCAATCGATAAGTTTTAAAGCTCTTATTTATATTTTTGTTTTTATTTTAAGTTTGACTGTGGAGAGGCATTAGCTTTAATGGCAGAGTTATCTGATAATGATACATTCCATGAAGCGGATATTTTTTTGGACCCACCATCTAATGAAGTTACCGATAACTGGCACTATACGGGTTAATAGAACTAAAAATGTCCACATGGAGATGTTAAATCCGTTAAAACGAAGAGTAGGGGAAGTTTTGATTTTCAGAACAACAAAAATTTTAAAATGATTCGGTGGAATGACAATAGTGTAGTTACTTTGGAGTCTAACCATTATGGTATTGAACCTGTAGCTCAGGCCAAACGCTGGTCGAATATTGATAAAAGATTTGTAGAGATTGACCAACCGTATATTGTGTCTCAATATAATAAATTTATGGGAGGCACCGATCAAATGGATCAAAATCTGGCACAATAGGAGTGTTCCATATGGTCTAAAAAATGGTGGTGGCCACTGTTTTTGTTTAGCTTAGAAGCATCAATCCAAAATGCGTGTCTATTGTACAGATTATGCCCTTCTAATGACAGTAACAGAATGGATCTCCTCTACTTTAGAAGAGAAATCTGTCAGACATATTTTTCTAAGTACAGTAAGAGACCAAATAAAAGTCTGGCTGCAGGGAAACCAAAAATACTTTCAAAAAGAGTGTTTGGTGATGTCCGGTATGGCGGAAAAGATAATTTAATCGTTGTGAATCCAAAACAGATAAGATGCAACTACTGTGGCGAAAAATCCACAAGAAAATGCAATAAATGTTTAGTTGGATTGCATGATAAATGCTTTGAAATCTTTCGCACAAAATAGCTTGTATATAAATTGTGTAAAAAAAAATTACGAATAGCTTTTTTCATTATTTTGTATTTTAATAAGCCCCTTTTATATGTAAATTTAAATATAAAAATGTGTAAAATTTATCATAAGACATAATTTATTAAATTTGTGCCTTTTAAGCTATTATTTTTGACATTTTCAGCTTTTTAAATTGTTTTGATTTCTTTTAAATGATTAAAATACAATTTAAAAACCTTGTGTTTATTTTATTATGCATTTTTTCGCAGAGTTCCATTGGTTTCATGCGTTTATTTATCTAAAAACGACATTAAAAGGAATAGTTTTAGAAAATCTATGGGTTGAAGTGTTTGTGTAAAACCTGTACCCTCCCGTGCCTAGCGTCCTTTTAATAGGACGGTAACATTATTTTGAATAAAAATTTAAATTTTAATGCAGGAATTTTTTTATTATTTTTTCAGTTCATTTTGCACCTGTACGAACATAATTAGGTAAAGAAAATTAAAGAATTCGATGTTGGGCATTAATGGGTTAATACGCCAGACAATTTCAGATTAGAGAATATATATCCAGACTGCCTTACATTAAAAAACACTTACGACGGCTCTTTTAACGCGGACTTCCTAGCTATTGCTTTTGAAATAAAAACAGTTTTTTATATATGTCAGTATAGGATAAAAGAATAACGTTCCCTGTTAAAGTAATATCTTTAACACACTGGTCATCAAACATTGCGAAGAGAATCTTTATCAACATTATCTTATGCCAGATACTAAGATTTTGACGAATATGTAATACTAAGGAAACTATTAGTAAACAATTTTTTATTTTCAAGGCGAAACAATACTATGATAATAGCATACCGTTGGACTTTTTAGATTGCTATATTGGGTCGGCCGCTACTAATTTGGATATTCCACTGCGCACGTAAAGAATATGAATGGCCCGGGTTAAAGCCATTGGACGCCCGGGGCAGGATGGCTGCTGACGTATGTGATGGAACGACCGCACGTGTACTGGTTTACGCATATAAGGTATACACGGATATGTTCATCGTTTCTAAGTCGTCTGTTCTTTTGTACGAGCTCTGAAGCCTGGTATGAAGATTTCTATTTTAATGAAGTTTATTCTGGTATGACTTCTCTTTTTTCGTTTATTTGCAGGTCTACAAGTGGTCCCGTGGGGTGGTGCTCATATTAAAAAAGTTTTTTTTGAATATGAAACCATGGCGAAACCACTTGTGTTTGATTGTGTTTCTTTGCTTTACCCACGGCTGATGAGCCAAGCAAAGACAGATGATTTTCTTGACATCTTTTTGACTTTTTTCAGTCTAATTGCTTGACTTTTTATTTTTTCGGTGTTCATTCACCTATATTTCTATCTTTGGGTGCTAATGCATATGGCTATAGTAATTGCAAACTTTAGATAAATGATATATTCGTTCTTTGTTGTTAATGGCTGCTTTAGCGCATGGCCACGAAAGCTATTTGTTGTTTTTCTTCACGTTGTATATATATATATATATATATATATATATACACACACACTGCTGGCCACTGTAAATGCAACACCCTGAAGGAAACATGCATATAACATGAAATTTTCAACATGCATTAGCGGAGGTGAGATATGCAAATGATTAGAATTTCAGCGCAGACGCACATCACGCGCGCCTGTGGCACCACTTCAAAGCGGTGTTTAAGGCTTGGAGATTTCGACGATTTCAAGTTCGGCAATTGTGTTTTTCTTAAAAATTGTGTTTTTCTTGTGGTTTTTTCAAAAAACGATCAATTATGCCTCGTCAAAAACAGCGATCATCTTTTGATCAAGTATCCGAGTTCGACAGAGGAAGGATAGTGGCCTACCCAGATTTTGGATTATCTTTCACGGAAATCGGTAGTCGTGTTGGACGAAACCAAACAACTGTAATGCGGATATGTGATCGTTGGATGCAGGAGGGTACGACGGACCGGCGTGTTCGATCGCATCCACCTCAGCGCAACACTTCACGTGATGACAGGCAAATTGTGCGCATGGCAGTGACGGATCGCTCAGACACATCACGAACCATAGCACAGCACATGCAGTCTGTAACGCATCATCCAGTGTCTGCGTGTACCATTCGACGCCGTTTACAGCAGAGTGGTCTGTCCGCAAGACGTCCATTGCTTTGTCTACCCTTGACGCAGAACCACAGACGTCTCCGCCGCCAATGGTGCGATGATACAAGGATGTGGACGGCAGAATGAAATGAAATTATCTTTACTGAGGAGTCACGCTTCTGTCTGCAACACCACGATGGTCATATTCGAGTCTTGAGACACCGTGAAGAGAGGATGCTGAACAGCTGCGTTATGCACCGCCACACTTGTCCTGCACTGGGTATTATGGTATGGGGTGGTATTGTATATCACTCTCGCACACCTCTAGTACGCATTGCCGGTACTTTAAACAGCCAGCGCTACATCTCCGAGGTGTTGGAGCCAGTTGTTCTCCCTTACCTTCAGGGCTTGCCCACAGCCATATTTCAACAGGATAATGCGTGACCACGCGTGGCACGCATTGTCCAACGGTTCTTCGTCAATCGCCAGATTGAATTGCTTCCCTGGCCGCCTCGCTCTCCGGATCTTTCGCCGATAGAAAACATGTGGTCCATGGTTGCTCTACGATTGACCCAGATTCCATCCCCAGCTGCCACAGCAGATCAACTTTGGCAACGTGTGGAAGCTGCTTGGTCTGCTGTACCCCAAGAACTCATCCAAAGTCTCTTTGAATCAATGCCGAGGCGTGTGGCAGCGGTGATCTCCAACAATGGCGGCTACTCTGGCTACTGATTTTGGCAGGAACCACACTTCACAGAACTCTATAAATTTAATCATTTGATACTTGGTCAACATGTTATCTACAAAATAAATTTTGTTGTGATATCTCTTGTCTTTCTTGGTGTTGCAATTTGGGTAGCCAGCAGTGTATATATATATATATATGTGTGTGTGTGTCGTGGATTACGACATATAAAAAAGTAGAAAAGTGCAGGCAAACCAATTAAGGAGAACAAACGGAAGGCGAACAAACGGGACGAAAAATGAAAAACGAAATGACGCCAGACGATACAAGAAGAATGTCGTGGGGATACGATATGGTAGAAGTTCGAAAAGTGCAGAAAAGCCAATTAAATCGAACAAACGAGGGTAAAATGAAAAAGTGAAATGACGCCTGCCTGTACAATAAACCGGATGAAGGATAAGAAATTGAAAAGCAACAGTTAAGAGACGAAACAGCGAGGGGGCTGCATGGAGGGGACATTGAGATGAAAAGGAATTGTCGGCAAAGAGGAGATGACCCCACACATAGGAGATGTTCTGAGAGAACATGATCTCTAGAAAGGCAGGGGTGAGTCGAAGCGGAGTTGTTTTAATATGATACGCCCCTCACTCTGAATTGTCTAAAGAAATAGTTAGGTGGTAAAAATTAGCGAATCGAAGTGAGAGAAAAGATTGAACATGAGTGACGAATGAAAATGAAAAAGGCGGGGAGTTGAGAAGATAAAAAATAGAGAGAGTGAGAAAATTAAGAATCTATGATCAGATATTTGTGCTCAGACTCAGCACACTGGAATAAAGTAGTAGCCTCGTAAGCGAGAAGTTTCAAAAGAGTATATGGGAGATTGCGCACAGAATTAGCGCATCGCTATAAGCCTGCAAGCCAACGATGAGAGGAGAATAGTTGAGTAGTATAGCCGAGAGAGATTGCCTGAACCTTGCAAGCTAGCGATGAGTGGAGCATAGAGGAGCGTCGGAGCCATGATAAATTGCCTGACCCGTGCAAGCTAGCGATGAGAGGAGAATAGTTGAGCTGCGGAACCAAGATAGATTGCCTGACCCCTACAAGCCAACGATGGAGAACCGATCCTACCGTCAAAGCCCTCTTCTTCCCGCGCCATACAGCTGTTGTGATGATTGCGTTCTCCGGAGAAAAGTGAATCCCGATAAATGATACACCAATCGATGCAAGTGAATTCGTCGGCGAATGTTTCCCTCTGCAGTCTGCAAAAAATGGAGGTAACCTTTCATTACCTATTGCCACAAAGTCTATAAATCCCCGAGTCATATAGGCTGAATATAGGCTGAAGTTAAGAAGTACTATATATTGCGTACTGAGAATGAAGTCAATTTAAATAAGTGAAATAGTATAATTAAATATTCCCTTGATATAATGGGTGTTTCTTTAGGTTGATAATTATCAGTAAGATAATTGAATGTGCAATCATATATGTGTTATGTTAATAAATCACTGTATTATTTAGAATTCAGAGTAATGGTATCATTGCCTACCACTATACTAAGTCACGACCACCCCAATTAACACTACAACAATATATATATATATATATATATATATATATATATATATATATATATATATATATATATATATATATATATATATATATATATGTGTGTAATGGCACGGACACGGGCCGAAGAATGAAGGGCTGAGTGGCATAGTTTTGATTAATGATTCATCTTGCTTCATCTAATTGAGGTTAAAATGGATGACTTGTCGCCGAGCCGTGCATCACAAATGTTTAAATCCATTCCCGCATCATCTCAACCCTCGGACACAAATCATAACACAACTTTCTCGAACTACATTTTAAGTTCACCGACCGCTCAGTCGGTATGAATGCAGCAAGTGGAAGTACAGGAATTCGTCCTAGTTTTGGACGTCAAGATTTATATAAACTTCAACCCATCACGTGACAAAAGGGTGTGTCTTAATAGTTAATTGGTTTAAAGTTGTTGTTGATGTGCAGAACTGATTTAAATTTGTACTGACGCCGCGCCGCGTCTCTTTACGTAATAAAGACAGCCATCTTGAATGATTTTGCCGAAGGCTGTAATAATGGAATTTAACGCGAATGCCCAAAGGGATTAAATAACTTAAGGGGTTAAAAAAGGGGTATGTAATTTTGAATAGTAAAGTGAGGAATTAATAGTTCTTAAATATTCAGAGTGTTGAATTAAGAAGTTACTAGATTTTTAATATTATAGAATATCCCCCCCCCGTCCGAGAAGAGGCTGACCTGCAATGCCTGCATTGGAGGGCAGACTCAGACGAGTGAGAAAAATGGGCGTTAAACATATCAAAAACTTCAATTTTATGAACATTACTATTATTATACACATGCTTATTATCACATTTATTTTGTAGATGTAATGAAATTTTACTTATATCACAAATATTAACCAACTTCAAAGAAATTCTATTTTGATACACACAAAATTGGTTACAGTCAATTACTACTTTAAACTTTTTACACTCATGAAGTCCCAGAATAAGATAAGGCAAGTCATAGTCCAAAACATATGCAGAAATATTTATAGTTATTATCCCTATTTTCAAAGTTAATACACATTTAGTTGTAATTAAGATTCCAACCTCAGCTTGCCTGACCTTAATTGGAGAACTTTAGTAACATTTCTGTTTACACTGCTTGACTAGTTTTTGTGACATCAGACTAATGATTGAAGCAGTGTCAATCACACAATTTAAAAAATTATGTTTCTCATTTCTATATAGTCCTTTTGTTTTATCAACCCCATGATTTCTGATAATTTCCCCCCTCAATGACAGTAATTGACAGTCTGGCGCCTGATTTCTTTCAAATTCAGGTTCCTCATAATGATGTTTGTTGTCTGACACCGCATCTTATCAAATCTCTCATTAATAGAGCAAGTCTGTTCCCAATGGTAAGCATTACTTATGCCAAAATTAGAACATTTTCGACAGGGTCTAGGTGGTAAATCTGCATATGGTTGGTGGTGATTAATTTGGTTATTGGGTCTGGGTGCAAAATTCCCATTCAAGTTGTGATCTCTGGCCTGCCATTGTCTGAATTGTTGATGCTGACTATAATTAGGTCTAAACTGAGTTTGTTGATTATTATTAGGTCTAAATTGAGGCTGGGAAGAGCAATTTTGTCTAAATTGATGAGGTGGACTATAATTCATCCTAACTTGAGGTTGGTTGTAGTAATTCTGTCTAAATTGGGGCCTATTTTTAAACTTAGTGTTAAAAAAGTTATCCCGATTCCCTTGATTAGCTTTGTTTCTTTCATTATTTATTTTGATTAGCTTAGTAGCCAACACTAACCATTCTGTCGCTATTTGAGGAGGATTTGCAGTTATGGTCATTCTCATTTGAGCATTTAGGCCTTGTGTTAGGCCCTCTAGTATTAACTTCTGTGATAACCCCAATCTTTTTCCTACATCAATTTTTTTATGAAAATATTTGGTTAAGTCATCATCATATTCAAATTTCAAATTGGAAAATTCAGAGAATTCCACGCTATCTGTCTCAAAGAATAATTCCTGCAAAGTATTTTTTAATTCTGTCCATTCTTGAATATGTAAGCAGGAATTTACGAAGGCAGTAAGAGCTTCCCCTTTTAGGAATTTTGAAATACATCTTATTTTATGTTCATCTGAAGCATTTGCTTGGGAAAATTTCTGTTCAATATATGCAAGCCATTTTTTCTAGTTTCATACCCCCCTCTGGGTCAAAAGGAATAAAATCCCTGAATTCCTTCTCTAAATTATCAAGTTGAAATTGTTCCTTGCATTCTGTCCCTTCATTTTTATTTTCTGTTTTTATATCTTTTCCCTCCATTTTATAAGTTTAACAAAATATCAATTTAAGAAATACACAGATAAACACTCTAAAAATTCTAGGAAATGCAATCAAAATACAGATCAAGACTAACAATATTAACCTCTGTTCATTCTAATTTCCAAAACAAAATCTTTTACCTTTCACTTTTTCTTTACATTTACTTTTATTATATTTTTTTTCTTTCAATCAATCGATTTTCCCCCCATACATTTCTTAAATATTTTCTCCCTCTTCTTCTGTTCTCTCAAGTTATCGGTGACATCAGTTCACTTATTCACAATAGGCGCACACCCATTACGACGAAATGAAAACAAATCTGGTCACAATATTCGTCAATCAATACAAGGCACACAATTATAAAAAAAAAAACCTTCACTCGTATCCCCTTTTTTTACTACGGAGAACATGGCTGAATTTAAATCCGCAATCACTGGTCATCACACGGAGCAATGGGGAACACAATCACTAAACGCGAATGAAGAACGCCGAACACAACTTTCGATTACGCGCACAATCTTCGATGACACACACGTACTACGACGGAATTACTGGGAAAGAGGAGATATCGACCTTGACACATAAAGCCCACAGCGTGAGTTGACTTTTCTCCCTTGACCGCAAACAGAAACCGAAAAAACTATGTACTGGAAAATTTACTGTGGGATCTCCCGTGCAGCAAAACTTGCATCTCTGTTACAAGTCTGTACATCACTGACGACTCTCTGTAATGTACTAGACAACCCAAGGAGAAGACTGATGTACAGCACATCACAAGGGATTGATGTTGTCTGTAGTCGTGGCTCGAATAATAATCGACGCAGCAAGTTATGGCATTACATTTATTTTGTCGGAGAATACGTCTTCCCAAGGCACTTACAAAATCCACAAGCGTACAGGTTTGTTGTTCGGACGGCTTATATAAACTTTGTCATGTGATCATGATAGTGATTAGGGATTTGCTGTTGTTGATGAGTCACATGTGGTTTTATTTAATCTGCGCAGAGCCTATATGAAATCTTCGGTGACGCCACGTGGTTTGAAAAAGGAAGCCATTTAATATTTTCCACCGGAGGCCTTTTAGGACTGAGAATTGGAAACGAAAATTAGTTCGTACGCCCAGAGAAATTTACAATAATTTTAGAATTTAAAATGGTATGAGGTTTTTAATGTTATATATATAGACATATATATGTGTGTGTGTGTCAGAACTTAGCTGGGAAAAGAATGATTAATGTAAATTTAAAGGGTCTTGCGAATTAAATTATTTTCGTGGCGTAGTTCGCCTCTAGTTTTTCATATTTCAAGACGCGTTCCGCGAATTGGGAAAGGAAAATTCCCCTTTTCATTATATAATCTTGGCGCGTCTGTGGTTAAGCGTTCAAAGAGAAAGTCTTATATAATTCTCCTCGGAGGGATGTCTAGATTGGGCTCTGCGCATGTGTAGGGAGAGTTGGCGCGCGGAGTTGACCGCGAATTTTAGCATAGCGCGGGATAAAAGTCGATCCTGTCGGATGTGTGTTTCGCTGGGTCTCTAAAAAAGAAATGGCGAATAATGAAATGCGTAGATCTGGAGAGGTGGTCTACATGGAATCGAACTGAATAAACTCTACTTATTTGATACGATGCTGAGTCATTTTCGAGTGAATGCCTTACCTCGATGCCATAGATTATAAAACAAGAAGACTGAAATCGACATAATAGCAGGCAAAGCCAACGCCTGTCAGTAGACGGCAGGATCGAACTAATGCGGAACGAAAGAAAAAAACGCCTCATTTTAGGATAGCACACAGGTGCGAAGACTAATTACGACCTTATAAAATTCAATTACGTTCAAGAAAAATTACTATGGCAGAAGAAACAAGTGACACGGCCTTTCAGGAAAAAATAGAACTTGATGACAGTCTCGTGCAACAAATTGGAACTCCTGAAAGGACTATACCCACTGCAAATGCATATAACGCAGAAGAAAACACAAGAAAAAATAATACTGAAGAATCACAGATGGACAGCGGATGGACCAAAAAAGATATAGCAAAAAATAACTGATGTGCATTTAAAAATTCCAATATTCGACAGCAAAAGGAAAAAGAATATTCTTCCTTGGTTAAACATGTCGATGAAAAATGTCAAGCGCTAAATTTAGACGCAGAGTGGAAGAAAGAGAACTTATATAATTTTGTGAACGATGAGGTGCAGGACCTAATAATTTCCACAGAGTTATATAAAGAAAACTATAATGATATAAGAAAAAAATTAATTACAATATTTTCAAGAAGTCGTGAACAGCTAATAATATATTTCCGAAAAGATACTTCAATTGCAGTGATATGTCTAAAGTGATGTTTTAATGTTTTAATTGCTTATTTATAATTTTTGGGTACCCATTTTACATTTTCTAATATAAGAAATTAATATTGTTTATAAAATACATGGTAAAAATAGTTTTGATGTAAATTGTATATTTTAAAACCACTGCTCCAGGTCTTACAGAACAGAAAGAGATAACCCAGGGGTTGTTAAGGGAACATTTGATTTTAAATAATGGGGTTTTCACTGAGATTTTTGTTGTGTGGGAGACGTCCCCATTCAACATTTTTCCAGTTGGCTGATTTGATTGTTTTGGTCTTCTGAAGTCTTGCCACATGCAATTAGCTACTCCTTGTGTGCACGCCTTCAGGGGGACAGGGGGAAGTTGTCAGAACTTAGCTGGGAAAAGAATGATTAATGTAAATTTAAAGGGGGCTTGGGGATTAAATTATTTTCGTGGCGTAATTCGCCTCTAGTTTTTCATATTTCAAGACGCGTTCCGCGAATTGGGAAAGGAAAATTCCCCTTTTCATTATATAATCTTGACGCGTCTGTGCTTAAGCGTTCAAAGAGAAAGTCTTATATAATTCTCCTCGGAGGGATGTCTAGATTGAGCTCTGCGCATGTGCAGGGAGAGTTGGCGCGCGGAGTTGACCGCGAATTTTAGCAGAGCGCGGGATAAAGTCGATCCTGTCGGATGTGTGTTTCGCCGCGTCTCTAAAAGAAATGGGGAATAATGAAATGCGTAGATCTGGAGAGGTGGTCTACATGGAATCGAACTGAATAAACTCTACTTATTTGATACGATGGTGAGTCATTTTCGAGTGAATGCCTTACCTCGATGCCATAGATTATAAAACAAGAAGACTGAAATCGACATATTAGCAGACAAAGCCAACGCCTGTCATATATATATATATATATATATATATATATATATAGATAGATAGATAGATAGATAGATAGAGATAATTAAACAAATAAAGTTTGACGAAAAATTTTTTATATGTAGTGTGACTAATTTTATTTATCAGGCTAAGTCTTATCTTTAACCAGTGATGAGTTTTATTGAATTTTATTTATTTTCTTTCCACGTACGAATACATTTAGATCTTTTATATTATATTAACCAATCAAGACAGAGGGTTTTTTTTGCACAACAATCCCTGCACTACGGAAGAACAGAAAAGGAGAAAAGAAAGACATATAAATAGAACGTTTTTAATACCCTCTCTCAACCATATAAATTCAGTCGGAATAATATTGGAATCGTCCTTTAGGTCAGAGAGCGTGATATTTGGTTTTTCGAATAAACAAATCGCTGACATCTAAAAATAACCTTAATGTAGGTATTGAGAATTTTTACCTCATACTGTTTCCCCTTAAATATTTGCCGTATAGGTAACTTTTCGTATTCGCAATTAGTTAAAGGAGTTAATACATGTTTAAAAAAACAATATATGTTTAGAAATGACTATATATATGATATTAATATTATTCATGTCCTGCTAATTTCACAAGTTGTAAATATTTCAAGCAAATAGCTTTAACTTAACCAAACATGCACTAATTTAACTATTGAATGTACACACAGCATTTGTATTCGGCCTGGATAATTATCTTGTATTGAGAATTTTTCACTTTCAATTTTAGCCCTTAAAGAGATTTGCCCTAATGGCTTTTTTTCTGTTTTGTAATTTGTTAATTTGACCAATGTATGTTTCAGGAACAACTGTATATCTGATATTCATGTTATTCATGGCCTGCTAGTTTCATAAGCTGTAAATATTTCATGAAGATAGTTTAAACTTAAGCAAACGTAAATTAAATTAACTATCGAATGTACATCCAACACTTGTAATAAGAGTTTTGATAATTATTTTAACTTAGGTTTTGAGAATTTTCAATTACAATTTTAGCCCTTATAGAGATTTGCCCTATTAACCCTTTTTTGTTAGTGTGATTTTTTAATATGTAGTATATTTTTTAATATGTAGTTAATATGTAGTATATTTCGAAAACAACTGTATATCTGTGATTAATGCTATTCATATACTGCTAGTTTCATACGCTGTATATATTTCATGAAAATAATTTAAACTTAAGCAAACATAAATTAATTTAACTATCGAATATACACCCAACATTTGTTATAAAAATTTTGATTATTATCTTAACTTAGGTATGGAGAATACTTCACTTACAATTTTAGCCATTGAAAAATTGCCCTGTAGTTATATTCTCGCATTTGTTATTAGTTAAAATTACCAATACAAGTTTCAGAAACAATTGTTTATCTGCGATTAAAATTATTCATACCCTACTAGTTTCATAAACTGTTAACATTTCAGCGAAATAGCTTTAACTTAACCAAGCATAGTATAATTTAACCATCGAATGTACAACCGACATATTTAATAACACAAATTATTTTTTTTCTAATTTATGGCGTCTCCTCTGGTACCGATGCATCAGGTAAATTCATTAGGAAGAACCAAAATAGTCCTCTGTTTACCTCAGCAAGTGTATTTATGATCTCTGATCAATAAGCCACTATTATAAAGCGACGTTAATGGCACACTTAACTAAAATCGATGTCTGGGGTAATGCAGGGGTTGAAAGCAGAATGTATGATCTGTAACGCGGCCTTTCTTTCGTAAGCTCGGAGCTGATGTTATGTGGATTGCTAATATGGATTTAGGTAAGGAAATATGTAGATCGAATGCATCATGCGATTAATTTTATACATGCATTAATATCTAGCTCTGTATTGGGTGAAATAAAATAAAAAGCGAGGGACTTTTTTTTCGTCTAACCGGAATAATTATAAACAGTAAGTAAGAACGATTATAAAAATATTTTTATGGATATTAAAATACAAACTTATTAGAATAAAATTAGAGCAGGATTAAAGCTAAATTACAAATACAAGTAATACCTACAGAATTAAAAAAAAACATTTACAAAAACTATTTAATACTTATGAAGCCGAATAAATGAACTTAATATGACGCATACCTTTTAAAGGCAAATAAACTCTACAAATATATCCCTTTTTTCAATCATCAGTAGTTACTAAAATAATTTATTCAGAATAATGAAAATTTTAATGCGAATTAAACACTCTTTCTTTTTATAAATATGGCTCTCAGTTCTTTCTAGCTTGAATAGAAATATTTTAATTGCTTAAAATTTTAACTCTTGTTTTTTACATTGTTATATCATTGCGCATATGATATCAGCAGACCAGTTGGCTAGAATACCATGAAATTTCATACACGGGCCAATATAAACAAGTATCCTTAAAATGACCTACTATTATGTCATTTCTGGCATAAAAATTTCAATTACAGTATAATTTATCAAAATTTATTTCTAGAAATTAAATATTTTTAAAACCTTTTTTTTTCTACAAAGAACTAAAAATTTTAATTTCAAAGAAGTTAATTTTAAAGATATATTATACGAAATAGTTTTAAAACTTAATAATGTATATATATATATATATATATATATATATATATATATATATATATATATATATATATATATATATATATGTATATATATATATATGTGTGTGTGTATGTGTGTGCGTGTAATATGCCGAACAAGCCCCGTATGAGATGATGATGATGACGATGATGAGATGACGATGACCGGAGCTGGCATAACACAACAGTAAAGAAAGTAGGAGCCGAGTGTAGATATAATAAATCGCTCTTCTGAAAATACTAATTTTATTCACCATCTGCTCGAAGGATAACAGCGTCCTTACTAGGCAACAGAAATCCTCAAAATGTGTACTTCTAAATGACCTAGAGTCTGATTGAGGTCGCTCGTCATGTGATCTTGAATAGGGATAATAATTGGCTAGCTCTGACTCTGGTATCAGAGGTGCCGTGTTATCTGATGTAATATGCCCGATTATTTGTGATTTTGGAGATGACGCTACGCAGATTCATTGTCTTTAAAATAAGAAACGAAATTTATATATATATATATATATATGTATATATATATATATATATATATATATATATATATATATATATATATATATATATATATATATATATATATATATATATATATATATATATATATATATATATATATATGTGTAATATAATCATTACATCTCGTTCTTAAAATGCAACCTGAAAAGGAAAACTAGCTCAAATTTACATGGCTGGAGCTAGACTCAGCCTGAAAGGAATTAAAATTTTGAAGCAGTCAGGTCGAATCGTTTTATTAGGAGCGATAGTAACATACGTCCTTTCATTTCAGATGCTCGGAGCGAAGTGCAATATCACCTTTCAACCTTACGCGCTAGAAGCGAGGTACATGTGGCTGTTGTTTTGAAATGTCAGCGGAATTTTGGGGCTGGCGATGCGAACTCACGCCTTTATCGAGACGTATACACGTGTAGAAATGCAACGTTTGCTGTTTTATGGGAAGTCCTGTTGCTATGGGTTTTTAAAGCGTTAAAGTAATGTTACTGGGGATTGGATTCAGGAAAGGGAATTTACCTGATAGAATGGAGGGCCTAATATTTAATTTATTACACACACACACACACACATATATATATATATATATATATATATGAAATAAATTTCAAACCTCTTAATTATTAGCACGCCATTTCCAAATTATTTTATCTTAACACAACAGAACACCGTCCCTCAATCCTGTTTGTGACCTAAATCCAACCAAGATAATCAAGTAGTTTTTCCCCTAACGCCACCTGCGGATAGCCTTATATAAGCGTTGTATAACGGAAATGGTCTAGAAGCCTGCGAGATCATCATCCGATATGACGTGCTAGGGTCATGTGTCCGCTTCTAGCCAATTAAAGTTCAGTGCGCCTCTACCTTGGAGATCTAAGCGTCCTTTTCTGAAGGCTTTGTGCTCGAACCAGCAAACTAACATGACGTGAGTTTGAGATCTCCGTCAATAGCGTCGCGGCGTTGCGCCACCGGGATTCTTCCCGAAAATGGCGAACTGCAGCAATGTTTCATGTACGAGTTAATGTCCAGCAATATTTCCAGAAAATAAAAACTGTATCCCGGTCAAGTCGCCTTTTATTTCAGGTATTGGATTTCACAGTTTTTCCTCTTCATCCCAGTCATTTTATTGCCTGTTCCGGCACGACTACATCTAGGTGTTTTCCAGCTCACTGGCCTGTCGCATCGCCTCGCGACAGCTTTTCATTACAGATTAGATCTACATGTCCTCTGACATCTCTCCTTCTCAAATATTACATATATGTATATATATATATATATATATATATATATATATATGTATATATATGTGTGTGTGTGTGTATATATTTTTTCATTAATATACGGACGCAAATCTGCGAGTATTGCCATAACAATGAAAAAACAACGGTTTAAATTTAAAAAAAAATATTTATCTTCAACTTAGAAAGTATAGAGAGCCCTGTATATAAGAAAAAATAGTGTTTAACTCACAGAAAAAATTTCATATTTCTGTATAAGTTATTTTCTCAACTACTGATGATTGAATATGGAGATTTGTTTGTCGAGTTTCTTGGACTTTAAAAGGTACGCATCCCCTTAAAATATTTAAATAAATAAATGACAAAATAAATATCATTACATAAAGATTTATTTTGAATCTGATTAAAATATGCTGTATATTAGAAAGACTAATTTTTTTCTAAATAAGATATTTTGAGGCGTTATATTACTTCACAAATCTAAAATATAGAAAAATAATCACAATTATTAGGAAAGCTTTCCCAAACACATGCATCACTTTAAATATAAATTTGAATATAATACAGCTCTAATATCTGCAATAAAGAAATATAAAAATATAAAACTGATCAAAATATTTAACTTCGAGTACATTCTCTAATTCCATATTAAGGTGTCTCTCGATTCCACTCAACTCAATAAATATTTGAGAACAAACAAAGTATTACATTTGATTATGTACTTTTATAAATATTCGGTATTATCGTTGAGTATTATTCAATTAACTTTTATTTAAAACATACATGTAATGAGCTTAACTATGGATAAAAAAGGGTCAAATCCTTAAAATTACAAAATGTGTATATATGTAAAGTAAGTAAATTGATAGTCATACTTCATAAATGAACGACAACTAAAATGTGTTGGTAATTATGACATAAAGTAGAAACTTTAATCCAACAGAAATTTCAGTTTGAACAAGGGAAATATAATAATGAAATAATAGTTAATGATAGTAAGCATTCGTAAACAGTACCATCAATATTATTATACAAGTATTTGATTTAATTGTCAAGATAAATACATTTTTATACCAGAATGAACTTTGAAAAACGAAGATAACACTCGAAGTAATTGCAGTAGGAGAAGGAGCACAGCTCTAATAGAATGCCCACACAGACACAGACACTCAGACAGACACACACACACACATATACATATATATATATATATATATATATATATATATATATATATATATATATATATGTATATATATATATATATATATATATACACATATATATATATATATACAGAGGCTGTTCGCACATTTTTTAGACGATTTTAGTAAGCGGTAATAAAAAAATCGTTTACTGCAAAAGAAATAATTGCAATTGTACTATGGTTTTAAAAGTCAAAATTATAGTCTGCGGCTTGAAGGTTTTGTTTTTATTCAAAATGGCGTTTTTAACAAAGCAGTGGTTCGAAGGTTACATTTATGCTCTTTCCGAAGAGAAATATGCATACTCTGTTATCCAAAAACGATGTAAGAGTCATGGTTTTGTAATATCTAAAGCGTCGATAGGTAATATCGTCAACAAGAAAGGAAAAAAACGTGAAATTGGAGCCTCAAGTGGGACAAAAATTCCAAACAAGTATCCAAGGAAAAAACGGACATCTTCGACTATTGCAAAGGTACGTTGTTTAATGTTAAAAGAAAATCCCCCTAGTCAAAGGACAGTTGCAAAATCATTAAAATACTCGGTGTCCACTGTAAACAAAATGATAAACGTTGATTTAAATCTTAAGAAAGCGAAAAAAACGCAATGTGCATCGTCTTCTTCCAAATCATATCGCTGAACGCAGGACATGCTGCAGAATTCTATATGAGAAACACTTATCCAAAGAAAAATGGAAAACAATTGTCACAATAGATGAATCATGGGTGTATTTAAATGATTGCAACAAAAAAAAGAGCCATTTATTATCATAAAAGGGGAGAAAAAATTTAAGTACATGGTTCAAAGAATCGAAAGAAAGTTTTTCTAAGGGATTCATGATTGTTGCTGGTTTTTCTTATAATGGCAAGTTAAAAATAAAGAGAGTGGAAAAAAATGTCAAAATTAACTCCAAATACTATCAGGAACATATTTTATCGCAAATTTTTCTGAATGAAATACCATCGTTTTACCCACAGTGCCATCAATCTGTGAGACTCCATCAGGACAAAACTGTAAATTCCACTGTAAATTTCCCAAAAGAAATGGAACAAAAAACTGGTATCAAGTCCATACCCTTCACTGATATCCCTACTAAATCTCCCGATGTATCACCTATGGATTTTTGTGCTTTAGGACTTTTAAAATCTGCATTTTACAAACGTCGTCCCAAAACCCTTACAGGTCTCTGGAAAGCTGTTCAGGAGGAATGGGATAGAATACCTCTTCTGACACTTCAAAAGGCATTATTATCCTGGAAATTGCGGTGTCGAAAGATAGTTCAGAATATGGGATGTCAAATAGAACATTTAAAACACAAAAATTTTATGTAATGTAGTTTTGTGAATACAATATACATCGTCTAAAAAATGTGTGAACAGCCTCTGTATACATACATACATACATACATACATATATATATATATATATATATATATATATATATATATGTACCATTTGTCAAAATTTGCGAGTTCTATAACCATATGTATAGCAAAGTTTGCTTATTTTTGAACGGTTTCTTTTGTACCACCTACACCGTCGTGTCACAAGAAGCTTTCTTTTTTTCTTTCTTTTCATTTTGTTAATTTTAATTATAAATGTTTTGACATATGACACCTTGCCGAAACCACTCGTGTTGATTAGCATTCTTCGCTTTACCCTCGTCTGCCGAACCAACCGAAGACATGGAATCGTTTCTATTTATTTGTCTAATATATACTGGTTTTGGACGTTGATTCGCCAATTATGTTTTCTTTTGGGTGTTAATTCACCTATGATTTTACCTTTTGGACATTAATTCACCTATGTTATGTCTTTTGGGTGTTAACTCGGCTATGTTTTTATCTTTTCGGTGTTAATGGATTTATTTCTTGTGTGTTAATTCACTTAAAGTTGGTAATTAACTCACTGCATTAAACTAACCCTACAGTTAGTTGTTAGGCTGCAGCATACATATGGTAATAGAACTCGCAAATTTTGACAAATAGTGAATATTTGCTTTGTTTTTAATGGCTGCTTTAGCACTTGGCACGAATGGTATTTGCTATTTATTAGTGGTTGCTTGTCACGTGATATATATATATATATATATATATGACAGGCGTTGGCTTTTGCCTGCTATTATTTCGTTTGCAGTCTTCTTGTTTTACAGTCCATGGCATCGAGGGAAGGCATACACTCAAAAAGTACTCAGCATCGTCTAAATTAAGTAGTTTATTCAGTTCCATGTCATAATACCACCTCTCCAGATCTACGCATTTAGTTATTCGCCATTTCTTTTTTAGAGCCGCGGCGAAACATTTCTGATGGCATCGACTTCTATTCCATGCTCTAACCAAATTCGCGGGCATCTCCGCGCGCCAACTCTCCTTGGACATGCGCAGAGCCCGAAACAGACATCTTTCAAGGCTAAAATGTAAACGTTCCTCCTCGACCGCAGAACTCAGAGGCGCGCGAAGATTATATAATAAAAAGGGAATTTCCCTTTCCCAATTCGCGTCTTTGAATACGAACAATTAGAGGCGAATTACGCCACGAATATAATTTAATTCCCAAGCCCCCTTTAAATTTAGAATAATCATTCTTTTCCCACTAAATCCTTTACAACTATATATATATATATATCTATATATATAAAACAGTTCCGTAACTGACTCATTCATTCATTCATTCACTGACTGACTGACATACAACGCACAGACCAAACCGCTGGACCTAAAGGGCTGAAATTTTGCATGGCGATTCTTCTAATAGTGTAGGGGTGCACTAAGAAATATTTTTCAAAAATTCTTCTTAGATTTTTTTTAAATTAAATTTTTAAGCTGTTTTTTAAACTTTTTTTACGTTTGCATTTAAAATAATACATTGAGGGTTATAAAATTTATATCACGAGAAAGATCATAAAAATTCCTTCAAAATGAAATTTTTTTCGAATTTTTACCTCCATTTCCTGATTTTTGGTGAATTTTTAAAGATTAATTTTTAGAATTTAATTTATTAAATGCTGATCACGTGATTTCTTTTTCTGGTACTTGCAATAAATTTATCGTCACGTGCAAAAAAAAATAGACCAAAAAATATTTTTTTCTTGCTAATGCGGCAGACGATTGGACTTTATTTTGTCTATAAAAATATCCCTTACGATTTTTTTATAAATATGTTTTTTTTACATCAATTGTATACATTGATCGTCGTATTTATTATAAATATATATATGTTTTTTTTTTTTTTGGAATTAATTGCATACATTGACCGTTGAATTTAATTTGAATGTACTCCGTAGCGAAGCGCGGGTTTTCAGCTAGTATATATATATATATATATATATATATATTCATTTTAAAGTTTGTGTGATTATTTTATTATGGGATTTCATTGTTTATTTTTATATTATCATTCATAAAGTACTTGTTTCATAAATAGAAAACTATCCTTAACTTAGGAAAAACCCAGTATGAAATATTTTGATGGTACAACATTTACAGTCACAGCTTAAGTTTTGAATGTTATCTTAGAATCAATAAAAGAAGCAGTTTAAAACTACATAAAACTGTGTTAAAAATCAAATGAGTAAAAATTAATAGCAGTACATAGAAAACATCAGTACAGGATACTAAAGAAATCATCTGATTAATACACTTTTGATAACATTGTTTTATCAATAATTATTAAATTTCAATAATATATATCATAATATTTTTAATTATTAGTATGTGAAACAGTAACATACAAACAATATTTAAATTTTAAATCGTTCTTAAAATGTTTTGACCTGTTAGTTTAGTGTAAAACTAACAAGTTAATATATTGCAAATGCGTGAAGTACTAATGTAAGAATGGAAACTTTTCGAGTGAATTATTTGAAATTAACACCTATTAATTTTTCTATTAATTACCTCTTAAAATTCCCCACGTAAATTAATTCCCTGCAGGCCCCTGAATTACATAGCACTAGTTACCTAAACGAACAGGAATGTATTGAATTATATCATTAACACTTTGTAAAATACCTTCTGTTAAGCATCTTTGAATGGCATTTTACGATATCTTTAAAAACATATAATATTTAGTTAAATTTACAGACCTGTTTAAAAACGATATACTTAAAAGTAAATATTTCATTTATAGTTCATTATTTACAACAAACTATAATTAAATATATCACCTTTCGATATCCTTTTCATTAGGCAAAGATTTTAATTAAGCGTATAAGGAAAAGATTAATTATAAACTTCCCTCCTATGTAACTCCTAAGTACAGCAAATATTTAATGAATTCTCTGAATTGTAATGAAGGACTTGTGTAAAGTTTAACAAATATTTGAATCTATAAGATACATTTTTGAAAAGAATTGGAATAGCAGGCGTATGATGTAAAAATGAAACAAATTTCCCATTTTCTCGGAAAAGTTTTCGAGATATTAGACGGTTAGGACACGTCTAAATTATTTAATAGTAGGATATGAACATAAGAGCACCTGTATTCGTTTTAAAGAGAAAAAATACGTAAATTTGAATAGGTAGCAAAGTGATCACTATGATAGCGTTGGAAAAGGAAATAGTTATATGATCTGAAGTAAGATAAATCTCTTCCTGTTGTCACTTATACCGTTGACGCTGTGTTTAATGACGCTCTACTTAATGACGATTTCTATTTGAAGACGATATTTCCCAGTCCCGGCCCCTCCGACCTAAAAAAATACTATTTAAAGACGTCGTTGTTTCTGTTTAACGACGAATTTTTCTATATAATTAAATATTCATTAATATAAGTGCTAGCTTTTACGAAGGCCGCAAGAGAAGATCACGGAAGCCGCATGTGACCTCAAAGCCGCACGTTCCCCACCTCTGCCATATGGGAACAAGTTCAGTTTCAGAATATTATAATTCCATAGTTCAATCAAGTTATGATGGTATATCATTATAAAATTAATATGCGTCTACAGCAGCGGTTCTCAACCGGTGGTTCTCGAGAGCCTCGGGAGTGGTTCGGCACCACACATAAAAAAGTTGCCAAATAAATGGGGAATTCGAAAGCAACGTTCATTGAACTAGATGGGCCGAATATATCTGATGACAATAGGTGTATAATTAAAATTTCTTAATAGTTTAACATAATTATTTTATTATTAGAATATGATATGTTAGAATGTGAGTACGTTAATCCTGTATCCTTTCATCTTGAGGGATATTCAAAATCCCCCATACCCCGGGAGGTTCCCCCTTCCTCAAGTCCTGTGGGGTGGGGTGGGGTGGTCTGCACATAGCTCAATTTCTGGCTTAGTGGTCCGCAGATTTCTATGCATAGGCGTAGCGTGCCTGTATATTTTTTTCGGGGGGGGGGGGGAGGAGCACGAATTCAATTCAGTTAGGGCCCTCCTCAGCGCATTGACTGCCGGGAAGTCCTTAAAATATGAAATATTGTGATTTTTTTAAAATTAAATAACAATAAAAGTGATGTTTGAGTAGTATTCAAAAGTTATAAAATGAGAAGAATAAATATAATATGAATAAAATGAGAAAAAAATACAGCATCAAATTTTTGTTATAGATAATTGGTAAGAACTATGTTAAGGCTAAAGATATAATCGGGATGTTCAGTTTCATAGTTTAATAAGGCGGAAAAAAAACCCAACTTTCATAAAAGTTTTCTACAATTTTCTGATTTTAACTGAACTTCTATTAACGATTTAATTTATTTCAAGTTATGTTGAGGGGCACGTGCCTCCCCCCCCCCGACACTACGCCTATGCTTCTACGGGTTTGGAACCACTGGTCTACAGAATTTAAAATGAGATAGTAAGAACTATAATTTGACTATGAATTTTCACAATGGAGAATTAATTAGAAAAATTTAATAACTCTCTTATTTATGTCTCAGTAAACACTGAGATAAATAAAAGGCTTCGTTTTTTTAAAAACTCTTTTATGCTCAAATGTATAATAAACCCGTTAAGAATAGAAAACATTGCTTAAATCAAATAACCACTTGAAAGTTGATTTTAAATACCTACAATTAGCCATAAATTTTACTTCTATGCTGATAAAACAGTATTTTACTATATCTTACATACACTCAAAAGCCAAAACATTATGACCACCTGTCAATAACGAGTTGGCCCACCTTTGGCGTTCAACACAGCTTCAACCCGCCTTGGTATGGATGCCACAAGTCCTTGGTAGATGGCCGGAGACAAATTGTACCAGATGTTTAAGCAACGGTCACGCAAATCCGAGATATTGCGAATTGGTGGTCTTTGAACTCTGAGCTGCCGTCCCATGACATCCCAAATGTGTTCTATCGGATTGAGATCCGGTGAGTTAGGCGGCCAGGACATTAACTGGAATTCAGCATCATGTTCCTGGAACCACTCCAACACAATTTTAGCCTTGTGACACTGGGCGTTGTCCTGTTGGAACATTCCATTTCCAGCTGGAAAAACAGAGGCCATGTAAGGCTGCAACTGGTCCGCAATGATGTTCAGATACCCTGTAGCATTCATGGTCTGCTCTACCACGCCCACGGGTCCCAGAGACGCCCAAGAGAACGTCCCCCAAAGCATAATACCGCCACCAGAGCCCTGTGTATGACCTACGGTACATTCAGGGAGCAACAGTTTGCCTGGAAGACGGCGTATCCTGACACGGCCATCGGCGTGATGAATGACAAACCGTGATTCATCTGACCAGGCAACTCTCTCCCACTGATCCATGGACCAGTCGCGATGTTCCCGGGCCCAGCGCAGGCGCAGTTGGCAAAGGCACTTGATCAGCAAAGACACACGAGTGGGACGTTTGCTGCGTAGCCCCATATCCAACAGTGTCCGCTGAACAGTGTGCTGCGATACTATTCTACTTGGCCCTGCATTGTATTGGGCTGTCAGCTGAGCCACTGTCTGGCTCCGGTTTTGCTTCACCATGCGAGACAGTCTCCGACGACCTTTTTCTTTGATAGCGTGTGGACGTCCAACACCATGTCATCTACTGCTGGTTTCACCGTCATTCATCCACTTTGCATATGTACTAACAACTGTAGGTCGCGAACAACCCACGAGTCGTGCAGTTTCGGAAATACTTGTTCCGAGCCATCCAGCCATTACAATCTGCCCTCTATCAAAGTCGCTTAGATCCGCAGCCTTTCCCATCACACACAGAAGTAAGTGAAAGAATGATTCTTCAGACTCTCCAGCAGCAGTTAACCCTTTGGGGGGCGCTATGCCAAAAATGAATTTTATTTTAGAAAAAACTCGCTAAATGTAATTATTTAAGCCTACAAATATATAATTTGCAGCTAAAAAAAATATATGGTTGCAGGGGACTGGGGGGGAGGTGTCATACTGGGACTGACACCGCACATCTAGCAACCATGTTTTGACGCTACTCTACAAATATTGTATTTTAAAAGAAAACACATTTTATATTATAAAATACACATGATAAACTTGTTTTTTATTCATATATAATAAATTTCTCTTACCTTGCATGGAATCTTCATTTTTAATTTATTTATTTATATTATTATTATTAAAATTTGCATTTTTTGTAAATATGAATATTTATATATACACTTTTATGAATATAATTTCTTTAATATTCTAATAATAAAAACCTGTAATATATTTTTTGACAATATTATAGACCAATACGAACACTTTTTCTTGAATAATATTAAAAATAATAATAATAAAATATCAATATATCATTTTATATGGAATTTTTCAATGCAAGTCTTGGGACCTTTTTGATGCATGCGTGTAAACGATAATAGAATCCAAATACGAAAGAGTTTCGAAAAACTCTCTTTCTAACCTTTTGATCCTTTATTTACGATTGAAACCACCCCTGCTATCAACAAACCAAATTTATTACTTCCAGTAAACAAGAACGCAGTCGGTGAGGCTATTAGTAGAAGTGTTGACATGTTTGTCAAAATGCAAACACGTAGACGGGCGGAGTCAGTCTCATTCTGACACCTTAAACAGTAGCTGTTTTGAAGGCATTTTTAATAAATAAAACAGATATTTAGCAAATATAGATGTACATTAACATGGATCATACCCTAAAAATGGATGTGGACTGTAAAAAGCATTGTTTAGTGAAATAAATTAGAGATAATTTCCTTCAGACTGAAACAATATGTCCGCTAAAATTTTTTTCGTATGAAGAAAATGCTTTTGAAGTGTAGTGCTGCCATCTAATGGTGACTGAAAGAGTGAAAGAACACCATGGCATTTAATTGTATTATTTAATAGCGATATTTTGCTTTAGAAATTTTTTTAAAAAGGTGACATATTGACGCTGACACTGCCCCTGAAAGGGTTAAATACCACTTCCACCTGATCATGTGCCTTCCACGTCATCGAGGCGAATTCATTGCAAAATGTAGGAGTGTTCATAATGTTTTGGCTCTTGAGTGTATTTGCAGCCAAAATTGAAAATGATAACTTTCATATCTCAACACTAGAGCAAAACTGCAACTAAAGCTAAATTACATTCAAATAAATTTAAAAATCCTAAATTTAAATTCAAAATAACATAAATCTGTTTAAAAATAAACAGCAATATGAAAACAGCAGTTTAAATCCCTTGGACTTTAGTGTAAAATGAAAAAGGTATATGTATTTTATATCACATTAATAAATACGTACATTAAAATATGCAAATTGCCAAAACCTAATATATTGTACTAAAATCTGAAGCATACTTAAAATGATTTATGCTTAAATGCCATTAAATTTTCCTGCAATTTGCAGCATTCTACTTCCTAATAGTTATCATTTAAATATTATTCAAATAAAGTATCTCGGACAATTTAAAATGGATACAATCTAGCATTATAATCCTGATGAGTATTGTTGTATCAGGTTTAGGATAAATGTTCCTTATATCATTACGGAAAAGCACTCGAAATTTCCTCGGGAAATTAATAGCTTGAAATATTAAGTACTGCTATAGAGCGAAGTTTATATATTTTCATTAATGCAGGGGAAAATTTATTCGAATGGAGATTAAAAGTACGTAGAATGATTTGAAATAAAAAATTAAATGACTGTAAAGGGAAAAATAACATTTTTATTAGTAATCAGTAAGATTTTATATATATATATATATATATCACGGTGCTTACACCGCGTATCCCTGTACCTAATAATTAACACATAATGGTAGTCATTAACCAAAGGCCGGTGAAATAAATAATACTTAGATAACAATTAAGAACTTCTTTTATTAATTATCATGAATTAAATAACCATTCAACCCATCTAGAACGTCATTTCCCACCATTTCTCAAGGTCACGAGAGGCGCGTCCTACCTCTCTAAAAAATAATCCGCAATCTAATGCTTTGTTATCTTCATGCATTATGGAAAGGCTTGGGCGAGCAACACTGGTGAATCAGCCATCATGCGCCTTTGGCTGCTCGAGATTGCATCACGCTGCCAAAGTGTATTATTTGTACGCGCTCTGGGTTAGTTTGCAGTGGAGATCACATGGTCTGACTCATTCACCACGCGCTTGGACTCACACAATCGTCGTCCCATATCATGCTATCACGGGGGTTTTGCACGGGCTCTCCGCTTGTGGGGTTTAATAAATAGACGCACAACATGGATTTCCGAGAGAAATAGGACACGCGTTTTTCCCGCTACAGGGGATATGTCGAATTGGCGTACCGTACTGGTTAGTTAATATTTTAATAAACGCCCCGACATCGATAGAGTTTCTGTGATATTTTAGTCTTCATTTTTATGTATTTCGCCCGCACGGTGGACTTATTTAAAATCATTCTGCAGCTACGTCCGAGTGTTGTCTTATATATATATATATATATATATATATATATATATATATAAGGTATAGGCAAATATTTAATGTGCTCATATCGTCTGCCTAACTATGTATTCTCTCTTTCTGAATGTATGCATACTAGGTGAATTCTACTTAGTCCCTCAATTTGGTCTTCAGTTGTGTAAACTAACGTAAGAAGGAGGAATCACGACAGAATGATAGACTGGTGCAATACATGTTTTCGGACCAGTTGCCATTATAATTGAAAACATATATACGAAGTATAACCACATAAACATTTAAATTACAGGGAAAAATAATAATTAAAATCAAATAAAAATAACGATTAAAAGAAATTTGTAATCATATAAAAGGAATCATGTTTAAAAATCAGTAGAACCATATGAAAATTTAAAAAAATAAGATATTAAATATTAAATATTAAATTTGAATTGGGTGAAAGTAATTGAAATCCAAATAAAATTTACTGCAAGGAAAAATATTAAACATTTTAACATTTCTTCTTCATAATCGCTATCTAGGACAAACTCACCCAAGTGAATTGAGAAGTTTAGAGCCGTGTTCAGGAAGTAATTAGTATATGTCAGGTCGTATGTGGGTTTTTTTAATGGCACGTAAATCTGTTTAGTATCATGAGCTTTGATCAGCAGTAGAATTTCTAAGCTAGGGGAAATTTCTTCTTTTAGATTCAAGCAGATGTCGTGTGAATTAAATTTTAGTTTGAACATAATTTGTCACCTCACTACGCAAATTAAATCACTACTTGACATACCCAATTCTCTGAGGATCTAAATAATAATTTTTACATTTATGAGTTTGATATGCAAAAAATTAGAGTATAACGAAGTATTTTTATCAAGAAATTGATATGTATATATAAACCCAGTCTTACGACTAAATTAATGCAGTGATATTTTTACCGAATACTATAAAGATTATTTTGCGGCACTTCTAAATAAGTGCATCATTTATTTAAAAAATGGGGAATCTGTCCTCAAAATAACATTTAACGTCTGAGGATAATTCTCTGTATGGATAATTCTCTGAAATCATACTTTTTAAATTCCTCTGTTATTAATTCTCAATAGAATTTTGTTTTACTTTTAGCTATACTACTTCTCTGTCACGAGAAATTTTACATTTAAAAACATTTTCTCACCTTTTCGGTGAAAATTGACCAAGATTGACTATCATTTCAGAGATACATAAACAGGGATAGAGAAATCATACTTTTTAAATTCCTCTGTTATTAATTCTCAATAGAATTTTGTTTTTCTTTTAGCTATACTACTTCTCTGTCACGAGAAATTTTACATTTAAAAACATTTTCTCACCTTTTCGGTGAAAATTGACCAAGATTGACTATCATTTCAGAGATACATAAACAGGGATAGAGAAATCATACTTTTTAAATTCCTCTGTTATTAATTCTCAATAGAATTTTGTTTTTCTTTTAGCTATACTACTTCTCTGTCACGAGAAATTTTACATTTAAAAACATTTTCTCACCTTTTCGGTGAAAATTGACCAAGATTGACTATCATTTCAGAGATACATAAACAGGGATAGAGAAATCATACTTTTTAAATTCCTCTGTTATTAATTCTCAATAGAATTTTGTTTTTCTTTTAGCTATACTACTTCTCTGTCACGAGAAATTTTACATTTAAAAACATTATCTCACCTCTTGAGGGAAGATTGATCAAGATTAGCTATCATTTCAGAGATACATACACAGAGAAAGATAAATCCTTCTTTTTAAATTCCTCTGTATTTAATTCCCAATACTTGTGGGATTATTACCAAAACAAAACATTCAATGTTGGGAAAAATGCTCAACAGAAAAAAAAATATCACTCTACGAATTGCAAAAATCACAGTGTTAATATATAATAAATCCATTTATTCTGCAGTGACTAACCTCCAAGGAACATTTGCTTTTCTTTTAACTATTCAACTATTACTTCTCGAAATCTTTTATATTCTAAAACAACATGTCGTCTTCTCCGTTCTTTTTTTTTTCTAATGGCTGTGAGCTGAGCGTTACACGTTTCACGGGAGAAGCCAGAAGTGTGTGAACACTTCGCCGCATGCATTGCATGCGTTGCCCCGGGTGCACCACAGGGGGTAGGTCCACGTTGCACCCGTACCGATCCTTTATTTTGAACCGAGTCAAGTGACGAGACCGGGACCCTTGACCCTGCACATCCAGAGGTAATGTTTGGGAACTTGGAGGATATTGCAGCTACGATAGATTTTTATCCGTGCACCAGGCTCTATTAGTCTACACGTCGGTGGTTTCGTCGCATTCCGGTATAGAACCAGAAACTTGTAAATTACTGGCTCGACGCGTTTGTTGACTGAGCCACCACGCCTTCCATCTTCTTGGTTCTAAAATTGACTATTACAAGTTCTGACAATAAAGTTCGGTGAATAGTTCTGTCACATTAACGTAGATGAAATATTAACGAAAGTTACCTTACTGTCCTTCGAAATAGTCACCTCCCATAACTATGCACCGCTGACATCTGCTATACATGTTCTGGAAACTTTGCAAGAAGTCTTCTTTTGGGATGGAGTTCAAAAGCCTCGTAACGTTTCGTTGGATGTCAGGAATATCGTCAAATCTCTTTCCTTTCAAAGCGAGTTTGAGTTGTGAGAATAGGAAGAAGTCTGGATGATTGAGATCTGGCAAGTACGGTGGATGTTCAATTTGCACCCCCCCCCATTTTTTTGCCAGGAACTGTTTGACGATATTGGCTGTGTGAGGGCGAGCTTTGTCGTGAACAAAAAACCATGAACCTTGTTGTGCGTACTGGGGTCGTACCCTGCGTAGACGTTTCATGAAACGGGTCAAAATTTTAATCTACACTTCAGCATTCATCGTCGTTCCCTCAGGTAAAAATTCCTTGTCGATAATGCCTTGACTATCAAAAAAGGTGATGACTATCGTTTTGATGCGTGATTTTTCTGCTCTGACCTTTTCCGACGAAGTGATGCAGGAGAACGCCATTCCATGCTTTGCCGTTTCGTTTCAGGGTCGTACCTGAGACACAAGGACTCATCCTCAGTGACAATGCAGTTCAAGAAGTTTGCTGTCGCCTCAGCCATTTCGACAAAATCCAGTGAAGCCTCTAAACGTGTCTGCTTGTGATCGTTATCCAAGTCATGTGGCACAAGACGACAGCACGTTTTTCTCATCCCTAAATTCTGGGTAACGATTTGTCACACGGAACAAACGAACTAAACAAGCACTTTGTAAAACAAGTCTTACACGGAACACAAACGACGCTCAACTGAACAACGGTGGGGGCAAATTGTCAACACCTACCGCCTACGCAGGTGCACCGTTTTCTTTCGCCACTGTTTCCAGATCGGCCGTTCTGACTACATTCACCGAACTTTATTGTCAGAGGTTGTATTTCCCAGAAACAGACACAGAATGAAAGATAGAGACAGTGAAAGAACCTCCATCTTAAATTCCTCTATAAATAATTTCGAATACTTTTTAAAGAGATAGCGTGTGTGAGAGAACAAAACGGTCAGCATTGCAAGATTAACTCAGCAAAGAAAAGGTGCAGTTATATAATTTGCAAAATTTGTAGATGTATTATGCAATAAAAAGATTTTAATCTTAAGCAGGTAATATCAACTAGGGATTCCAGAACCAGGTATCCGGGTACCCAGACAAAATTATTAGACCCGAAAATTCGGTTCTAACGATTTTATAACGAATTATTTGAAGGTAATCAATCTTTTATTTTAAAATCAACATTTTAAAGTTAATAAAATAGTATTACCTTGCTTCACCATTATTTTATCGCTAGATAGGTCTTTGGAACAATTTGTCTTAAGCTCATCTACAGTATTAACTACTAGATCCTTCTCGCCTAGCTCAGATGCCAATCCCTTCCCGCTGTCAAAAGATATGCCATCCAATGTCATTTGTTTTTTTTATTCTTTTCACATTAAAGTTTCAAAAGAAATTTTAATGACTGCAGTCACACACACACACACACACACACATATATATATATATATATATATATATATATATATATATATATATATATATATATGTGTGTGTGTAAAAGTATGTTATCTAAAATTTCTAATTGAGTGGCAAAGTGAAAACCAAAATATAAAATCTTTATAGATAATTCGTTAATTTCAGATTACAGAAAATATTTCATGGAGTTCACTTAAATTAAAATAAATTGCAAAGAAATACATTTTTTACTTACGCAAAAACTAAAATCCTTTACATCTTAAATAAACATAATTTTATTCCTCCAGCGGGCGCGCCAAAATTTGGAAGACCAGCAGGCGCGCATTGCACTAAGGGCAACGTCTCTTTCAACCTTGATTATTCCTGTTATAATAAACTTTTTTTTCAAATTGAAAATAATAATTCTGCGTTTTATGACAAGATATAAAGTTTTGATATAATATAGAAATATATTTATAGTTATAGGTCAAAGAATGAAGATATAATCGTCTTATTTCAAAACTGTCCGGTTTATAGGATCTAAAGACAACTTGCGAATTGATTGCTATTATGTCCAAAAACCGAAAAAAAATGAGATCGTCCATCTTCGTGATATGCGGGATACCGTGCAATAGCTGCACGTTTCATCGACTCCATCAACTCCGGCTTTTGTCTTATTGTAATCCAGTATAATCGCTGGTTTACCAAGGTAAAATCACGACTGCAATATTCGGAAAGGAATACAAGGATCAGAAAATCAAGCTTACATCAGAAAAAATGTAGCTATAAAATAGAAACTACTTAGAACATTCAAACCTTACATGTAAAAACAAATCATTCAAAATTACGAAAATGTTGCACTTCGTACACGGGTGCGCCCGCTGAAGGGTTAAACTAATATTTAAAGCAAATGTTATATTTTCCATGTATTATTCCAACCCGGGTACATCTCTACCTGGTTACCCGGCCCCGGGAAAAATTTGAGAACCGATACCCAGATGATAATTTTCGGTCTAGTTCTGTAATCCTTACAAACAACATTCGTTCCTTTTTTAACACTACGTTTAAAAAAAATATTTTCTCCACTTGCTGGTTTTAATAATGACTGGCATCTCGCAGATATGTGGACGATGGCCGAATGACTAAGCCGCTGGATCACTGTACCAAATTCTATGGGTTCGAACCCCACTCTTGGCAAGGGGTTTGTAGCCGTTTGAAATCGGTTTTAAGCAGTAGGTCCCGGTTTAGACATCCCTTGGGTTTCAAAAATTGACCGTAGCGCTCCAAACCAATCCATCGCGGAGAAATCTATAAAATGTCTTTATTTTAATTCCTACTGTAAATTATATCCCAATTTTCGCTGGGCAGCAATGCATATTTGTGGCAGAAAAACAACGTTCAGCATCACATGAAAATCAGTGTTCAGGAAAATTATAGCCATATGAATTACTGTAATTATATGATTAATTTACCATAAGATAAATTTATTCTACGCACTGCTTATGTGTAAAAACGTTTTATTTCTTGTTTAATTGTACTATTTCTGTCCCGAAAGGCCTTTAAATTCCAAATCAGTTTCTTATGTTGTCTGTACTAATATTGACTGCAATTTCTGAGAAACATAAAAAACCGTATTCTGAAATTCGACCGTAAATTATTTGAAGTTTTTTTTCAACAAAGCTTTTGTCTACCAAAAAATAGCCCTGAACATAACAGAAAAATACGATGTACAGAAAAACTATATCCATATAAATAAAACAAACTTCAGAGTAAATTTACACAAATAAACTTTAGTTCTACCTATTTCTCGGGAGGAAAGAAATTTGATTTTGGTTTAGTTGTAGTACTTTCAAGTCACGAAAAAGATTTAAATTTTAAAACCGTTATAAGTTTGACAATCCCTTGAATGTCTGTCTATCTTCTTTCTTTCTCTCTGACTGTCTGTCTGTCTCTCTCTCTATCTCCCTCTCTCTCTCTCGTACCAGAGCACACCCACTCAATGAAGAAGAGAGATAGAGATAGGGAGATTCTTATTATTATATTCCTGTATAAATATTTTCTATAAAAGTTTTTAAACAAAGTGCACGTTTAGATAAAACAACTCGCAACTTCGAAGGAAATGTATTGAACAATTATGCCCTCCTAAATTATAGGAATATATCATCAATTACAGGTATATTTTACTGTAAAAACATTCTAATAAAGTTATTCATTCAAACATGTCTTGCTTCTTGTTTAACTGTACTATTTTCACGAGATGCTCTATATTTTAAAAAAAAATTCTCCTCTATAGTACTTTGTACTGAACAATTATAGCCTTGCAAATTACATTGTTATTTTATAGTAAAAACATTCTACTATAGATAACGACCAAACAACTTTTGTTTCTCATTTTTTTGTATCACGAGAACCTTTTATATTTTAAAACATTTTATCCTCTATATTATTCTGTACTGAACAATTATAGCCTTATAAATTACAGGGTTATTTTATAGTAAAAACATTCTCCTGCAACCAATGTCCAAACAACTCTTGTTTGTCATTTAGTTTTACTATTTTTCATGGGAACATTTGTATTTAGAAACCTTTTATCTTTATGTTATATGTACAGAACAATTATAGCCTGACAAATTACACAGGGATTTTATAGTAAAAACTTTCTACTGTAGCTATTGTCCAAACAACTTTCGATTCTCGTTTAATTGTAGTATTTCTCCTGAGAAAATTTATATTTAAAAGCATTTTCTCCTTCATAATACTCCGTACTGAATAATTAAAAATCTTCAACTATCAGCCTTGCAAATTACAGGGTTATTTTATAGTAAACAACATTTTACTATAGCTAATGTCCAATCAACTCTTTTTTCTCATTCAATTGTACTATTTTTCACGGGAACCTTTATATTTAAAAACGTTTTATCTTTATATTTATCTGTACTGAAAATTATAGTGTTAAAAATTACAATGGATTTTATAGTAAAAAGTTTCTACTACCACTATTGGCCAAACAACTTTTGTTTTTCCTTTAACTGTATTATTTTTCATGAGAACCTTTATATTTAAAAACATTTTCTCCTCTATAGTGTTCTGTACTGAATAATTATAGCCTTCTAAATTATAGTGTTAGTATATAACAGGAACATTCTACTATATCTAACATTCAAACAAGTCTTGTTTCTCATTTAACAGTACTACTTTTCACAGGAACTTTTACATTTAAAACATCTTCTCCTCTTTTCGGGACCAAGATTGACTGCCATTTCAGAGAGAGAAATGCCTATTCTTAAATTCCCGCTACACAGTGATACCCCATCAATTTACACCTGACCTCGCAGCGCTGATTCATTCAATGGCCTCAAAAACGTGATCGATATCCCGAAAGACTTACTTTACGTTTTTCAACGGCGATGAATGTCAATCCATCAACTTTGACACGCACTTCTTCGAAATTCTCGATCAATCAGCCGCAGATATTTTTAATGCTGAAAAGATTTGCGCCTACAAAGGTATTACTAGGTAAATGGTTCAGATTTCATAACCATAAAGGTGAAAGGCTCTGTAATAAAAGTTGTGGATTTTGCAATAGAAGAGGAACTATTTCTTATGTCGCAATGCCAGTTAAATATAGCAGTAAAATTATTACTCGCATTCAATATTATTTTCGTATAGAAAAAGTTTAACGACTGTACTCTGCATATAAGGTAACCAAGGATTCAAAAATTCGACATTTGTATTTAATAAATATAAACATTGTGGGAGAAACTGCGATTTTTTTTTAATGTCATACATTTATTTTTTTTCCTTTTAAAGATAATATATTGTTTTACTTATATTTTTCTCAAAATTAGTTCTATAATTTTTCGAAGGTGCTAACTCCCCCCCCCCCCCCCCCCCCCCCCACATAATACAGGGTGTCCGGGCTAAAGGTATCCAAAAGGCATGACTTAATTTTACGGAACTACCGATTAGAATTTTTAAGAAAATATTTATATAGAAAGAACATCTTACCAAGTTTTAATCTCAATGATATAGTTCTATCATAGTATCATAGATTTCAATGTGTTCACCGTTTGTAGCACAACTATCGTCTAAATGGTAATCCAGTTCTCTCCAAGTGTTCCATAGCATATCAGGAGTTATTAGACTTTTTTGCTTGGGGATTCATTAAAAAAATCCGTTGTGTATAAACAAAAAATTTAAACTATGGATGAGATTAAGAAGCGCATCATTCAAGCAATTCGTGTAATAACTCCTGATATGCTACGAAACACTTGGAGAGAACATGATTACCATTTAAACGTTTGTCGTGCTACAAAAGGTGCACACATCGAAATCTACGATACTATGATCAAAGTATATGATTGATATTAAACTTTGGTGAGGTGTTCTTTCTATTTAAATAGTTTTTTAAAAATTCTAATGGGTAGTTCCGTAAAAATAAGTAATGACTTTTGGATACCTTTAGCCCGGAGACCCTGTATACGTATTGTCATATGTTTTGGAAGTGTTCTATATACTTTTTCTTCGTGTCAAGTGGTACTATAACGAATATCTACCTTCAACCGATTCCGAAATGTGGTTGCAAAAACGGCCTAAATTCAAACTACCGAGTAACCGCGGGATACTGGGAATTCATCTTTTACAAGGCCACAAGATTTAACGCGAAAAAATAGATACCGTGAAGATCACATAATTTTTCTTGTTATTGATTTATAACTACGATGCCTGCAGAATGTGTATAACACTACATAACAAATTTGAACATTTTTCTGTCCTTTAGATGAAACTATGTGATTATGTTTAAACGAAAGATACTTGATTCATATATCAAAACCAAAATGGTCCATGACGTATCGTTTTAGTAGGAGACCCACTTCTCATATTTAAAAATTGGTTACAGAGAAATGTAACAGAGGCTTGATTATAGAAAACACAAACGCTAAAATGATCATTTTTTGTCGTTTCCTCTTGTCGACATCGTTAGTATGTCCCTGATAACAGACCAGCAGTATTCAGCTAGAATACTTTCATTCCATCGTCCACTGAAACACTTTGCAAACATGGAGATGTCATGGTGAAACCTTTCCCCATTGTGGCGTCACTGTAAGTAGGTAAGGCGATTCTCTCTGAGGCGTTGCTAACAATTACTACTATGGGATCCATAACAAAGAAAGACAGAGTTCTTATTAAAAAGACGAATGTCAATTCTCTCAATACAAAAACTCAACGAGGACATTTATTTACAAACAAATTTAACATTAAAACAGTGCAACATATTCAATTAAACCCCGTGCAGATTCACAACGTACGGAGCCTAAAACACACATCTGCACAGGCCGAGTTCTCTAGCGTCTCTCTTCAATGTCTGGAATTTCAGACGGGGTGGAGGGGCCGGAAGATTATCTGCTGACAGCCTTCTTAGACGCCGAAATTTATTACATTGCAGAAACGTTAAGATGACAGCTTTACTGGCTGCATCTGTGGGGAAAAACGTTTTTTAATTCCCCCACGTGTTCCGAACTGGTGGAACCGAGCAACACATTCCTTGAAAAATACGCAGCTGTGTTTCAAGCTCTTGTGGGGTCTCGGGAAAAAATAAGACACCATGTTCATCATGCTCATCACTGATTGAGCCAAGATTTTGAGGAAAGAAGTCCAGATGTTAGTCCAAAAAGGTGTAGTTTTAAAGACATATTACAACCTATAACAGGAAAGCATTTCACCATGTCACCAACAAGATGTTCATAATTTTCAGCATTCTCATTTCCAAGGATAGGTGAGCACATTGATTTGAATGCCAGCCAGGCCTCTTTTTCTACTTGTGACAGTTTATTTTCAAATTCTTCATCATAAAAGACTGATTTAATTTGTGGGCCAATAAGAACCCCTTCTTTTACATTTGTCTCACTTAAATTTATGAATTTGTTCCTGAGATACAAGAAATCCACTCCTTCTCTGTACAGAGCTTTTACAAACATTTTCCTCAAACCGAGTTTAATGTGCAGTGGTGGAAGAAAGACACATTGCGGATTCACAAGTGGTTCATTTGATATTTGTTTGGTGCCAGGAATTAAGTTTTTTCTTTGAGTCCTCTGTTTATGGATGTAGTGATTTTTTTCTGTCTTGACTGTCCCATTCGCAGAGAAAGCAACAGAATTTAGTATATCCCTGCTGCTTGCCTTTAATATCGTAATGACTTTCAAATCTCCATAAATGTGCCATTTGAATGTAGTGTACTCAATTAACTTCAGCATAGCACTCAGTACAGCATAATTTCGTTAGTTTCCTTTGTATTTGTAGAATGTGCTACAGGAACAGACGAACAAACATTTCCTAATGTGGAGGAGCACTGCTTTGAAACTATGTTTGGACAAGTCAATAAACAGGCGCCACTCTGCTGGATTATGTTAATGTCCCAATGCCTGAAATGGTCATTCACATCACAGGAATTTACAATATCTTCTTTCTACGCAAAATAGTCTACAAAATGGCTCTGTCGTCTTCTAAATAAACTTATATTGTGTAGCGGCGCTTTCCGTTACAGTATAGATTTCCATTGCTAAAATGTGGATTTTGGGGAAAAGGGTGCGTGGTAAACAAAAAATAAATACCGATTCGTTATTTTGAGCCAAAAATATACAAAAAACACGCATTTTCATCTGAAGGACATTTTTCATGTTAAACCGTGTAATTACTGAAGAGATATTGAATTACTTTTTTTTTAATGAGTTTCCAACAAATTCACTTTTCCGTTCCAATTCTCTGTAGGCTCTTTTTGCAAAAGTCTCAAAGAAATCTTACGAGGAGTATAAAGATAAACTGACGTAAATCTTATTAAGAATAAAAAAAAGATATAAATATGAATATTAACAGGTAGAACAAAGAAAACGAGAAAAGATGATGGTTTGTAAGGGAGATTTCACAGTTTCCAATTTAGATAAAACGGTGTTCTTCAAAAAACCTCTCCAGAAGCTTCCATTATATGTTACTTTAAAGTATTTTTATTTTAAACTTTTAGTGAGTTTAATATATTTGAGCTCAGGTTTTCGACTAGCAATTTAGTTAAATGTGTATCACCTAGCTTTGAGATTTATTCATGGCAGTAGATACAAGTTTTAAGACTGTGAAATAAAATTCAATAAGAAAAATTATTTTTGTTTGCAAAGTAACCCTTATTGCTTCCTCTTTTCCAGAGCATTAATAGTAACGACTTATGCATCCTCTTTAATTATGAAGATTTTGAACATTTTACTGAGATTTTAAAATAATTTAGACACATGTATTAAAAATTATTGCAGTTTTTGATTAACTGAATGACAATAAAATTTTAAGTATTAATAAACAATGCACCGCCTGGAAATATTAAACCTATTTTTTAAACAAATCCGGGAAGTAAAAAAAAATGTTTTCTTTCCCGTGCTATTGTTTTAAATGATATGATTATTACCTATTTTTCAATCTTGAGAAACAAAAAAATTCGTTTTAAAGCACATTTAAATAAAATTAACCCAAAAAACTGAAAAACATATCTGTTAAATATAGAATTGATAATAAGTTTAATTAAGGTAATTAATATAATAATATTATAAATTTAGTAAAATATAATTTTATATTATTATAATACTTTCTCACTGTTAACTGTCTAAGTATTTGAGACGTATATTTTCATCACATTCTTTCAACTTGAAAAGTGTTTCTGACATATTATAGGTTTAATAATCGCAAACAAGCCCACTGTGCGGGCGAATTATATAAAATTGAAGACTTAAGAATTACAGGTAGTTCATTTTGATACTATGATTTTATTAATGACACTACTACCAGTCCAGTACGCCGTTGTCCAGTTAGCTCCCCTCACACAGAAGATAAACGTCTTAGACCTATGAGATCCAAACTCCGAGTGCGTACTTGTCAAGACCCCACAAACGTAAAAAACCCGTGATAGCATGTGACACTTATCACCTGATGATCCCAGGAGCGCCGGCCGAATGAATCATCGACCATGTGATGTCCACTGCAGGCTACCTGAAAAGCGCGTACTAGCAATAAATCTTGGAGCAGCATGTTGCGACTGTCCTTGAAACCCTGCTCTTCGAAAACAACAAAACTTCCCGAACGGGGAGCTCAGTATAGCCATGGTAGTGGAGCATTATTTTTTTTAAACCCCGAATGCCTGAAAATTGCTAGAAGTTCTTGAATGGCTTTAATTACGTTAACTAGGCTAATTAATTGGGTATTCTTTAGATTTGACATACATATATATATATATATATATATATATATATATATATATATATATATATATATATATATAAATTATAGACAAATAAAAATAATGCAAGCAATTAAGCATAGTTTCAATTTTAAATATTTTTAAAACAAAGTTTTTCACATATTTTTATAATGATAAGTAAATAATATATAAAGACACATTTAAGGATAAAAACTGCCATTGTATGTTGTTGTTGTTGTGGCTTATGCCCCTTGACCGACAGTTTATTAGATCAAGTCCATGAAGGGTTTTGGGGAGAATAGTACGCGACCGGTTTACTATCATTGTGTTAAATGTGTTTAAATGAGTCAGAGAAATTATTAGGGTTTGAAATGGTAGAAATATTTATGTATAGTTTCTCAGTAATTTTAGTGTTAGCGGTTAAAATCTTTTACTTTAATAATCTAAATATACATTTCACAAGGATTGGAAAAGTAACTTTTCCCACGTGTCGTTAAATAACACTTTTCAGGTACCGATTCTGATCTGACGTAAAATTTATTTTAGCGATTCATGCTATAAATCTTAAATTAATCTCAAGTTGCGCAGTATTTAAATATACGCGGACCTGAAAATCCTAGCTATAATTTAGGTATGATAATTTTTCAGCCATTCATATTATGAAGAGAGAAATTGCCAAAGCCAGTTCCATGTTAATTATCTTCTTCAGAAGTTTCTTTAATATGAACACTCATTAGCCAGATTTAATCTTGAACTTAATCACAGTTATAACTGTTCTGCTTCAGCGTTCATTAGCTTTTGGGCCTTGAGTGCATTTTATCAATCGCCTAATCTAAATAATTTCTCTGTACCTCATTTCTATAACTAATGGATCTCATGCTATGCAGATTCATAATTAAATTTGCTCCTCGGTGGGGTTCTTAAACATTTGTGATCCATTTCCCCAGGGCAAGCACGACTGTTCTGTAAAATTTTGAGATCAGGTAAATATTGCGACTGATTTTTTTCTTCTAATTATAATTAATAAAGCAGTAAAATTCGAAGGATTTTTTCGGAATGAATAACTTTCTTCAAACAATGCATATTTTGTGTTTCTACTTCCCAAAATATGTGGTCGAAGGTTTTCGGCATTATCAAAATTCTTGATTAGTTATAATAAAATTTGAATTTAAGTAATGAGTAGGGTTCATTTTGTAAAATTTTAAGATCCCATTTACATTGAAATAGGTTTATTTTCTATGAAGCATCACAGATTTTTAGATTAACACTAGAAAGACGGCTGCCGTCATTTTGACGGTTTCGGACATGCTATTGACAGCTATGTCTGTATTTGTGTCCTCAGGCTTCTGAAATTTTATGACTTTTTCTAATTTTACGCGAAATATGTACACACATTTACAAAATTATATTCGATAGTAAAGAGGGCAAAAGGAGCGAAAAAGGCAAAAAGCTTATTGCTTAGACATTGACATTTTTTATTATACTAGCTTCATACAGCGAAGTTTCTCTGAAATGCATAATATATATTCCAGGTTACATTGAAAATACTTTTCGAAACTATATTGGGACGTTAGAAACATGATGAACTCTATAAGAACTATTTACACCCATACGTGGCCATCTTTATTCACTGATAAACATTGTATTTATTTTCTTGTTCTTGTTATATATTTTATTGTTACTTGTTCTTGTTTTTTGTTTTATTGTGCCCTGCCCCTTGCTTGTTTATGTTGCCTGTAATTTGTATGGATTGTTTTTCAAACATAGCCATATGAAAAAAAAATAAAAAAATTATTGCGTTAAAATTTTTTTAAATTTTAACGCAATTTTAATTAAATGTGCTTTTTTAATGAAATTTTTTAAAATTTCATTATGCATTAAGGTACCCGTACACCTTTGGAGGTGATTTTTTGAAATTTTTTGAATTTTGACTTTTTATCTATTTTTTATAATGATATTTAAGTTAAAACTTGAAAAAATATATAAAAAATTTAGCTTTCACATTAAAATAATTTTTTCAGGGGGGAAAAGCTGGAAAAAATTGGTGAAAATTTGACATTCTACAATACATGATAACTCAAAAACAAACAAATATATTTCCATTTTATAAATTGTAGAATGAAGATAATAATATTCTGTTGCGAATAGACTATTCTCAAGATCAAACTATCTGTATCTCAGAGTTTGTAGCACGTAAAGTACTGATGTTCATAAAAATCACTAAAAATTCATTGTCACTTGCAGTTTATACCAATGTAAACAAAAAACTAATCAATCTACAATCATGAGCATACTATATTCCCTTTATCAATATGTATAGATAAAGTATGCAAAATTTTAAGGCATTTTAAGAGTAAATTTTTATAATAGGATATATTGCGTTAAGAAAAATAATAAAAAAAATTCATTTTGAGAAATCGCCAAAAATAATTCTTACACTAAAATGACAGTTCAAATCTTTCTAAAGAAATTTACTATAAACTTAGATAACACAATTTACGATCATATAGTAAAATAAAATAGCGGTATTAAGTCTCGTGAAATATTTTAAAACATTGTCTTTCTTTATTGAGGCACAGAGTTATGCCACAGAGTTATTTTATAGTGCCCGATCAGACTGTCCAACATGTCTACACCACCCATATGCTTGTTATGGTGTTTTACTACAGCTGGACAGTCAATGCTAACTTTCGTTTTAATCTTTCTCTCGTATCTGTCTATTTTCTCTACTGAGTTAACTCCGACGTATGTTGATAGAAACATGATGTTTCTGTTGTCTTTCCATGAAATATTTGAAATTTCTATATTATCATGAAATGTGACATATTCCTCACTTGTGCCTCAAGGTTGTTTTGACATCTATTTATCATTAGTGAGCTTTCATCCTGGAACACGATTTCGTTTAACTGTACCAATGCTGAAAATATCCTGTTTATCCATATAATATTGAAGTTCGGGAGAATTATAGTAATTATCAAAATATAATTAGTAGTTCTTATTTATAGGAATGCTTCTGCAAAATCGTACCACAATATTACTTGAAGCTCCGAGATCAACTTCTTCAGGCAATCTTTTCCTTGGGTCATGCTCACAAACAGTGTAAATTTCAAAATTAGAGGCATAACCAGTTGTACGGCAAAGAATTGATATTGTCGACAGAATTCAATAGTGATCCCCTCAATGCATAAAGATGCACATATGAATCATACCTATTACTGTGCAAAACATAAATATAAAATTGCTCAAATTGAAAAATATCATAACGTGTGATTAGACTTATCTTGCAGCTATACACTGAATATTTTTTCCTTTGTTTAATACTCTTTTTCCGTTTATAAATACAGCTTTCCCACGTGGAATTCTAAAAATCATTCAAACAACAGAATAGCTAAACATAAAGACATAAAATTGCGAATGTGCTGCCGTTTACTAGCAAAAATAAGTGATAAAAGGTAGTTCGGATTGAGGCAAATACGGTAAGCTATGCAGTAGCGGCAAATATTAAATATTTTGGTTTCAGCTTAGTCGAAAATGGTATGATTCATATATGACTCACCATGCAGTGTAGGGCTAGGCAAGGATAGGTGTTCGTTATGCTAGGATAGGTTCCTACGTTTTGAAACTGTTTTTGAAACTTTTTATAATTTATGGTGAGTTAAAATAAATGCTAATAGTCAACCTTTCGAGTCATCCATCCAACCTTCCGGTCTAAAACCCCATAAAGGGAAATAGGATAACCAGCATTTGTAATATATATAAATAACTTAGCGATCGTAGCCTCAAGGTGTTAGTTTAACCCTCTAAAGGCCGGAACCGGCCTAGCTGGCCGAACATTGAGAAGACCACACGGCCAGCCAAAATTCTCATAGATTGCCTCCCACCTAGTGGCTGGTAGGTGGTCATTCTACCAACTGTTCGACGTAACCACACAGTCGTTTTGTTATCTGTTCGATCGTCTTTTATTGCCTAGAACCGATCCCTGAGTACTTTACGACCTGATGTTGATAGAGGGGACTACTGATAGTGGGGCCGCACCCCACCGTAACAAATTTCAGTATAATTGCCAGGATATTCTGTCGGGGAAGGGAAAGCCACTTCTACTTCTCGGCCGGAACGGTCTTTTGGGGAGTAAGCTGCAAAATGGGCCTTTGGTCGACAGAGGGTTAATAGGATTACCCATCGAGTTGAGAAGTAAAAAACTATAAAGCAAAAGAGTTGCAACCGAATTATTATGTATCCATATGCGCCAATAATGAACGCCAAGCAGGAAGAAAAGAATATAACCCATGAGATTGGACCAGCGTTATGACCATTTGAAATACCTCCCGAAAAAATTACAATCAAAGGGTTAAGGAAATCGGCCGTATCTCTTCCGGGGAATGCATGAAAACGCAATTCAAATAAATACGGGGATAGAATAATACGACGAAACTTAAAGATTATGCGTTCGATTTATTTATTCTGTGTACTCTCGTATTTCAAGATAAATTGGGATTAGCAATCTAATTCGACGTAAATAAATGCCTAATTGGAACAGTGGAGTGGAACAGTAGTAGTAAATTTTCATAATTGTTTATCAGAAAAAAATAATCCTATTACAAAATGAACAAATGCTCAGAGATATATGTTTGACATAAACCAGCCAAATTTATTTTGAAAAATAAATTGGCCTGCTTTACCAACTAAAATGCTTATTTTCTTTCATAAAAAATACTCAAAAAAAAAAGAAAAAATATTTCAGAAAAAGTACTCAAGTTCAAGAATATAAAATGTTCAGTTAGAACCACAATATTTTCTTCTATTTCAAACTCTATTAAATCCTTTTGGACGGATGATGTATTTTATAAAAATTATTTTAATGATCAATTAAAGTAGTATATAGATTTTAGTATGGTTTTGTGTACGAACAATTTATATTTGTTCAAAAGATAGGAATGAGAATTTAAAATGGCACGAAAAAATATTTTAAAATAAATTTCGATATTGAATGCTAAAACATTCAGAATAATTTTGCAGTAATTATTCTCAATTTATTTTGGTACGTTTATGAAATAACTGATAATAAGTGCCTGTAATTTTTTTAAAGTACTTCCCTGCTTGATTTTTTTTAAATGTCATAATTTCCTCCGATGCTTCTCTGTTTTTGCAGTATTACTACAGCATACATTTAGTTTTTAAAACCAATATTGATTCTAACACATATTCAAAAGACTTCCAGACTAAAAAATATCGATGTCACATAAGGAATCTAGAATAAATATTTCACTAGTTAAACAACTAAACTTTTATTCGCATGATCACGGAAAAGTTCAACTTATGATTACACATTCGCTTATAATCTCGTGAGTTGGAAGTATTAAGAGGGAGAAATAAAAATTGATATTTAGGCGGGTAATAGCCTTTAACAATTCACGATAAATACTGCTTATCTTGAAAATAACTAATTAGGAATGCGCAGTACAGGAATATGAGAAATAGAAATACATTTCTTACATGAACTAGGAAAATTTTGACTTGAACTTCTGACACTTTTCCCTTTTACGGGAATTATTAAATCCTAATTTTAAGTAAGTATTATAAGTAATTTTAAGTCCGTTTTTTTTAAACTGCACGCCTAAGTCTTGAATTCGTAATAAAATTTTACTTGCAATCTAATTATCTACTTACTACGCAATATTGATAAAAGAGGATTTTAAAATAATTACAAGGTAAAAAGAATTTTAAAATACCATGTTTTTAAATTTTCTGTTGAATCATATAAACTTGACATTTCTATGTATTAATAAATACTTTAAAAAAAAAATTTTGATGAAATATCCCATCAACTTGAAAAAAAATGAAGTTGATTGGAAGTTAACTTGCGTTTAACTTTTTGTCCCCGTCCCTGTCGATAGATGGCTGAACCAGTCTACAAAATAAAATTAACTGAAACTGAATTCAAACTGCTTAAAGATGGCTAAAAGCATTAAAATAATGCATTGTCATCGTGTTCTGAGCTATTCCAAAAGTTTCAAATGTCTAGTTAGTTGGGAAGTTAGCTAACCCTCCGTCGGGCGCAATGGAAATCCTAACACGATCGGGCGCAATTCATCTGCCAGATTAATGTATGCAATGAATGCAATTTTTGAGTGTAAGTAAAGAAAACGTATCAAACTGAACTTTTCACTTATATTCGCGTATATTTAGGCTTTCAGATAACATTTTAATATTTCTTTGCAGTTTTTATTTACAAATTTGAACAAATCATCAAATTGTTCCAAAAATTTTTTTTCTCAAAACCATAACTCGAAATTCACTTTAAATTCATAAAACAAGTCCACATAATCATAAAAATTAAAAATTAAAAGTTATTCATGAGCCAGGTTGAGGCACTTTAAAAGCTGAATCATAACATTTTTCACTTATCATCTTGGCATGCTCCGACCAAAATACTTCATTACATTTCAGACATTTATATTTTGAATAGCGAACTTTTTTCATTTGACGACATTTGAAACACCTCTTCCTCTGTCCGTCGTGGCATACAGATGATGGCACCTACTGATGTTGTGAGGTAGGCTGGAACTCACGTAGTTCATTTTGTAGTTGAATAGGCATTCTCCTTGTTTCAATGCTCCTTTTTCGAAGTTGTTCCAAACACAACTCGTTGCCTAGAACTTTCAAACAACCTCGCCTTCTACTGGAGTTTGAATCGGGATTGTTATTGAACACATATATCACTTCTGCATTAATACCTGCTATATTTAGTAATGCAAAGAAAACCACCATTGGGCATCTTCGTACATTTCTTGCTACATTATAGGTAGCACACAATTTCTCAACTACATCGACTCCAGATTTGGTGGCATTATAATCCAAAATCATTTGTGGTTTTCATGTGACTGCATCAACTTGGTCGTCATCGTGCATGCTTGAAATTACAAGAACATTTTTCCCTTTTTTCGGCACTAATTACACAAGTTAGCAGTTCTTTACAAAACCAAAATGATTACTATTTACAACCCTAGATTTTGTGTTCACAAATTCAGGAGGGAGCTGGCGTTTTTTTTTTTTTTTTCGCAAGGTTCCCAACAATGACAACTTTTTTGCTTTGAGAGCCTGCACTAATTCGTAACTTTTGAACCAGTAGTCGCACGTTATGTTACGTCCTGATCCATACATCGGTTGAACAATTCTCATGACCATGTCTTGTGGCTTATTGCTTATCGCGAAGGGACCTTCTGGCTGTTTGCTTCCATATATCTCGAAGTTATGTGTGCAGAACATTTTTGTATCAACGACAGCTTAAATCTTGATACCGTACTTATAGGGTGTTGATGGGATATACTATATAAATGAGTATATCCCTCGAAACCCTTCCAGTTTTTCATCTACAGTAACATATTTTCCAGGTGAATAACTCTTTTGACAGTTCGTTACCAACAGGTCAAAAATTTCGGGAACTGCTGCTAGTTTAATGTATTGTTTTCTCTGATCTCGCGTATTCACGTTATCCAAGAGAGTTCACTTGATAAGGAACTTGAACCTTTTCAAGTTCATTACCAAATGAAAAAATTGTACAACAAAACCATCTGCACCCCATAACTCTTCTAACGACTGCCTATTGCTCATTAGAATGCCTGCAAGATATATAAAGTCAATAAAACTGCGAAATTCAATCAAATCAATAGGTTTCGAATCCCTTTCTCTTGAAAAGTTTTCTTTTATTTTCTCAATGTATATATTTGTATAATTTACGATCAATTCAATTACGTCATCAGAAAAAAGATTATTCCAGCATTCATTTGGGGACCTTGCATTCCTCGCATTTCCAGTGGGGCCAGGTAATCGCAACAAAACAGCGTGTGCTCTCCTTCTGATTCTAGCTGAAGTCTTCACTTTTGACTATTTAGTTCCATCCTTACCTACATAAAATTCTTGACAAGCTGTTTCGTCTTCATCAGAGCTAACACCGTCTTGGTCAGTATCAGAATCCTCTTCTCTTTCTTCTACATTTTCTTCAGTATTAGTGTCAGACTCGTCATTTCCCCTGCCCTCATTAGCCACTATTTCGTCTTCATCCCACAAAATACGATGGATTTCAGCGAAATCTGCAGTGTTCCGCAGGTCAAACTTTCTAGAAGGAGGTTCTCTTAATGTTGAAGCCATTGGGAAATTGTTGAAGCCATTGGTCGGGATTGTATATAAAAGAATGAAAATCCTTGTTGGTTCACACGCATGCTGTACGCTTGTTGGAATTCGTCTTGAAAGGCAGTATGTTCTGCTTTATTGAAATAAGTTGCTGTTAACATGCCACTCGACAATCTTGTTGTAGTTACATTGCCATCGGGTAACCTATTAGCAGTGCCTTTGCTACGCCGTTGAAACAGGGGCAGCCGCCCAGTGTCTACTACGGAAAAAGGGGCCTAAAATGCTGTATTTATTTTATTATTTTCCCAAACCTAATTAAAAAAGGGGCTCAAATGTAAATTTTTGCCCAGGGCATACTAATGGCTAGTTAGGTCACTGCCTATTAGTTATATGTTTTAATAAAGTTATAATTCAAAAGTTTGAATTCAGTATTTTAAAAATTTCAGTCAAAAATCGGAGGACCCTGAAAGTTAATGAAAGTATTTTTAACTAGTATGAAATGAGTTTTCCCTCCACGTAGTTTCTAATTATATATCCATTCTAACGTAGCATACCATCAAATTACTTAACTACTGGAAATGTAATTTAGTTGATTTGATTATTAATTTATTTATTTACAATAGTAATGCAATACATATACATGTCCTTCCCAGCTGGAAGTGTGTTAAAATATTTTAAGCCAATAACTACCCATAGACAGATTTGTAACTTAATGCTAATACTTTTAAAATCAACATGAAAATGACAAATTTCGACATCTTCTTTATTTTTGTACCACAATACGTGACAGACAATGTTTGTATCCATAGTAATGCATAGTATTCCATAGTAATGTCTGGATGACTGCACTTTGTCAGGCATGAGTAAGAAATTAGACAAATTTCGTTTTAAAAATTCCTTCCCATCAAGCGCTCTCGCCAGTGATGCCTAGCTGAGGATCACTGGAAATATATATTTGTGCTTTAACCTTTTCCTTACGGTGTGGCATAGCATGTATCCCAAGAGTACGGGACCAAGAATGAATATATATATATATATATATATATATATATATATATATACATATATATATATATAATCAGTATAAACTTCAGATCCTTTACTTTAGACAACTTTTACATGATATTTTTATACTATTAAAAACTCAATGTCATGTTTACTTTAGACTCATAAATTTGTAAGCTTCAGAAAAGAAATTTTGAAATATTTTAGCAAGTGTTCCAAAGATTTGGTTTTATGTTTTTAGTATGTCGACAGGTCATACGTTTATAAAATTCTCTATGAAGCCTGAAAGTTTATATGAAACATTTTTATAAGGGAACTATATAACTGTTGATATTTTTTTTTATCTCAGGGATGTATACAGAATATTAAACGTGATATTTTTCAATCATTTATCATGTCTGAAACTTCGGGAATCTTTTATCATTGCATGTTTCTGTTTCCTTTTAAGAAATTTATTTTTGTTTTATAGGTATTTGCAAGATTGTGTGCGCGTGTGGGGGAAAGTTCATTATTAAATGAAAGGAACATATACTTCTCGAAAATGTTAAAATATCTTTTTATGTGCATAAACCTGATGTTTGCCGTGTGATAGGAATGTATTCAAACAATTGATGATTTTTATATTTTTTAATTTATTTAACATGTTCATTTTACTATATTGTGTTTTTACAACTTCTCTTGTAACGGTGATTTCAGTGCAAATATGAGTTTTTATTAAATATCGGATCAAATTAAATCGAAGCTATAGTTTTTATAACAGGAACCCTAGTTTTTATTTACGATTAAAATCCGAAAAATTTATATTCAATTATTCAATTGATAGTACGAACAGTAAATTTTCAAATTAGCAGATATTAATAAATAAGGCATTTTTCTTATGAAGTCGGTTAAATGATACCATATTTAGTTGCTTGTATTTCGCTTTAATACGTTTATTAGTTCCAGCTACCTTATTTATGTGGATTATACATATTTTATACATAAGGTATAAAAACATTGTGTGGTTTAAAATGAAATTCCGGTAGAAGAAATTTAAATATTCCCTAGAAAACTCCATGTTTTTCACAAGTATAAATAAATAATTATGTTATACTTATTTTAACCATAATTAAAATTTATATTTCCATTTTTTTCAGTTTTCTTTGACATTCAGGATTTGAATAAAATATCTGTCAATACGTAAAACTTTTTAATATTTCTTTTGCTGATGTTTGTATTCGCAGAAAAGAATCTCAGTTGCATCAGAAATAAATTTCAAGTCCTAAAAAATTTCCCTACATGGATACATAACTCATTAGGGTTACAACAATACTATCAGGGTATTAACTAAAATTTCGTCGAAGTTTACACAATAAAAAGACTTAAATCACTGCAAAAAAATGACTATTACATAAGAACGCATTTTTATTCCATCTCTCACCGTCTCATTTTTCAAATGGAAAACAGTGTTGCCAATTTATTCAGAAGAAAAAATGATATTTCAGGAGTGATCAAAACCACTGAGTCAGGAGTTCACAGCACATGCTGCTACAGATTCAAATATAAGCACTAATCATAACAGACGCTTTTTTACGGTATTTGATATAATTTCTTCTATGTTCTTGAAACCACGGTAGTTCTTTTTTCAAATATATGACATCTTGAATGTTTTCATCCGGATATTTAACCCAGCTTAATTTTGATTGTTTTTAACGTAGGATTACGTTCCTTCATAACGGTCAGCGGTAAAGCAAAATTTATGACGCTAAAACCATCGTCGCGAGTTATAAATCAAGAGTGGCAGAGTAGACATATGTGACTTACTTTTCGTATCACCCACCTATACTCCATAGGGTTATGACTCATATTTTTTTCGTATGTAGGAATTTTATTGTAAAAAAAAGAGTAAGCAATGATAAGCAATCCTACGTTAATACCCCGCGGTAGTTTCGTTAGAAGAAACTACCAGAAATTTTGTTTTAAACATTTAGCTCTAGGTATTTTTTGAAGGAGGGTAGATAACTAGTCTTTTTTTACTTTCAAGAGTTATAAATTCACGATTTTCTCCGATGCTTTACTTTCACAGTGAAAGCATTTTAATTAGCTGGTTTAAATGTGACATAGTTCGTTTTACTTATATATAGACGACATATTAGTAATGTGCGCTACACCATTTTTTCTTTTGCATCTGTTCATTCATAACTGTGCGTTATATAATGCTCTTTACCATGGATTTCTAGTTTATTTGACAACAAATAATTAGCAACCCACCATATTTTTCGGTCCTTAAGACGTATCTTTAAAAAAATCGACGTTTAAAATTGGGTTATGTCAAAAGGTTCAAAAGTAACGTTCAAATAAAATGAATATTTTATTATATACATATTATATTTATTTTACATATCTAATTTATTATATTAATTAAATATATATATATATATATATATATATATATATATATAAATATATATATATATATATATATATATAATATATATATATATATAATATATATATATATATATATATATATATATATATATATATATATATATATATATATATATATATATATATATATATATATAATATATATATATATATATATATATATATATATATATAATATATATATATATATATATATATATATATATATATATATATATCTTTGTTAAATAGGAAATTGAAACTATGTTTATATACCTAATCAAATACAAAATATTCTTTTCTAAAAGTTCTCCCACAATTTGAAGTGCCTCTTATGGTCTGAAAAATATTGTATTTTAAAAAAATATCGATTTTTTTCAGCTGATGTTCGCTTTTGGTTTGTCATCCTCTTAGGTAGCCATAGTCATTTTTTTTATCGGACCACATACATAACTTTGCGACATTACTCGGGCTGCAACATGACACACAATTCCTCATAATAAGACTGTAAAATATGAAGCTGAAAAACGAAATGTATTCAAACGTTTATTTAATTTTTAGTGTGCATTTTGACGCCGTGACAAACTTTTGACTACTTAGACAAATTAGGTTTATAATTGCTACATGCTATTCTAAATACGTCATCAATGTGGGAATCAGTATCCGATTTCTATTCACGTTTTATGAATAGTTCAATTTGGAATATAATGATACACAAATATACGTTCAGGCGTATACGTGAGCAGCAGGTGGAAGCATTTTTGTACAGTCTTTTCTCTTTCAGAAACTAATATCCAAAGTGGATATTAGTTTCTGAATATTTAGTGGATATTCAGAAACTAATATCCACTAAATACACGAAAGTACCAACCTGATATAATCAGTGCGAGTGTTTCGGACCGCACATAAAATCTTGCCCGGGCCGAACTTTGAACAACATTTTCTCGGTAAAATTAAAATTAACTAAATAAAGAAATATCATTTACATTGCTGAGCTTGTGATCTGTTGTGTTGTATATTATGAATGTAGACTCTTAGACAAAAAAAAATAATACCCACCAAGAAGGAGTTATCCGGATGGGGCGAAAATCGGTAGATGTGATGTACATGTATAGAAAAATTTGAGAAAAAGAAGGATGATTTATTTAAGAGAAATATCTTCACAAAGGGAAAATGTTAAGGGGCACCGCGAGCTCATCCCCCTTTCTCTAAGCCGTCTATGAAAGGTCCTTACGATCACTGAAGCCCGTGTTGCATGTACGGTCGATGATAAGGATGAATCTGGGGCTGTGAGTGCTGCCCTGACGATTGCTCGGTCCTCACGTTCTGTCGTTTCTCTTTGCCGACCGCTTCTTTCTTGACGTTGAGTTCTGCCACGGTTCATCCATTCTTGCAAACATCGTTTAATAGTGGCATCGCTCCTATCCAAATATCGACCGATTCGCCGATTAGAACAATCGGGTTCTTTGAGACCCACAACACGTCCACTCTGAAATGCTGGCATCTACGTATGTTGTTTGCACACCTGTATGCAAAGCATAGTTACTATCTACCATAGTACACGTAATGAAATTCGCAAAGGATTTATGACCTAGGATCGAAATTTCTCCTCTTTAATATCCTGCCAGTTGTGAAGTTAATATGCGTTGCAGAGTCACATGTTCATTCAGTGGCCGCCAAATTTTAAAATTTTACATTTTCCATCGAAACCTGTATGAATATCAATTTGTGTCCCATTTGCATTACCCCCTCTTGGTGCGTCGTTTTTATTTGTCTAAGAGTGTAAATCCGTCAAATTTCATAACTAGGAGAAAGCGTAAGCCAGATATACATATCCATCTAAACATCATGTCTATGAAATACGTTGGCTATGAACTACGCGCTCTGGTAATCAAAATTTCAATTTAGACACTGTTTAATCTGTTAGTTCAGGATCTCCCATAAAATGTATTATATTTTATATATTTTTCATGCTCGGATTTTCAAATGAGTATTCAAATTTTATAGAAGCAAATTATTGAATTATAAGTAATAGAATTTTATTCCTCATCTAATCAAATTTTGGTCTGAACTAATCAAAAGATCAACATACCTATAATTTTGCTTAAGACGGCTGTATACTAGCGCTATTATATTTAATCACCTCAGTGTTATCCTATGGATTAACTACTTCCACGAATTGCCGACTGGGATTTAAATTTTTTTCTCAAATTGTACACCTTTATAGAAGAAGAATTGTTGCAATCGTTGGACAATTCTAGTATGTTTTTTAAGGCAAATAATGTTTTTAAATTTAAATTATTAGGAGGAAAATATAGTATGATGTGTTTCAAACGTTCATAACACAGGCCTGCAAAATTTGAGTTATAGAAAAGTGCTTGCAATGTAATGACTGGATTTTATATTATTTGGTGTGTTGATTTCAAATATTACATCCATTTTTCTCAATCACGTAAGGATTTTTCACAAAATGGGCTTGAATATATGGACAAGAAAGCCTACAGTACATATTCTGGGGATAAGAAGTCTAAATATTTTTAAGTGTTTTATTTACGAATGAATTAATATATCAAACAGTTGGAAATGATTTTCTAAATATATATTAATTAGAAAGTATATTAATTAGAACATTTAATGGTTACCATTGTTTAATATATCCTTGATTCATATATCTTTAAAGCTTTCTTTTCCCTTTTCCCTGAAAGCTTGTTTTGGCACTTAGTCTGTTGTAGTTATTACGCGGGACTTCTCTGTGTAGCATCCAACAGTAGTCCCCATCATATTGACTTTTCATCTACCTTGATATCTATCCTGCATATCTTTGATATCTTGGTGCAATTAGTGAAGAACAGGGTTAAAGATATCACCAAGATCACTAACTGCACCAAAAAGGGAAAGTAGTCCAAATGCAAATTCAAAAAGAGCACTTTCAAACTCATTGAACAACCCAAGTCTTCATTAACATGTTTTCCACGATAGATTTATAGTTGGGGTCCTTAACATTCCCGAGGAATTTTGTGACGACTTCCTTGAAAACTCTCCAAGCCTCTTTTTCCCTCGAAACAATTTTACTTTCAAACACTTCGTCTTTAAAAAGTTTCCGAATATCTGGACCTACGAAAACACCTTCCTTTATTTTTTCTTCCGACAGTCCTGGAAAATTGTTGCCTAGGTATTTAAAGCACTCTCCTTCTTTCGATAGAGCTTTAACAAATTGTTTCATCAAGCCAAGCTTAATGTGAAGTGGAGGCAACAGGACTTTCCTGGGATAAATCAAAGTTTCCTTTATTACATTTTTGTTTCCAGGTGTTAATGATTTCCTTTGCGGCCACTCCTTTTTGATCCAATTATATTTTTTTATCCCGACTATCCCATTCACACAAGAAGCAAGGGTACTTAGTGTTTCCTGCTTGTTGTCCAAGAAGCATGGAAAGCACTTTTAGATCGCGCATATCATCCATCTTTATATTTCAAATGGGTGAGAATCAAAGCTAAATTCTCGTAAGATTCTTTCAGGTACACAGAATGTCCTAATGGTACTGAAGCATACTACTGAAGCATACTTGCTGCCATTAGGCAGAAGCACTGCTTTGAGGCTTCTTTTTGGGGTCAATCAAGGCCTCCTCTCGTCCACGTCATACTGTAAATCAAAATCCTCCATCAATTCACGGACAATGTTACAGTAAACCAAGCCACTATCTCTAGAAAAGTATGGAACGAAATATGTTTCTCTTTTTCTGAACCATGATAAAGAGGTACCATGAGCCAATAAATTATTTTGCTTTAGCCTAGAGCCAAGAGTTTAGCAGATTCTTTATATTGTTTCTTTTTTCCGTTTTTTTCGCACCAGAAACAGAAAAATCTCCAGTTTTCTCCAGTAATGACGACTTATTATACCATATGCTCATCCCCTTCCTTAATTAACACAATCGATTTGTGGCTACGAAAATCAAATTTTTCATTTTGTGATATTTTTAATTTTTACAATTTTTAATTTTTTGATAAAATGGTACGTCATGGAATTTTTTTACTATTTTTCCTGAAATCAGCGTCCAAAAATCTATCAGTATCAGCTATTGTTTTCTAAACAATTTTTGTTGGTTGCAGGCCTGTGTAATTTGCTTTCGCGGTTTAATTCTAAACTTATTCGATATTTTCATTAAACCATGAACTCTTCACGACTTTCACTATATGACATTTCCACGTCACGCGCGGAAGAATGCATGAAGGAAAAATACCAGATATTGCTTAAACTGAAGGATATGGAAAATAACTAAAATTAAATAATGTCTGTTTCATCTTACATGGAATGTCAGACAAGAACCTTGAGGCTTAAAGTTTCTCACAGGTGGTTCCATCCTGCCATGACGAAAAGAAAAAATGCTAGGAAAGAATATTATATCACAAAAGTTGTGAAGATAGAAAAAGGAAGTGTAGCACTCTTCATTGCGAAATTGGATGAGAACATTAAATGAACATTTTATTTATTTCCAGAGGAAAACATTATATATATATATATATATATATATATATATATATATATATATATATATATATATATATATATATATATATATATATATATATATATATATACATATATATATATATATATACATATATATATATATACACACATATATATATATATATATATATATGTATATATACATATATATACATATATACATATATATACATATATACATATATACATATATACATATATATACATATATACATATATATATATATACATATATATATATATATATATATATATATATATATATATATATATATATATATATATATATATATATATATACATATATATACATATACATATATATACACATATATATACATATATATATATATATATATATATACATATATATATATATACATATATATATATATATACATATATATACACTCATGGACAAAAAAATTAGCGCACCAAGAAGGAGTCGTCAAAATGAAACGAAATTTTACATACGTAATAACTACTTTGATATAAGTAAAGGATAAGAAAATCAAAGAAAAAGGATAATTTATTTCATAGAGAAAGGCAAAAGAACGGAGGAGTTAATACTCCGTTGGACCCCCTCTAGCGCGAATGCACGATGCGATACGATCGGGCATTGAGTCATACAAGTTCTGAATGATGTCTTGAGACATTTCGTTCCATATTTGCTGTAACCTTGTCTCTAGTTTGTTCAAACTCGTGGGATACCCAACTCGTCGTCTCAAATGATCCCAGATATGCTCGATTAGAGACAAATCTGGGGATCGGGCACACCAAGGAAGGGTAGTAACAGTGCGGAGACAGTCTTGTGACACCCTTTCTGTATGAGGCCGAGCATTGTCTTGTTGAAAAATGGCTCCTGGGAGCCGTTGCATGAGTGGCAACACATGTGGTTGCAGGATTTCATGAACATACCGCTGGGCTGTCATGGTGCCACGGAACAATACTAGGATTGACCGTGTATTGTAGGCAATGGCACCCCATACCATCACACCAGCTGTGGGAGCGATGTGGTGCTGAACAGCAAAGGCAGGATTGAAGCGTTCACCACGAGTTCTCCACACACGAACACGATTGTCATCACTGCCGAGATTGAATCTTGATTCGTCGCTAAAGACGACCTGGTTCCATTCCGCTGCAGTCCAGCTTCCTCGTGCGCGTCAAAACTCCAAACGGAGGTGTCGATGGGTGGGCTTCAAGGGCAGCACACGTAATGGGCGCCGCGATACAAACTGTCCTTCAGCCAGGTGCCTTCGTATGGTTCGAGAAGATACAGAGGCCCCTAGTGAAGGTGCTAACTGTGCCTGGATGGCGGCCGATGAAGCAGTTGGCTGTCCGCGTGCATTTCTTACGATGTGGCGGTCTTCTCGACGACTGGTCTGTCGAGGGCGTCCTGAGCCTGATCTTCGTGTACATGACATCTCTCGGGTCCACTGGTCCCAACACCTCCTCACAACACAATCAGAGCGGCCTAATTGACGAGCTACTCGCCTAGCTGACCACCCAGCTTCCATCATCCCGACGATTCTCCCCCTCTCAAACTGCGACAACTGCTTATATTGTCTTCGAACACGGCGTAATGGCATGTCTATCTCAGCTCTTACTTTGTAAATGATTCAGCACACTAAAACAAGCTTTGGTTACCTGTTTTATACTCCACGGAGTACGATGTTCAAAACCCACTACCGGCTATACGTAATGCGCAATCACGCTGCATTTCTAATCATTTGCATATCTCCCCGACATGTACCTTCATTGCAAGTTTCGTTACAATCCCGCAATTATTTCTTGGTGCGCTAATTTTTTTGTCCATAAGTGTATATATATAAATATATATATATATATATATATATATATGTATATATATATATATATATATATATATATATATATAATATATATATATATATGTACATATATATATATATGTACATATATATATATATATACATATATATATATATATATATACATATATATATATATATATATACATATATATACATATATATATATATATATACATATATATATATATATACATATATATATATATATACATATATATATATATATATATATATATATATATATATATATATATATATATATATATATATATATACATATATATATATATATATATACATATATATATACATATATATATATATATATACATATATATATATATATACATATATATACATATATATATATATATATTATATATATACATATATATATATATATATATATACATATATATATATATATATATATATATATATATATATATATATATATATATATATATATATATATATATATATATATATATAACTAGTTTATACTATTTATATAATTTCGTCCTCTTCTTCGAACTTTTCATCTCTTTTACATCAAAAGTCTCATTCCGCTAACCGAAATAACACATGTGTATACGCATGCAAACATTCGAAATAGTGGAAACTACAGAAGATAAGATTCCCCTTATATGATCTTTAAATTTATCCATATATGTCTAACGACAAATTTCTTAACTATACTCGACATATTCAACGGTAATTAAAGTGACAAATTGTACTCTTTCCTTATTTCATTGCAACTGTAATATTTTTAGACTAAAACTGTTCTCAGTTGTTTAAAGTACATGTATTTAGACTTCAGTGACGAATTTCCAAGAATTCCCCGATCCATTCTAAGATATTTATGTCACCTATGTAAAAGATGCATAAACTGTCACTCCTCATTTAAAATAAGCCGGTTAAATTCCTTTTCTTTACTCTGTAAGTCAGTTTGTAGTTTCGCGTCGTTGGGGTAGTTCAACTTTTATTTCTATAAAGCTAATGAAACCTGCATATTTACAACACTCACCATTTGCTCCTACTAAACTTTATTATTAGACGATATTATTAGGCCCATATTATCAGACCCATATTATAGACCCATAAATTGTCACAATGAGGGATTATTGTTCAATTATTGTCTTAATTAATTTATCTTAGGTTTTCTAACGTACAAAGATAAGACCAACTGCATTTTCTAAACGTATATGCTGCATGATGGATCAATTAATATTTTCTGCCATAAGCATGATAAGATTATATTAGCTAATATTTGTCTGACGAGAATAGTAAAGTGTCTTTTAACTATTTGGACTAATTAACGAACTTTATTAATATCACATTATTATGTAGTCTAAAGAAGGACTACGAATGCACATGAAAGGAAAAATTAATCTTATCTAATTTCTATTATGTAAAGTATTTAGCCTCACGTGGTGCCTGATTGCAATTGAAAATCGATATATATATATATATATATATATGTGTGTGTGTGTGTGAGTATATATATATATATATATATATATATATATATACTCACAACATTTCTCCTTATCAAATCTCCTCTAAGATGTATTGGAGCACACGTAAGAAATTTTAAAATGTAATTTGAAATTCATCAAAAGTGCAAATTTAAAGTATAATACTCGGTACGCTTTAATTACGAAAATAAGGAAATAAATATGAAAGAAATAGAGATTTTTTTAAAAAAATCTGCATTTTACGACTGTTATTAACTAGAGAAGTTAGTCTTGTGCTTGATTGAGGACTCTTTCCTTTGAGATTTCAAAATTTTATAATCTTCCTTCCGGGTTTAATTTGGCGAAAAAGTGTATCTTTTAATTGGGAAAAGTGTCTTTGAAAATGAAACCTCTTTTTTCTTCTGTATGAATGAATATCGATATGAGCAGGGAAAAGTTCCTTTCCTTTCAAAATCAAGATTAGGTTCAAAGGAGGGAAATGACGAGTAACATATAAATATACTTAATTGCAGTTCAATTTCCAAAATTAATTGGGTTTTAATATGAAAATTTAATATATGCACATTTTATTTATTTACAAATGCCAGGCATTTGGCATTTAAGTCATTAATCTTTTCTGCCTTTCTAATACCTTTAAACAATGCTATGGAAACCATTAAGTGCAATGCAAGTGTCAGTATCCTGACTGTTCATAAAGTGTCCACAATAACACACGTAAAAATTAGAAGTGTCCTTAATAAGTTCCGAATTTTAATGTTTACCAGCATTGCATTGTTACATACATATGCTTGGTGCTAGTATCTCAATAATTACAAGATAAAAATAACTTTTTATAAACCATGTTTTTAAATTTTCTGTTGAATCATATAAACTTGACAATTCTATGTATTAATAAATACTTTAAAAATTTTTTGATGAATTATCCTATCAACTTGAAAGAAAATGAAGTGAATTGGAAGTTAACTTGTTTTTAACTTTTCGTTCTCGTCCGGGCCGGTAGATGGCTGCACCAGTCTACAAAACAAAATTAACTGAAACTGAATTCAAATCTGCTTAAAGATGACTAAAAGTATTAAAATAATGCATTGTCCCCGTGTTCTGAGCTATTCTAAAAGTTTCAAATGTCTAGCTAGACGGGAATTTACTTAAAAATCGATTACAAGATTTTTTTTGGCTAATGTCCCTGTGGGATGACGACATTACACCCCAGTCCGGTGTACATATGAATACAAGACATAGAAACAGACAAATGACAGAAGAATTTCAATGACAAACGATGACACCGGCGATGGACGATGGGTTGCAGCACCCCTTTCTAGCAGGGGCTCCATTTGCAAGCGGAAGACTGACCGGTTCCCCAGAATACAGCCAAGTCTTATGCGGGAATCAAACCCACACCCCCGGCGTGGCATTTAACTACTTAGCCACTGGGCGACGATTGCAAGATTTGTACTAGACAAACACGCAAACACACACAAACAAACAAGAAAGCGAGTTAATAAAAACATGGTAAAAATAAGGTATCGTCCTTGCTTGGGTCAAGTGACTAATGCGAATGTGAATGCACGTGTTTGCATACCATGTACGAAACAACCGCTTGCTAGGAGAGGATTTTTTTTAAGTGGTTCTCTTGAGACATTCGTGCAATATGCTGCGGAAATTTTTGACTGCTTCTTAACTGGGAACACCACACAGATGTGTCAAGATTACCCCTTTGGTGCCATTTCAAGTTTGATCGAGCAACCAGATGGGTGACATATGGAAGAGTTCCGTACCTTCCCTTATTCCTCTGACCACATGGACGTCATCAGTTATCATCCACAAGTATATTTTTATAGTAAATCTGTTGTTGCTGTTGCAGTTTCTAATGCCCTTCGGCCAGACATATTCCAGATCAGATCCATATATGCTAGTGGGCTGAAGCGGGAAGTTCAGGCTTATAAGGCTCGGTGCACACGAGCGATCCGGTGCAGCAACGACACCGGATTGCTCGTGTGCACTGAGCCTAATGACATCACATGGGTCAGAGTCCTATTTAGCCAGGTGCAACCTCCATTTCGGCCAAGCACTCCCAGGGGCGACATCTGGAACGATCGTACCCTCTACCAATCACTCTGGTCAACGGCCATACCATGCTGAAAACACCGGTTCTCGTCCGATCACCGAAGTCAAGCAGCATCGGGCGCGGTCAGTACTTGGGAGGGTGACCACCTGGGAACACCGCGTGCTGTTGGCATCTCTTAAGGGCGCGGTAGCCCGGTTGGCAAGAGCAGCGGGCCAGTGATCTGAACGTCCCTGGTTCGAGGCTCGTCGCTGCAAATCTACCGCCGTGTCCACTAATGGTGGCTGGGGCACGTAAAATAGGGCGTGGCTACAATGTCCTCCATGTTCTCAAATTTACCTCTGGAGGTGCGGGGTCAAGTGTTCCGGTCTCGTCACTTGGCTCGGTTCAAAATTACGGGACCGGTCATTTAGCCAAGTCGGACTCCGACCCTTGCGGTGCTATTAAAAACCGGAGCCGCACCTTCATCGCCCATAGCCTTCGGGACTTGACCTGATGGTACATGTCGGTCAAGGGGCATCAGCTACAACAACAACATCACTCTGATCCCATAAATGCACGTTCTGTGCTACGGATTTAACGTGTCCATATTCTGCCTAGACAAGAAGATACTTATTAGCACTCGACGGGATTTGAACGGAGCACCTTCCGTCAGAAACCCAACGTGCTACCCCTAGGTTACCCCCTGCCCAGGAGATAATAGAAAGAATTGTAGGCCTTATTTGAATAGTGGTCCAATTCCATTCTTGTACTTTTTGTGATACATATCCTTAAAGTCTAATGAATGCTGAGAAATGGCTGCTGAAGTCTGGTTTGTAATGTCCTCTGTTGGCAACAGAAATAAGTTGGAGGTGTTCAAGTTTAAAAATAAGATAGAAATGACCTGTATGAACATGAAAGTGAGGTTAACTCCATTTTGTTTAAGTGGAGTTTGACCACTATTCAATTAAGACCTTTAATTATAGCTGTGGATTGCGAACCCAGCTCATAAATAATATATTATTGTCTCGTGTAAGGTAAAGGGTTATTCTCGCATGGGGGAATTTTAGATTTTGAATGTCATGTGTTGCATACACGACCATATACTTTTAATATTTTGCTGTAATTTGGCTGTATAAAATCTGCATTGAGATTTTTATACCAGGCAAAAGGACAAATGACCATTTCCTTAACTTGGCTTACAGAATAGGTTTTCTCCTCCTCTGCTTTAAAAAAAAAAGCGGTATTAGCTTTCGAAACTCAAATCAAGCATTTTTTCTTTTTATTATAACATTAAGGTGTTCCTATTTTCTGATTGGTACAAATAGTTGTGGGGCAAATATTTCTGCTAAGAGAAGTTTTTTTCACTACAATGAGCATAGGCGAACACTGCGCGTATTTAATTATTTCTGTTACATCCCAGCTTAAACTAGTTTCTACGATAATTGTTTTTGCCATCCAATTCTTAACAATAATCTGTTGTATTTTCTTCAATCAACACTGACTGTAACATCATATTCATATTAGTAAAAACCGAACAAATGAACTCTGCAGTTCAGAGACAGGATCGGAAGCACTTGACATTTCCAACATGCGAAATAATTTCCTACTTTGAATATCATTCTTTAGCAATACAACATACGACCACAACAACATTCTAGAACCTACCATCCAATCTTACGACTAAAATATGCGAGTAAAAATTGCAAATGAGTTTGCTGATCCTTAGTCGCTGTAACGCTTTGCTGTTAAAGACTGATATTCAAAAGGCAAAATATCCTTACATGTTGAAAGCTGTTTAGTAATTGAGATCCTGTCTTCAAACTGTAGAGGTCATTTGTTTAATTTCTTTTATTATGAGGAAGTTATTGGAATCGGACTAGAATGAAGAAAGTACAATAGATGATCTTTTAGGGATTTAATAGTGAAAAATATAATTGTAGAAACCAAACTTAATAGAAATATTTTTTTTTCTACAGCATTAGTGATTTTAAGTGTTATTACTAGGGAATATTATGTAATATCCTTGCTTTCAATTACACTTTTAGTCATACCTTAAAGTATAAGCAGAACAAAATATTTCCTCTTACAAATTATTCTTTAAATATCCGTTAAATTAACGGGAAATTAATCACGGTGTGGATGCAAGTATTTGTCAAAAATTTTAACCGTATAATGTAGTGCTGCCTGCAAAATTTTCTGATCATATCTCGAAGTCAAAAGAATGTATTTTTTGAGTCTGAAAATGGCTAAAACGTATGATATCTGGGAATCTGACAGCAGACTTTCGAGTCTGCAGGAGCACAGTGGTGCTGTCACAATAGGGGAGCGATATATTTCAGCTCTCTTGACGATAGAAAGAAGAAACCTTTCAGAAAATTCTGTCAAGTATAGGATTATTAAATGTCATTAGAGTTTGTATTTTCTTTCTTTACTGTCACGTAGAAGTTGCTTGAAGTCACGCCACTGGTTTAAGACAGGCTGCATTGACTTAAACTAACTTTATAAAAGACGGTTTCATAACCATTAATATATACAGTAGGTTAAAAATGACTGTTAAATAGTCTACATCAGCCATATTAAACCTCTTTTTCATGCATATGTTTACTACGTTACGCGGGCCTAAACATAATACACTATACCTCATAATATTATAATGTAAAAATTAAAACTCAAAACTTAAATGTATTTAATTTAGGTTTTGAGTGCTGAGACAAACTTTTGGCTGTGTAAGTTGCTGAGACTATCTTTTGGATGTATTAAGATGCCGAGACAAACTTTTGGCTGTTTAAGATGCTGAGACAAACTTTTGGCTGTTTAAGATGCTGAGACAAACTTTCAACTCTATAAGATGCTGAGACTATCTTTTGTGTGTATAAGATGCTGAGACAAACTTTTGGCTGGTAAAGATGCTAAGACAAACTTTTGACTGCATAAGACAAAAGACGTTATTTCTTGCTACATGCTATTCTCATTACGTCAAGGTAAGAATCAGTAAGTCGATTTCTATACCCGTTCTTCGCATATTTAATTTTGAAATAGGATGATTCCCAAATATGAACTAATTTGAACAACTTGGGCCGCAGGTTGTACAATTTTGCACACTTTTACATTTTTCAGGCACAGATTTCCAAAATTATGTTCATAAAAGCACCTGCCTGATAATGAATGTATGTGTTTCGGGCCGCACATAAAAGTTTAATGGGCCGCTTGGAGCCTCTGGGTAGCAGTTTGAGTATCCCTTGTCTACCTACATCAAACTCAAATATAAAAACACCTAAAAAATTATACGAAAATTTAGAAATAAATATAAAACAAAATCTCTTGAATTCTCGTTCTGGCTCAATGTAACTTTCGTTCATTTTGGCACAGTCAATGAAAAAAAAAATTAAATTAACTTTTATCATAATCATTACTTGCCATTAAATTTAAAATCATTGCTTTTGAAAAAAAAAATATCTTAAAAACATTCTGGTGAAAAAACAGTTTATTTTTTCTCTATTGAAAAGGATTTTCCGAAATTTTAATACTGAATATCTCAATGACAAAATACCCTAGGAATAGTGAGTCTCACTGACTAAAAGCACGTCGAAATTGTTATCTATAACAAACTATTTAACTTGGGAAATTTTAGATCAAAGTCAATTGGCGTTCCAGAGGCCAATAGGGAGAGAATTCAAGCTATTAGCCGGAAAAGCAAAAGCGAAAGAAAACGGGGGACATTATCCCTGAGTAGACGGATCCCTGTCTATACGAAAGCATAACAATGCTCTCGTATAGACAGAATATTTTGTCCATCGGATGCGATTCGTTCCTGAAGGAAGGTAATGCTTGTTTAAAAGCAATAAAAACAAGAAGTTTGTCGTACTTATGATATCATAAGATATTTTAACAAGTTGGTAACAGAATTGTCCTCGCAACCGGGGATCGACGATTTAGCAGGGGCTTGGCGAGGGGGGTCCTTTTTGCCAGAGACTGCGCTCGCAAATGAAATGGTTGGGTCAACCGTTTTACTTACAAAGGTGTTGGGAGAAGTGGTATTCATAACTTTCTTAGCTGAAATATTGGTTGGTTTAGTTTTCGTCCCAATCGATTGGAACTTTGAGCAATTCCTGTAGTTTGCCAGATGTGGTCATCCACAGTTGCTGCACTTACATGGATCTTCTGGCGCTTGTCTCCAAAAAACTGAGCCAGTACGGTGAGCCTGGCCACCATTTACACAACGAGGTGCAAGTCTACATGCAGTACTACAGTGTTAGAAATCATGGCAGTCAGGAGGAACACCAAAGTTCAAGGTAGTAGGGTTTACGGAATTCCTAAGCATTGCGCTGCTTTCACCTCCAATCAAGGGAAACAACTAAATTTTATTATCGACCATATATATCCCCTCCCAGTAAAAAAAAACTCTGTTGTTCAATTTTTCTAAAATTTTCAGCTCCAATAATTTCTACATTACTGCTGGCTATTTAAATGCACATAATATATCCTGGAACTGTCACTACACTAATCCTTCTGTCCGAGCCCTTCAAAAATTCATTACTGGTAATACGGACATTAAATTTCCCCTCCCTCTCCTACGCACTTTTTTTAAAGATGGCTCCTCCACTATCGGCCTGTATCATATTAAAAATATTCCTTACCCTTTCACTAGTGAAACTCTTGATATTTTTTACTCGGACCACCTCCCCGTTTTAATTACTTTTGATCAACATGTCGATATTCCTAATTCGCTATAAGCTGCCTCCGCTATATTCTGCTATAAATCGAATTTTGACCTGCTTTTTAAAAATTTTATTTGTCTAACGATTTTTAAATACTGGTAAATTTGAGAAGAAAAATCTTTGCTAAAAACTGACGAATCGGAGCATTAGGTAGGACTGTCTCTATGGCCATTTCCTAAATGTACTCTTTTTAAGAAGGGGGAGGCATTATGAAACAACATGTTCCCTTTATTCTTTCTTTATTCAACTCAAATAGATTTTCTATAGGCCCGAGGTAGCCTAGTGATTACGTGTCGGCTATCGATCGTGAGGGTGCTCAGATCGAAGAACCTCTTTCATACCTCTCTGTCTAGGCAGGATAGGAGGAAGGTTAAATCCGTAGACCGGAAAATTCCTCTATGAGATCGGATAAGGGGAAAGGTACGATCATCCCCTATGTCGCCCCTGGGGGTGATCGGTTAAAATTGAGTGGACACCTGGCTCAATCGGACCCTGACCCACGGATGGCATTATAGCCCGATAGCCCAATAGCCCAATATGGACCTGGTCTGAAATATTTCCGGCCTGGGGCCATTTGAAACAACAAAAATTTACTATACTAATATACTTGAGGACGAAACTCGAAAAAAAGTGAATGAAAGTTTTACAATATTACTAAAAATTATATTATTATAAAAAATAAAACTTTTGTAAAAATTCATTAATTCACAAAAATTTCGCACAGTGTGAAGCCGAAAAGAAATCAGGTAGTCGCTTTTAACAAAACTTACCGCGGGTAATTAACGTAGGATTACTTATCGCTGCTTACCTCTTTTGTATGTACATATGTATGTATGTGTTATGTATATACGTGTCTATATATATGTATGCATGTATATATATACATATATGTATGTCAAAATTTTCACGAATTTTGGTACATTTCTGTTTAACTGTTTACTGATTGCCCAAGCGATACATACTGGGTTGGGCGCGCAGCCAAAATTATAACCCGCGAGGTACGGACAACGGTTTTAGCGTCTGAAATTTTGCTTTCGGGAGGACCATTATGGCGGAACGTAATTCTACATTAAAATTTGATATTTGAAGAAAATATCTTTTTTTAACAACACAACATCTGTATGTATTTAATTTTTACAAATTTAGATAAAATTTTGCAGATATATTATATGATACAATCAGGTTTGTACCTCTTTTTTGGAATTCGTTTAAAAGATACTTTCCCATCTACTGCAATATAACCTTTAAGTTTGCGTATAAAGATCTAGCAGAAAAATTAATGCCAAAAGTAGTGGAAAGGAAAAATTAGAAAAAAAGTTATTACCATCATTCTCTGGAGAATACAGGATTGATTCATCGCAGTAAGTGCAATTTGTAAGTGAATTATGTTTTATTTGACTTCTATCAAATCGAAGTTAACAAAAGTAATTCCTTTGAATCCTCGTGATCTTAAAAATAAGAGACGTATGATTAAACCCTCGTTTCAATGAAAAGTTGTCATATCTAGGGGATTTCATCGGCGAAATTTAATATTAGCTCGATTTGTAGACTAATATTTGCAGAACTCAATTACGTAAAGCAAATTTGTAGAGATGAAATATAATATTCACTTTTTCAAAGTTAAGTTTATTTATTCTTGAAATATAATAAACTACATTCATGCCTCTACTTACAATTAATGTTTGCAATGTAATAACACTTAAAGTTAACTATAGTTTGTGTTTGAGTAGTTCCAGATTTTTTTTACATAAATCTAATCTATCGCATTCAAAAAATAATTCAACATGTTTAACAAAAGGTGAAAAGAAATCTCTTTCAAAGGTCTAAAATAAACTAACATGCCTGCTATTATCAAATCTAACTTCTTCATCAAAACTAACTAAATCTGCAGGAATACTTCCAAATAATTCAAGTTAACAAAACAAATGTCAAATGTATTTAATACATCGTATATATATATATATATATATATATATATATATATATATATATGAAATAAATTTCAAACCTTTTCGTTATTATTAAAACGCCAATCTAAATTCTTTCACCCTTTTGCAATAAAGCATTACCCCTCAAATCCAACCAAAATAATCTAGCAGTTTTTCCCCTAAGGCACGCGCTGCCTCGTTATACAGAGGCTGTTCGCACATTTTTTAGACGATTTTGGTAAGCGGTAATAAAAATTCGTTTGCTGCAAAAGAAATAATTGCAATTGTACTATGTTTTTAAAAGTCAAAATTATTGTCTGCGGCTTGAAAGTTTTGTTTTTATTCAAAATGGTGTTTTTAACAAAGCAGTGGTTCGAAGGCTTACATTTATGCTCTTTCCGAAGAGAAATATGCATACTCAGTTATCCAAAAACGACGTGAGAGTCATGGTTTTGTGATATCTCAAGCGTCGATAGGTAATATCGTCAACAAGAAAGGAAAAAAACGTCAAATTGGAGCCTCAAGTGGGACAAATATTCCAAACAAGTATCCAAGGAAAAAACGGACATCTTCGACTATTGCAAAGGTACGTTGTTTAATGTTCAAAGAAGATCCTCCTAGTCAAAGGACAGTTGCAAAATCATTAAAATGCTCGGTGTCCACTGTAAACAAAATGATAAACGTTGATTTAAATCTTAAGAAAGCGAAAAACGCAATGTGCATCGTCTTCTTCCAAATCATATCGCTGAACGCAGGACACACTGCAGAATTCTATATGAGAAACACTTTTCCAAAGAAAAATGGAAAACAATAGTCACAAGAGATGAATCATGGGTGTATTTAAATGATTGCAACAAAAAAAGAGTCATTTATTATCAAAAAAGGGGAGAAAAAAATTTAAGTACATGGTTCAAAGAATCGAAAGAAAGTTTTTCTAAGGGATTCATGATTGTTGATGGTTTTCCTTATAATGGCAAGTTGAAAATAAAGAGAGTGGAAACAATGTCAAGATTAACTCCAAATACTATCAGGAACATATTTTATCGCCAATTTTTCTGATTGAAATACCATCGCTTTACCCACAGTGCCATCAATCTGTGAGACTCCATCAGGACAAAACTAGCAGTCACACATCAAATTCCACTGTAAATTTCCTAAAAGAAATGGAACAAAAAACTAGTATCAAGACTATACCCTTCAGTGATATCCCTACTAAATATCCCGATGTATCACCTATGGATTTTTGTGCTTTCAGACTTTTAAAATCTGCATTATCCAAACGTCGTCCCAAAACCCTTACAGGACTCTGGAAAGTTGTTCCGGAGGAATGGGATAGAATACCTCTTCTGACACTTCAAAAGGCATGATTATCCTGGAAATTATTGTGTCGAAAGATAGTTCAGTATAAGGGATGTCAAATAGAACATTTAATACGCAAGAATTTTATGTAATTTAGTTTTGTGAATACAATATACATCGTCTAAAAAATGTGTGAACAGCCTCTGTATAACAGTTATATAAGATTGAAGAACTTTCCACCGATCACACCATATGACGCCTCATAGTCAGGTGATGAGTTTAAACCAATCAGAAAAGTTTCGCGAGCCTGAAAATCCGCGCCTTTCTCAATAATTCCGAGTCTTATTGTGTGTTTGCCGAGTCAGTGTGTTTGCCACGGAACTGAAAAGATGTAAGATTTTCGAGCTGTCAAAAGATGCGCGCGGGAGCCTCCGTTCTCCGTCCACCGCGCAATGTGTCCGTCCAACTCAAATGGATGTTCCCCGTAAATTACTGAAAATAAAGATTCATCGAATTGAAAGCGCCTCTTTCTTGATCCGATCTATTTGGTTTTTCTCTACATTTGCTTTCCTACCTTGTGCCATGACTACCGAACTGTGTGGAATATCACGAGTTTCCTAAACTGATGTTTCATCGCCACCGATTCATTTTATTATTACACAAATACACACACACACACACACACACACACACACACATATATATATATATATATATATATATATATATATATATATAAATATATAATATTTATATTTATATAAACTTTGCAGACGACATGGATTTCTGATAATCTATACTAATCTATAAAAAGAGACAGCGTATTTTGTATGTGGAGGGTAATCTCCGGAACCACTGCACCTATTTGAAAATTTCTTTCACTATTTGAAAGGTACATTATTCCAGATGGACATAGGCTATATATTATGTATATCTGATGAGTAGAAAGAAAGTTAGGGGCCTAAATGTTGAGCTGATGCTTCACCTTTACAACTTTTCCTTTGTCAATCATAGTCAAGTAACCATAACAAAACATCAAACTACATTTTCATTTATTATCAATAAAACATTTAATATTTTAAAGATTCATGTGGAGGAGGTATTGATAAATACGAAAAGGATTTTTGAAATTGGCAACGTTTAAGGGTTTATAGACGAAAATTACATTTGGACATACTCTTTTTATTGGACATTTAAGGTAAAAAAAGATTTACAATTTAATGGCTATCAACTGGAAATTTATTGGTCTAATATTACAGAGCTTTATTTCACTTAAAAACTTTGTTTTTGAATGTATGTACAATTTGATGTACAATTTGAGTAAATCGAACTTGAATTATTGAACTTATTAAAAAATCAGTGTGTTTCATTGAAACTGTGAAATTCATTGATTATTTCGAATAGGCCTATGTTTGCCCCCTTTATAAGTGAAAAAGTATTGCTTCAATTGATCTGAAATTTTCTGTGGATTCTAATTCAGATTAAAACATAGGCATATTTTTTTTTGAAAATCGTGCCCCGGAGTTTTTTCAATTAAAGTTTTAAAGATTTCGTCCCTAAAAGTTGTTGAGCAATAAATGATAAGCAATAAATGTTGTTCAAATTAGCTCAACTTTTAAAATAATCCAGGTTTAATTAAATTTATTTAATATTACAAATTTTCTCTGTATTATTGAAATTACAATTTTACATGAAATGAGGAAATAATTGAAAAACAAAATTCTCGTGGGTGTAAAAATGCAAGTATAATATGACAAAATAAATTTTAATACCAGAAAATTTTTTTCTAATTTATTTGTAATCGTAAAAATTTATAAGTAGTTCTTTCTTCAGTAATTAAATGAAAATATAACTGATGGCGATTTAAATGCAAATAATATATCCTGGAACTGTCGCTACACTATTCCTTCTGTTCGAGCCCTTCAAAAATCATTACAGGTAATAAGGACATTAAGTTTCCCCTCCCTCTCCTACGCTCACACCCCTCTGTCTCCTACGCCTTGATCTACGCAACAGGGATTTCTGGTAGATAATATATTATGGATGAGGAGGTGTATTCATATATATATATATATATATATATATATATATATGTTTTTTTTCAATGCGGAGGCACTTGTCACGAAGACATTCGCCTATTATTCACCGCAGTTTTGCTGACCATTTTATTATGGGGACGTCATATAGGCAGACCAGCATTGCCCCCTATGAAGGGACGACACAAACGGAGGCATTTTAGTGGTGCTTCGCCAGGATTCGATCTGAGCACCCTCAGCACCGAAAAGCGCGCTATAGGCCCCCAGCGCGCTATAGTACCCCAGCGCGCTATAGGCCGGCACGGCCTATACATACACACACACAGACACACACACACACACATATATATATATATATATACACTCATGGACAAAAAAATTAGCGCACCAAGAAATAATTGCGGGATCGTAACGAAACTTGCAATGAAGATACATGTCGGGGAGATATGCAAAAGATTAGAAATGCAGCGTGATTGCGCATTACGTATAGCCGGTAGAGGGCGTTGAACATCGTACTCTGTGGAGTATAAAACAGGTAACCAAAGCTTGTTTGAGTGTGCTGAATCATTTACAAAGGAAGAGCTGAGATAGACATGCCATTACGCCGTGTTCGAAGACAATATAAGCAGTTGTTGCAGTTTGAGTGGGGGAGAATCGTCGGGATGATGGAAGCTGGGTGGTCAGCTAGGCGAGTAGCTCGTCAATTAGGCCGCTCTGATTGTGTTGTGAGGAGGTGTTGGGCGCGAATGCCCGATCGTATCGAATCGTGCATTCGCGCTAGAGGGGGTCTAACGGAGTATTAACTCCTCCGTTCTTTTGCCTTTTTCTCTGAAATAAATTATCATTTTTCTTTGATTTTCTTATCATTTACTTATATCAAAGTAGTCATTACGTATGCAAAATTTCGTTTCATTTTGACGACTCCTTCGTGGTGCGCTAATTTTTTTTGTCCATGAGTGTATATATATATATATATATATATATGTGTGTGTGTGTGTGTGTATTTTTAAAATTTATTTTCTTCATGGGGAAATACTACATTGTTTTAGATACTCTACTGATATAACAAAGATGAATAAAAGAAATATTGGTATCCAGTTAGAACAATAGAACGTATTAAAATAAAAATAGCAATTAGTAAAAAAAAATTTCCGAAAGATAAAAGATAATAGCAGTAAACTATATAATATATGATGCAAACAGCAGCAAACTATACAATAAAATCACAGTTGATTCTCAGCCAGAGAGTTTTGTAGTATCTGACGTGAAATAATTTTGCCGAAATCTACACCTGAAATACTTCCAATTTTAAACCTTATGGCTGAAGCAAACGTATTGCGCTTTTGTACTAGAGTGGCTTTTGTTAAATTCTGCCTAAAATGCAAAGTCCGAGATTTAACGCATGGTCAGTCAATGTCATGATTAGGCGCTCAGTTTCATTCAAGATAATCTTGGCTCATTTAACTACAAAGAGACTGCATTCTTGAAAACGTGTTTCCAGAACTGATGGCACGTACGTAAAGTTAAAGTTGTATCTTAAATTAATCGAAAGGGTTGATGTTTCAATGAAATTTAGAATGCTTCGAGAACAAAGGCATATTTTAAACTTTTCTCATTCCATACGTAAGTTAATGAATACAATAAAATACCGAAAACTGTTCGAGATTGACATGTATACTTAATGCATAGAAACCCAAATCAGTTATGAATTAGTCAAGAAAAATAAATATACATATATTTAAATATTGATGAGTTGAATGCAAGCTTTTTAGGCATAGATATTTTCACATTTAAGAAGTTATTTTTTTCTATGTTTATTTTGCAAATACTGAAATTGTTTAAAACAATACATTTATCCTCGGTATTCAAACACTCAGACCCTGCATCCCAAGACTATATCCATCGCCAGGCATAGAACGTGCAAAATATGTGTAAATGGAACATTTACATGTTGTAGAAATTACCAGAACATCAACTGCTGCAGTTTTTTTCAAGATATGGCAATGGTATTTTGTTAAAATATCGAAACTTTATCTGTGACTCCTCTATTTGCATTGTACATGTAACACCAATAATTGAATAATTGACTATTTTATTTAAATATAATTTTAAAATCTGAATATACAAAAAAAATATTTTTTTAAAGAATACATATTTTTCAATGCGATAAAACTATAATATTTAAATAAAGAATTACTCCAGAAAACATCCTTTCTAAATTTTGATTGTATAAATTAGAATATTTAACTACATTGTATTGCTTGGCCTTCTCATACACACTGATTTTAACTAATTGTGGTGATGTAAAAATCAAACAAAAATGTAATGCCTACATTGTGCACTTCTCACCTGCAGTGTTTTTGCGAAGTGTTATGTTGTTAATAAAAGTAACATATCAAATTTTCTTTATGGTTCATTAATACGCATTAATCATTTGACCTTTTCTCGGCTTCTCATACATAATATTTTGTTTTTTAGGAAACTGTAAATAAAAAAAGAAAAAAAAATCAGGTCTCTTCTAACGAAACTACCATGTGTTATTAACGTACGATTACTTATCGCTGCTTACCTCTTTTGTATGTATATATGTATCTCTCTCTCTCTCTCTATATATATATATATATATATATATATATATATATGCAAATTCGGTCAAAACTCGAGATTAAACATAGTCATGAAAGTGATACAATAGATGTTATCGTTGTATTCTAAAAATACACTAGAAAAGTCTAGGAGTGGAAATAATTCTACTTATAAACCAAAGTGAAGCAATGCCAGGAATCCCTCTATAATAGAAAATATGTTTGCATTTCAATTTAAATTAAACCCCCCAAAAATGTGAGGTAGTCTTTTCTAACGAAACTACACCAGGTTATTAACGTAAGATTACTTATCGTTGCTTACCTCTTTTGTATATATATATGCATGTATGTGTTTATATATATATATATATATATATATATGTGTGTGTGTGTGTGTGTGACAAAATTTTGACGCATTTTGGTAATTTTCTGTTTAACTGTTCACTGCTTGTCCAAGAGATACAGACAGTATTAGGTGCACTACCAAAATTACAACTGGTGATTCAGGACATCTGACATTTTTCTTTCCGGAGGACCGTTTTGAGGAACATAATCCTACTTTAATATAATAATGCTAGAGTGATGGCCAATTTATCAATTGGTGATATGGACATTTCTGCTCACACAGCTTTGCAGTTGGTTAAAAGTACAACAGTTTACAAGTTCAGTTGATCTGAGAGGAATTCTGCATTGGCGGGTAAGGGAAAACTCTTAATACTCATTTAAAGCATTTGGCAGGAAATAAATCATTCATCTTTCCGCCAACAGATGTTAGTAATGAAAAGTTAAATTAACACATTTTTTACTTCAGTGCGATCAATCTTTTCCTAAATATAATAAATTATGGTATAGCATATTTAAATGTTTAGATATTAAATGCTAATCTAATTCCTATGTCATCTTTGGAAAATATTTCTATATTTTCATACTACCTATTTCTTATGTATCATTATTTCCGAAGATACTTTAATTTCTGAAGGAATATATCTAATAAACACCTAAAAACAAATGTTTATATCCCAACATACATCTACGCAACATACATCTACCCAACATAATTTACACGATAAAGAACTAAAAATTTTCAAATGAATCTACAGATTTTAATAAACCAATATAATAATAAATCATTCAAGAAATGCATGAAATAAAATTTGTTGAGTACGTAAGTATAATTTGAAAAAAATCTACCAACATGGAAAAAATGACATTTAAAAAAGTTCTTGAATATTCCATCCAAGCAGCAACATAAAAACTAAGGGTTTGATTTACCTCTAATGTTAAATATTTTTAGCCCTAAAAAGTGCATTTATCATTTCAGAAAAAATAGGTTATATACACTTTTTTCAGCTCGCCTTAAAGACGGTATTAAGGTAATGATACCTTAATGGATCTAACTTTTCCGTGCGCAAAAATCTGTCAACGAAGATTAACAAGTTATTATTTATTTTATCATATAATGATGATGGATGTTTAATTGCTTTATCCTAACCTTGTATAATTTTCAGAAATTTCGGTTTTTTCTAAAAAAGTTTAATATTTTTAATCCCGCAAGAAAAAATGTGTTTAAACGTTCCTTTTTACACTTTTTTCTTCATAAATTTTTTCTCTCGATTTTGCATAGTCTGTAGATGAAAAATGTATTTTCTTAGTTCAAGATACTTTAATTCTATGTGATATTTTTAAGATAATCGATACACTTTTATTTACAAGGTTTTTAAAGAAATTTATATAATATGTCCTATATGCATGATAATGTATATAAATTAAGCTACATATGACATACTATAAGAACAAATAATTAATGTGTGAAATGATCTTATCTAAAATCTTTCTAAGTTATCACATATTGATAATATCTTTCCGCTTTCCTGGGTTCGTTACGATTGAATAAGAATCTCTTCAGAAAGTTCACACGAAATAAATTTATTATTTTGTAAATTATTCAGGCGTATACACAAATTCAAACATGAAAGACGTAAGAACTCTGTTCTATATAGCAGAAAATTCTAAAAACACAAGTCAGGATACCAAAATTATCAATATAATACACGCCAATTAACGCAGGTACAACACATTTAATTTTCACTAGGAAATTAAACTCAGTTCCAATGCCAATGTCAGATGTATTTATAGATTTCCAAAGCACCCTCTATAGGTTAGTCCCAGATAGATATTTCTACAAGCTTCCAGAAAGGTATAGTCGGGAAGTTGGCGAAATATCGCCAAATCTGGAGACCAAAATAATCCACAAAATCCATCACTAACTTACCACGATCATAACCACGATAACTCTCATATTTGATGAGATTCCCATAAACTCCCATGTTAAATATATAGCTATAGGACATCTGTCATAGAAGCCCTTTTAACGAAACAAAGTGCAATATTTACAAAAGTCGTAACAATATTACGAATTTTGTATTATAAATGTAATTTTGTATTAGCAAAGAATTTTGCATTAACAACATTACTGCCATCTGTTGGTTGAAAGAGGAAGGTTTTTTTTTCGCCAAAACGATATCATTTCGGGAAAGTTGCTTTGTGATGTGGTTCTGAGCCTAAAAAAAAGACAGTATTCTTGAATGATTAGAAAAAGCCAAAAATGTTTTCATTAGTTTTGATGAGTTGTTCACGATTCAAAATAGCAATTACTAATATATTTAGATTTTGAGTTTTATATCAAACGAGTTGTTAAAATGGCTGACATTCCTACATATAGATTCCTACATTTCGTTATATGGTTGAAATACTTGAATAAGTGATTTCAATATGGAAATTTTCATATAATGCCAAAACTAGCTTTAATTCCTTTAACAGATAATTCTATGGCATTATGACAGATGTTGATATGTCATTATTTTGTGTTTTCGGCAAATTAAAAAAGCAACATTTGTTGTGAAATACAAAATCGCTCGATTAAGTTTTTTAACTCAAATATTCTTTAGTTAATACTCATATTCAGCCTCAAGCATATGGCTGGTCTTCAATGAAACTTTTCAATTAGGGACTAAAATATTCAGTTAGGGATCAAATATTACCTCGTTTATACATAAAAGCATTTGCTAATACAAATGACTTAGTATTATTTCGTAATTCCACTATCAGCTTTTACCACATTAAAGAACCATTTTTAAGTGTGACATATCAATTGAAAACATAAAATTGAATTTTTCGGACATATCAACATCTGCCATAACGCCACAGAAATATATTAAACGTTTTATACAAAACTCAAAATCAAAATATATTAGTACCATATTTTTTGGACTATAAGAAGCCCCGGACAATGAGACGCACCTCAAATTTAGAGGAGGAATTTTAGAAGAGAATATTTTGCATTTTGTAGGTATATAAATATATTTTCAATTTCTTACTAAATAAAGATAAAAAATATATAATAAATATAATAAATAATATATATATATATAATATAATTAATATATATAATATATGTAATAACATATTTACTTATATTTAATGTTACCTTTGAAACGTAAGACGCATCCCAATTTTAAGTCGATTTTTTTATGTAAAATGGTACGTCTTAAGGCCCAAAAAATACGGTAATCCTTACTTTGAGTCGCCAGCAGCTCATCAAAACTAATGAAAACATTTTTGGTTGATTGATTGGTTGATTGATTTGGTTTGGTTCATTTAAAAATACTTACTATGTCAATATTAAGCAATACGATAAAAAATGGCAAATTTTACTTTATGTATTAAACAACATACCTGTTTATTTATATTGAGTAATTTTAGATTTTATTTACCATGTTTTTGTTAACTTCCTTTCTTGTTTGTTTATGTGTTTGTCCCTTACAAATCTTGCAATCGATTTTTAACTTACTTCCGACTAGATAGACATTTGAAACTTTTAGAATAGCTCAGAACACGATGACAATGCATTTGTTAATACTTTTAGCCATCTTTAAGCAGAATTAAATTAATTTTCAGTTAATTTTATTTTGTAGACTGGTGCAGCCATCTATCGACCGAAACGGGAGCAAAAAGTTAAACGCAAGTTAACTTCCAATTCACTTCATTTTCTTTCAAGTTGATAGGATAATTCATCAAAAATTTTCTTTTTGAAGTATTTATTAATACATAGAATTGTCAAGTTTATATGATTGAACAGAAAATTTAAAAACATGGTATATGAAAAGTTTTTTTTTAATCTTGTAATTATTTGAATTTCATTGGCTGCGTTGAATGCTGCTTTATATCCTAAGTATTGCAAATCTAAATTATTTAAATTTATTATAACCGCTATTAAGTAAATACTATAAAATAAATATGAAAAATAAATAAACTGCGGATCTCTCAAATCCTAATCACAGAGCAGTCTCACTTTGAGTATTATTTTATGCTCAAAGAGAATTATTATATTTAGTAAGTATACATAAAACTTGAATGAAATGCATTTTGCCCTTTAGCAGGTTGAATCCAGTCATATAATTGGATTTACTATACGCTAAACAATAACATGTTCCGTACAGTTCAGCAAATATACAGAATTTCCACATCAGCGAATACAGTGAAAGTAGAGAATGTCTCAAAGTACAAAAGAGAACACTTTTAGCTTGCTAGAAGAAATCAATTGTTCCATAACAGTTGCTTAGCCACCTATTAATCAAGAGTTTCCGCGGATGTTTCTCGTGAATCTGCCCAGAGAAAGTTCAGGCTGCCCAAAAGTTTATTTTAATATGTATAATTTACATTACATTCGGTAAAATGTCGTATTTCGTAATGAATTATTTATAAACGTAATTTGTTGTAATTTATCAAAGCATTGTAGCAAGTGCAGATTTAATTTATGATATCGTGTTTCAACTTTACAATAAGATTTCTTTCTAATATTATTTTAAAGGGACCGTGGATCTTCATTTAAGCATTTTTTTTACTGTAAAATTGATTGTGCTATTGGAAAAAAAATCTGTACGTTAATAGTAACAAAATAGTTTTTTGTCAGGTAAAAAATCATTTACGAAGCTTCTACGAAGTGAGTAATAAATGTAAATGTAGTAATAAACTTTAAATCTATTTTTCTCAAAACAGATTTTTTAAGGTATTTAGATTTTTAAATTTTCCCCATGACTTAATTTTTTTTCAAAATTCGTGAAAATAATGAGGAAGAATCCTTATACTGTTTACAAAGAAACTGTGTATGCATTTTACAATTCGACTTCATTAAGTTAATTAAATTTGACTTATAACTTATTATAAGGCAAATTTTGATGAAAATCGGGATGGAATTCAGAAAAAAAAGTCTCTCAAAAATTTACTATTCAAGGGATTAAATTATCGATACCCATAGTTTTTTGCAATACAGTTTTAAGTGATTAAAATGCAAAAGCGAGGAAATATCTCCAAAATTAAGTAGCAAGGAACATTTTAAAATTGTGTTTATAGATTTCAAATTTTTGAAACAATCTTAAACTTATAATAAGATTGGAAATTTCCTTTAAGGTTGTCTATATACTTATGGTGGAATGTATATATGTATAGAATTTCGTATATCTGACGTAAAAAGTAAAATTAAAATAACGTCTACCGTTCCCTTAAAGGCTTTCGGTAATCAACATTGTAATTAAGTAATAACTAAAATAAATATAAAGCTTACAAAATTGAATTAAGTGAGAAAAATTAATACATTTGAGATAAAACACAGATTTTCCCTTTAGTTTTATGCTTATTTCTACTTATTGTGATGGTATATACTCCTAAATATGATGCTTATTCTATTGCCAAAAGTATTTTACAAATTTATCTGATCATTATATTCTATATTTTCAAATTTTATCTATTCATCAGTGAAATAAATTCAGTATATTTATTTTGTTCTTTTGCAAATCATACTGTCTAGTTATAAAATAAAGAAAAGTTTACATGAGAGGAAAATATTTGACAGTCACAAATATTTTTTTTAGATGATGTTCATAACTTTAAATAAAATAAATCATAAATTTCAACAAATCTGCATGACTGCAAATGAAGTCAATTACATCAATAAATAACTCTTACAAGATATACGGTTACATGTTTTACATGCATCATTTCCTCCATATTAGATAAATTTAACAAAGACAAGCAATCCTATGTTTTATAAGCAAACTTTTCATTTCTGGGTCTAATAGTTATGAAATGCTAAAGGACATAAATATAATGACGTTTAGAAAATATTTTAAGACAAACTGATTTTGATTTCTCGTTTGAAATTTGTCAAACATCTATTAACAGACTTAAACCTGGAACAGTTAATAATATTTATCATGTCTATGTACAAATTTCTATTACTCGTTTTGTATTTCATTAATTGCTTTGAATTACTCTTCCGATTAAACCTCCATAACTTATTCTGTTGATAAATGGAAATTTATTGTGATTCCATTGTTATCAATTACCTCAGGAGTTGCTTTCTTTGTGCAAGGCTACCCACTCTGTTCATTGATTCAGAAACTCATATTATTATTTAACTCTGCAAATAGATCTCTTTAAAATACAAACCAAACGGCTCCAAAACCATGTTATAATGCTATTGAATTAAGTGGGCTGAAATCCCAAGAATCCTAATAAGGAATTCCTAAATCTAAAGAAACAAATTTCTCCCGCTAAAAGACTTTATGCCAATGTATTGAATACATTGTTTGAAACGTTTACTCTTTTAATCTCTCTCTTTCCTAAATTTATGTCACACACACGCGCGCAGTCATTTAAGTACAAGGTGGTTATAATTAAATTTCCAGTTTGAATGGTCATAAACGGAAAACTACTGGTCGAATGTTATCAAACTTGGTAATATTTTAAAGGAGGTCATGGGAATTTCTTTTCCACAAAAAAAGTTCAAAAACTCCCTACCAGGGGGGAAATAATACTGTATGCAATATTGTTAAACGAAATAAGGCTCGGAATCTAACTTAACCTTTTGCTACACGGGTTTAACATTTTGTATACCCTTAAGAAACATTGACCTAAACAAAATTACTATTTAAAGCGTGCATATTCTGGAAATCGTTTTCTTACAGATCGCTATTTTGTGAATTTTGAAGTCTGAATTCGGCCCTAAGACATGAAGATATCGGTTTAAACCTTTTTAATTGTTTCTAAAACGAAGCTGTTTGTGGGGAGTATGCAAAACCGTAATGGCTTGTAATTGGTTTACAGCAGGAAGAAACAAATGATGTATGTAGATGTACTTTACACGTCATTTGATTTTCCAGATAAAAATGAGCCTATTTGTCAGAGTTCTCATTGTTATGTATCGACAACGTTTCTAACCATGCAAGATCGTGCTTTTCTCGTTAAATGTTATTATGAATGCGATAGCAATGACGGCGTGCTTTGCAATGGTATCGTTCAGTAACAGGCATACGCCGAGGGCCAGTGACCACATGCAGCGTACGAACTGTCGCACGTCGAATGGACCATGGAGTACGGTGTACAAAATTGTCCGTAAAGTGCAGCAGTTCTACCCATACAAAATCAAACATGTTCATGAACTTAAACGTAACGATCCTGCTGCAAGAGAATCTTTCGCTGGAAATTGACTAACATTGGCCATGGAGCATTTTGTGGACAGATGAAGCCCATTTTTACGTAAATGGCGATGTAAACACCCATAACTGCAGGATTTTGGCCAAACAAACCCGTCATGTTATCTACCCAATTCCATTGCATTCTCCTAGTGTCACCGTTTGGTGTGGTATGACGGCTAGTTTCATACCTGGGCCATTTTCTTTGGACAGCACTCGACAGCTGGACCTCTTACATGCACCGTGACTGCAACTCGCTTAGAGTCAGTCTTAAGATGCTTGTTGATACCTGAACTCCAGCAACGTCAAATTTTAGACACCATGATTTTTATGCCGGACGGGGCCACACCGCACATTGGTACATATATCACACTGTTAGTTAAGCAGCATTTCACGAAGAATCGGATTATAGGCCGAAACTTACCCACAAAATGGCCATCCCGGTCACCAGACCTCAACCCCTGTGACTTCTGGCTATGGGGTTATCTCAAAAGCACTGTTTATTGTGATAATCCAAAGAATTTGGCGGAATTGAAAGATGCGATACACCGACATGTCCGTAACATTCCTCCTGATATGCTAAGAGCTACTGTTGAGAATGCAGTAAGGCGATTTAACTTGCTTTCGGAAAATAGTGGAAGCCACATTAAACGTGCTTTGTAACACGTTTCAGAAACGGTTAAAAACATTTTAAAACGATGTCTTCATGTCTTATTTCGTTTAAAAATATTGCATACAGCACCATTTACCCCCTGGTGCTGAGGGTTTGAACTTTTTTTTTTGGCGGAAAAGAAATTCCCATGATCTACTTTAAACTATTGCAAGTTTAATAACATTTGGTCTAGTAGTTTTCCTTTTATGACCATTGAAATGTGAAACTTTAATTATAACCACCCTGTATACTTATATACAAACATACACATAACATACCACGCAGAGAGAAGCATACAGACGCTCGTATACGCGTACAGCTATCAGGACAAATTTTCACACATTCATAAGCACACACTAATACAAACATATACTACTTTAATGAATATAGAGATATACATCAATTCATATACGCCCATGTATACTTTAACGCGTACACAATGAGACAGACACTTACTGATAGAGAAATATACACATATAAAGATGCAGACAAAGGTATTGTAAAAAAAAATCTGACATACTTCCAGAGGTAATGATTTCACCATGGACTAGTCGCATTGAAATATCTGAAAAATAAATAAAGTTTAAAATGTTATACCGTGTAGAAACAAATATCTTTAAGCTATATATTTTTATATTACTGAACCAACGGGATATATATAAGCAGTATACTTCGGTATCTTGGAGATATATATGAAAATGTATCAGTATGAAATATTCCTTGCATTTGCGATTTTTCCTCCCCGTTATTTTTCATGTTCCAAGACACCCAATTTTCTGGACAAAACTTGACCAAAAGTGTCATTTATTTTCATGACCAGTAGTGGATGTTTCTCGTATATCATGTACGAAGTTTAAGACATGTATTCACATTACGTTAAGTGAAGTAAGGTGTAGCTTTTCCGAAATTCTTTTCAGTACTTTTAAGAGTGATGTCCGAAATTTTAGTATTAGGAAGGAAGTATTTATTCTAAAGGTATTTTTTATAAATATTTGTAGTCCTGCACAGTCTTTGCTTAAAATTTTAACAAATTCTATGAAAATCCGGTTTGTGCATGCAAAACAAACTTTCTGGTTTTAAACAAACGATTAAATTTTATCATTGGCTGTATGCAATGTGGTAAAAATTTGCTAAGGTTGATCTGTGGTAATCCTCAGCCAGAACTGGGAGTTGAACCAGGGTCTCCTAAGAACAGAGACACATGGTTATAATATATATATATATAATATATTAGACACATATATATAATATATATATATATATATATATATATATATATATATGTGTGTGTGTGTGTGTGTGTGTGTAAGTAATAATAACGCCCCACTAATATTAATTGTCCTATATCTAACGCGTAACTTAATTTTTCCTCAATAAAGTCCAGCCCTATTTCAAAAACGAAATGGAAAATCGAAATAACCTAATATTCTCTTTAACGCATGCGCAGAAAGTTATTTTTAAACTTCCGTGATTCGATCCACCTTCGAAGAAATACCACGTGATCGGGGTCAACCAATTAAAAGAATTCTAAGCCTAGCGACAAAATCAGAAGTTACTTAGAATAAAAAGGTGAGACGGAACATTTTCGCGCTCTCTCTTTCTTTGGCGCTGTTTCATTACTTAATTGCTCGCTGTCCACGTACTGCTCCAAAATTTATTAGTATGTAATTGTATTCGATATTCAAGCCTGGACAGCTATGGGCTGTCCGTTGACGTTATTGTCAAACATCATGTCTTCAGCTGGTGCCAATTCGTTCAACTATGTATAGCTGTGTATCTTCTTTGATGTCTTGAAGTTTGGTTCCATGGAACAAAATATTTCAAGTGTTCATCATGTTCCTGTTCTTTCCTAAAGTGTTTATGTGTTAACCCATCTCCTGTACCGGTCTATTAGAAGTATTACCACTCTGGCTATGTCAATAATGTCGTGTCGCATCTCCTCAACAAAGTTAAAGTATTTGTGCGTTGAAGTACCCGTTTCATCGTTATAAAAATACAGTGAAATCTCGATCTATCGTTTTTCAAGGGACCGACTGAAATGAACGATAAATGCGGAAATGCGATAGATGCGGAAACATAACAAAGCAATATGATCGTTGGGACTGGATAAAATGAACAACACATACGGAAAAACGATGGATCCGAAAATGATCGATCGAGATTCCACTGTATACCTATATCTATTTATCTATCTATCTATCTATATATATATATATATATATATATATATATATATATATATATATATATATATATATATATATATATATATATATATATATATATATATATATATATATATATATATATATACACTCATAGACAAAAAAATTAGCTCACCAAGAAATAATTGCGGGATCATAACGAAACTTGCAATGAAGGTACATGTCGGGGAGATATGCAAATGATTAGAAATGCAGCGTGATTGCGCATTACGTATAGCCGGTAGAGGGCGTTGAACATCGTACTCTGGGGAATATAAAACAGGTAACCAAAGCTTGTTTGAGTGTGCTGAATCATTTACAAAGGAAGAGCTGAGATAGACATGCCATTACGACGTGTTCGAAGACAATATAAGCAGTTGTCGCAGTTTGAGAGGGGGAGAATCGTCGGGATGATGGAAGCTGGGTGGTCAGCTAGGCGAGTAGCTCGTCAATTAGGCCGCTCTGATTGTGTTGTGAGGAGGTGTTGGGACCAGTGGACCCGAGAGATGTCATGTACACGAAGACCAGGCTCAGGACGCCCTCGACAGACCAGTCGTCGAGAAGACCGCCACATCGTAAGAAATGCACGCGTACAGCCAACTGCCGCCATCCAGGCACAGGTAGCACTTTCACTAGGGGCCTCTGTGTCTTCTAGAACCATACGAAGGCGCCTGGCTGAAGGACAGTTGGTATCGCGGCGGCCATTACGTGTGCTGCCCTTGACGCCCACCCATCGACGCCTCCGTTTGGAGTTTGTCCGCGTACGAGGAAACTGGACTGCAGCGGAATGGAACCAGGTCGTCTTTGGCGGCAAATCCAGATTCAGTCTCGGCAGTGATGACAATCTTGTTCGTGTGTGGAGAGTCCGTGGTAAACGCTTCAATCCTGCCTTTGCTGTACAGCGACACATCGCTCCCACAGCTGGTGTGATGGTATGGGGTGCCATTGCCTATAATACACGGTCACCCCTAGTATTGTTCCGTGGCACCATGACAGCCCAGCGGTATGTTCATGAAATCCTGCAACCACATGTGTCGCCACTCATGCAACGGCTCCCAGGAGCCATTTTTCAACAAGACAATGCTCGGCCTCATACGGCAAGGGTGTCACAAGACTGTCTCCGCACTGTTACTACACTTCCTTGGCCTGCCCGATCCCCAGATTTGTCTTCAATCGAGCATATCTGGGATCATTTGGGACGACGAGTTGGGCATCCCACGAGTTTGAACGAACTAGAGGCATGGTTACAGAAAATATGGAACGAAATGTCTGAAGACATCATACAGAACTTGTATGACTCAATGCCCGATCGTATCGCATCGTGCATTCGCGTTAGAGGGGGTCCAACGGAGTATTAACTCCTCCATTCTTTTGCCTTTTTCTCTGAAATAAATTATCCTTTTTCTTTGATTTTCTTATCATTTACTTATGTCAAAGTAGTCATTACGTATGTAAAATTTCGTTTCATTTTGACGACTCCTTCTTGGTGCGCTAATTTTTTTGTTCATGAGTGTATATATATATATATATATATATATACATATATATATATATATATATATATATATATATATATATATATATATATATATATATATATATATATATATATGGAGCTAAATACGACGAATAACGGCCGTTGTCCAGCACTGGGATCTTCTTATATCATAGAAACTGCTGCATTGACAGCGCATTGTGAGCATTGTCCGGGTCGAAATTTGCGCCGTTCTTCAATAACTAGGACATCTTCTTCGCCACTCATTCTCTCAGCTTGTGAGAACCTGAAGACAATACTGTTGATAATAGTGTCTGGCCTTGTGGTGCTCATTCAACCACTATCACACCATTGTTATCGAAGAAATCAGTCAGCACTGCACTCATCTGTATATTAGTCATTCTTGCCTTCTTCATTCTCACATTCAACGTTCTCTCGTACCCCGAAATACACGTGCCAATCAAACACTCGGGAACTTGACATCATATCACCTTACACCTGCTGCAACAGTCTGAAACACTCCCTTGGCAATTTCTTCGATTTCGTAAGAAATTTCAATGGTGATTTTGGAAGACGAATGCACACTTCTCCCTTCAGACATTGCTAAATGACAGACTACGAGATACAATGTCACTTTGTCTCATCTTATAACAGAGGGTTCAAAGACACTTATTTGCCCATGTATGCTACGTTCCAAGAAGTATAGCGCCTACAGGACGCCCAGTCTCGATATAGACGATTCAGAGCTAAAGTAAATCAAGTCCCATTTTGGACCGTTTCGTACTAACACTGGCCATAATTCAGTAAAAACACCCCATTTTTTATTGTAATAGTGTACCAAGTCCGTAGTATAAATTTTACGCTAATGAAGCAGAAAAGCCATACAAAAAGTCAATGGTTAATTATTACACATGTTCAATTTAGAGATTAGTTTTCTCAGAACTGACTCTCGTGGACTCCGTTCACTTTAACACTTAAGGCTGCTATGTATTAAGAAAAAACATCATATTTCCCTTTTCCTCTTCTTGCAGACTCTTGTGGTGGGAGGAATGCAGTTGACAGTTCGAGAATTCCACCCCCGTTAGGATTGACATTTTGAGGGATTATAATGGTTCTCTCTCTATAGGGGGTTCCAGCGCTGCCGTCAAATTTTTTATTTAAAATATATTTTGTTAACTATTTATAGGTACATAAATGCTGATAATCAAATAAAATTGGTATTGTCAGATAGACTGAATTTTTCTGCAAAGCGCTACAGGATTTATTTTATAAATTCCGTCCACGAAGGAATTTATGAGCGTTGAAAACACACTATACCAGATTTTTCCCCGAATAATTTAAATATTAAAATATTAATTGCATCTTTTTAAAAAAACGAAAAATGTACACAAATGTAAAATTTCTTTCTCTATGACGGAGTACATTTAAAAAAAATCTTTGAATCCAAGTCGGCAATCCGTGGACAAATTTTCTCCATAGGTTAACATTGAGGTGAGCGAATCCAATGGGGCAGTACGTAGCAGCCGGGCATCGTGGACCTTTATTTGAGCAAATCTTTTTTGTTGTAATATTGATTGTGTTATTATAAAAAAATATATTTTTGTAGGAAAAAGTACCAGAATAGTTTTTTTCAAGTAAAAATTCATTTATGAAGCATCTGTGAGGAAATTAATGAAGGTAAGTGTAGTAATAAACTTGAAATCTCCTTTTTCTCAAAACAGATTTTTCAAGGCTTTTATATTTTTTTTTAAATGCTCCATGCGACTTAATTATTGTTTGAAATTCATGAAATTGGTTAGGAAGAATCGTGATACTGTTTATAATGAAACTGGGCATTTATTTTACAATTCGACTTCATTAAGGTAATTAAATTTGATTTATAACTTATTAAAAGGCAAAATTTTGATGAAAATCGGGATGGAATTCAGAAAATAATCTGTGAAACATTAACATTCATGGGATAAAATAATTTGTACCCAGAATTGATTGTAATACAGTTTTAAGTGATTAAAATGCAAAATCGACGAAATACCTTAAAAATTAAGTCATAAAGAGCGTTTAAAAACTTTTTAAATAAGTTCTAAATTTTAAAAAAGTTCTTAAAATTAATAAGACAGAAATATTAATAAGACTGGAAAATTCTTTTAAGGTATTCTATATACTTATTTGTGAAATGTATTTATGCACAAAATTTCGTATCTCTATGATAAAAAGTAAAAATTAATACATTTTAACGTCCATCGTTCCCTTAACCATTTATATATCTTTCTTAATATTAAGATAAATGAATTTAGAGATTAGTGAGTAGTATTTTTTTTAAATATACTAGATGTATTACCCGGCTTTGCTCGGGATTCAGTTTCTGGTATTATTATTTTTCAATGATTAGCCTCATGTTATGATGTTCTAAAGTTTTCGCTAAAATTCTTTTGCGGTAGCAAATAGCATTGGTTTGTTGTCGGTGCTGTCGTTGTTCATCGCTTTCCTCTCCTTTTGATGTTGAAGCTCGAAGACGATCGTATGTTTGACGCGTTAAAAGTTTCTTCATCAGTCTCACTGCTTCGGATCACTACAATTCGAATTCTGTTGCCTTTGAGCTCTTGGGAATGTTTATTCTTCAGATTCTTGTGTGCGTCTAACTGCATTTTGAATTCTGTTGGCTTCGCGCGCTTGGGAACGTTTTTTTTCAGATTCTTGTGTTTGTCAAACTGCATTTCGAATTCTGTTGGCTTCGCACTCATCTGTTTTTTTTTCATCACATTGCTCATTTCTCAATCTTTGACATTTTGCCCTTACTTCTCCAGGATTAAAAGTTGCTCTCCTCTTTTTGGGCATTTTAAAGCATTAATTTACAGCTAGTCAATAACGTTTGAATGGATTGAGATCACATTCAATATTAAAACACAGCAAATCTGATAATTATTTTAGAAAAAGTATATACACGTATTTCATGCTCGGAATTCTTTTTCAAAACTAAATCGTCTTCTACGTTTCAATACCACTTTCAGACTTTCTTAATTATAATATACACGTATTTCACGATTGTAATTCTTTCTCTAAACTAAATCATCTCTTATGTTTCAATGTCACTTGAGTTATATAAATCATCTCGTCAAGGCTAAAAGCACGTGTTTCTAGCTAAGTGAACGTGTCCTTCAGTACATTTGAGTTTGTACAGGTATCTTGGGATAGATTCAATTCATGAAATGGATAGATAACACATTCAATGAAAATGAATGATTTCCATCCTTATATATTCATTAAAAAAAAGAAATATTCCGGCGTTGCCACGTATATGAAAATAATAGATAAATTCATTCTTGCATGCATCAATATATGAATAATTCACATTTTTAATTCATGTCTGTTTATTTTTTACGAAAATGTTATAATTTAATTGGCAACAATGAAATGTTACAATGGCTTTGGACAAAAATATTCGTTGATACCGCGCAAACCTGTTCATACATAATTCGGGAACGGAACGTCGTAGCGGGATGAAAATTGTCTATAACCTTAGTGCAAGTACAAGTAATAAGTTGACCAAGTTTCATCGCAATCCGATGAACTGTACGGCAGCGCATAAAATACGAACAAACAAACTTTCATTTTTATATATAGTTATTACAAATAATTTTCAGGCATTCTTGGTTATAAAATTCCTCTTGTGAAAACTACTTTAAAAAAATCAGCATTTATTGAATTACTATTTTCTTATTGAAAAGGAGATGATTTAAAATTTTATCTTGAACACTTTTTAGCACCGTTTAAATAAAAAATGCACATTTTATCTTGTAAAATAAATTAACTGCTAATTATTTTGAGAAAAAAAATCCCCATGCTAATTACTGCCTTAGAGAAATATATATAAAGTGAGAAAACCCTTTAAAAGATAAATTTTTTTTAAACTTTAGAACAGGGGAAGTCAACAGTAATACAATTTCCGATTTCCTTTGTTTTAGTTAAGACATTGAATATCATTAGTTAACTAAGACGATGTTTATATTTTTCTTCTTGACAGATTTTCTCTATATTTTGAACTTATGAAATTTAAAAAGTAATATATGTAAATGTATAAAAGTAAGATCATGCAGTATTAATTAAACACTCAATTATTCAGCGTGAAACATTAAACGAGACAGAAGGCATTATCTGTCGACAGAAATAGATGAAGCTTTACTGAAATAAAAATTAATAGAAATAAATGAACTGAAGGAAACACTATACCGGCAACCAAAAAAAATTAAACTTCAGAAAAGTTCATATTCACTTACTTATAGCGTAATTTTTGCAGAATTTTCCTATGACTAAATAATTCATTTTAATTATCAGATTTATGTAACATTCAGAATATCTTTTTTGAAATGCAAAAAAATAAAACTGTCTTCAGATTTAATTATACCGTATGTAATCATATGAGTTAAAATGTAAAGTTCAGTGATATTTTATTTTACGCGTGACTGAGTTTCTTGTATATATGCGAATTTGAATACCGCAGCATAGTCTAATCTTATACTCTAAAATAATCTCACAAAAAATATAAAACCTTTGTGGGAGATTACTTTGAAATCTAATTACGTTTGGCTCAGTTTCAGAAGGATGTAAAATTATAAAACTATTTTAAGGAAATGTATGCACTGTCTAGTCTTATTTAGCACAGATATTTTGAATTTCTATTATCTGAAATATTTTCAAATCAATCTCATTTTAGAAAATGGTAAATATGTCTAAATTCAAATAACTCAAATAGCTCCATACCACAGTATTGGTAGTAATGGCTATATCGATATTGATAAAAAAGGCCGAGACATCACCTTAGAAATTTTTCTCCAAAGATGACATAATACATTCTTATATATATATATATATATATATATATATATATATATATATATATATATATATATATATATATATATATATATATATATATATATATATATATATATATATAAGCAAGTCAATGCCTTAATCAGACAATCTTCATACAGCATTGAGCATCACCACATATTGGATTATCGGTGCGAAATATGTTGCGCCATCGACTTACAGAAGAAAGGGTCGTCTGTCGCTTTTTTCCTCTTGCATGGCCACCAGGCTCATCGGACCTAACCCCATGGGACTTCTACCTGTGGGGTTATTTAAAGTCCAAAAAGTATCTTGGTGGAGCCTCGAATTTGGAGGCCCCTAAAGGACAGCATATTTCGGACTATGATGAACATTCCTGGTGACGCTCGGTCGTTGACAACGTAGTGTTCAGGATGCAATGTGTCGTCCACCAGGACTGTGGTCACTTTGAAGGCGAGAGAAGTGAATTTGCTGACTAAAGCGGTGTTGCAGTGTAATTTATTTGCTATTAATTTGTCTGGTTATTACCACTCTTTCGATATTCACCCCTTATCTGCATAGCCCGAAATACTTGAGTAGTCATATGAGTTGACGATTACGTAGTCGTGAATTTGCATTTGATGATTTACTTGTGTTTCATGCAAATTCTTAGTTTCGCAGACAGCAGCAATGCCATATCTTCTGCTATCGGCAACTTTTGGAACTATCTTTTTTTCCCCTTCCACGGAAACTCTTTCCCATGTCGTCCCTAGTCCCTCTATGAATTTCGTTTGAATTCCATCTGATAGATCGCGCTGCAGCATGGCTCTGAGTAGTGTCAGTCAAATAAAAAACACTCTGTATATGCATGCATATCTATATATATAAAACAGTTCCGTAACTGACTCACTGACTGGCATACAACACACAGACCAAACCTCTGGACCTAAGGAGCTGAAATTTTGCAAGGCGATTCTTCTTATGGTGTAGGGGTGCACTAAGATAGATTTTTAAAAAATTCTTCTTAGATTTTTTTAAATTAAATTTTTAAGCTGTTTTATTAACGTGTTTTAAGTTTGCATTTAAAGTAATAATTTGAGGGTTATTAAATTTATATCACAAGAAAGATCGTACAAATTCCTTTAAAATGAGATCTTTTTCGAATCTTTACCTCTATTTTCTGATTTTTGGTGAATTTTTAAAGATTAATTTTTACAATTTTATTTATTAAATGCTGATCACGTGATTTCTTTTTCTGGTACTTTAAATAAATTCATCGTCACGTGCATAACGACTAAATAGACAAAAAAATATTTTTTTTCTTGCTAATGCGGCAGGCAATTGGACATTATCCAAAAAAGTATTAAAATACAATAAAAGATAATATGTTCCTCAAAGTGTACTATATTCTTTAGTATCTCCTATTACATTTAATTTGAATATTTTCTTCTACATTATTTTGTCTAGAAAAATATCCCTTACATTTTTTTTTGTAAATATATATATTTTTTTTTGGATCAATTGTATGCATTGATCGTCGTATTTATTATAAATATATATATATATATATATATATATATATATATATATATATTTTTGGCATTAATTGCATACATTGACCGTTGCATTTAGTTTGAATGTACTCCGTAGCGAAGTGCGGGTTTTCAGCAGCTAGTAAGTATATATATATATATATATATATATATTATTATTATTATTATTATTACCACATCCTTCGTAACCTTTGTATCCGAAAATAGAAAAAATTTTGGAAGAATTTAAACATATTTTGATATTGTACCGAGATGAAGGTTCACTGTGATGTAATTTTAAAACATAATTCAATTTGTTATGGAGACTCAGAAGCAAGATCCTTATCGGAGCACGATCACATTGTTGGAAATAAACAACATTTATGTACCTCTCGAAGTTCTAGTTAAATGGACACTTCTTACCAGCAAAAACAGGCCCAGACTATTATCGCTCTCTCTCCGAATTCAACAATTCGGACATTGCAGTGGGAAAGAAAACACTGTCAGAACAAAATCCATAACAAACTAAGACCACACGACTGGAAAAGTTTGAAATGTAATCCATAAGTTCAGATAATTTTTTCCGCTATTTTATTGTCCATGACTGATGAGCTAAACCCCACTGTAGACTCTTTCAGTCGTTAGGCCGGATAATGGGGGAGAGGAGGCATGCATACGGTGTGCCACGGCATCCGATATGCTGGTGAATTCCATAGTGTAAAAATGAAATGCTGCTGCAGGTCAAAAAAGCCTAACAGTTTCAGGGTGTAATGTTTCTCGGTAGCTAAATGACTTGTTTTGGGTATCCAACTTTTGTATCTTAAACATGCTTTGGTACCCTACATGTTATACTTCCATTTTGGTAGTATACCTAAAACAGCATTTCAGTTTTACAGTGGAAGAGCACTGATAACCGTGTGGCGGTGAGAATAGTTTTATTGGTTGGGGTATTATATTATATATACTAATAATGATGATTATAATTTTGTTGCTTAAGATTGTGGTTAGTACATTGATTAATTGTTGTGATTCCCAAATGATGGAAACAACTCTGGTTTACACTGACAAATAAATTTATTGAATATTAAAACACCTAAATAATACGATACAAGTTACTAAATATTTCCTCCTTCATTTACACATTACTCACAATTCTTTACTACTAAATTAATTCTCTACGACTCATATATTTAATTCATTCACTTATTATGATAACATTTTATAAACATAATCACTCATATATCCATGTTCCATTACAACCAATATTTTCTCATATATATATAAGCATAACATCATATTAATTAAATTGTTTTTTACGAATTATCGGTCATCTGCTTAACATTTTATACTCAATAACATCCTCATCGGGCTCTATATTTATTATTAAGGCTACACACTGAGAAGCAATGACAGTAATATAAAACGGAAACGTAAAAAGTCGGTACCTCGAAAGATGACTGTTGGATCACTATAAAGGGCAGCTGGTACTCGTAATGACGAACTTCGTTGTATTATCATCGCACGGAACTAGGGCACTTTCTTCGTCTGGTATAAGGCTCCTTTAATCATGGCAGACACTCTACACAGGACACTGGGGCACGCTCAGCATCGGTTCTCTGACTCCTTCACTCCTTGCAGACCCTCGGCACGGGACACTGGGCGATCACTTCCTAGGTATTTGGACTCCTTTGCATGGGCCACGACTTATATTATATCATCGGGGTTTCTTCGTACACATTCATCGGATTGACACTACTTCTATCTCAAAAAACTTCTAACTAACTATCCTCCTAGGTTATCTGTGCCTTCCTATCTTATTTCATATTATTTTCTCGTATTAATGCTGACTCCGCCTCTTACAATTTCCATTGGTCATATTATTACCATGCCATCGCCATTCGTCCGTGGCTGCCTCTTCTCAATCCCCTTTTCACCAATGCACATCGAGGGCTGGATTTATAAAATTTACCGCTAATTTAACTTTTTCCCATGCTGCGGCTTCAAGCAGGGTGGCCTGTTTTATAGTCATCATAAATTTATTGTTCCCTTTCTTCTTTTCTTCTATTCGTGCAACTCACTTTCTTGAACTTTTATCTTATATTTCTTGCTACAAGCACAATCTATATTTTTTAGTTTCGCTATATTGCTGGCTTTCTCCCCTTCTCTTTTTATTGCCCGTCATTTGCCATGTTTCTTTCTTACATTTAGCAATTATTTTACTTCGTCCCGTAATTTTCAATTCTCCTGCCCCTGGCCATGACACTACTGTCATGTCCCTATGACAAACCGTTTCTGAGGCTTGGAACACCTCTGAAATGAACATTCATACAATCGACAAGCAATTCTTTATAGATTCTTAGCTATGTATTTTTTTTGGCCACGAGCGTCCCATTTGTGCGTCCCCATCGAGGTTTTGCTTCAGCAGTGTCTTAACCTTCAGCTTACGGGGCCCATTTTTACGGTTTTCCCTTTAGAATGGAAAATTTCATACCCCCTTTGTAAGAACGGCTAATAAGGAGATTATATATATAAATGTATATATATATATATATAAAACAAGTTCCATGTCATATATATATATATATATGTGATAATATTACTAACTATCTATAATCGCCCATTCTGTACTTCATCTCTGCCATGGTAACCCGTCCTTCTTGTCTTGACATAAACGCTCCGCCTTCCACATACTAACTTCCTCCACCAATTCTGGCAACCTCTTTCACCTAATGCTTTTTTGGCGCTTTTTAGCGAGAGACGCGGGCTGGCTCCGAACTGAGTAAGATGTGTTAATCTTTACGTCAATAAACTTTTAATTAATTGCTATGATTTGGAATTGCATTTAATTTCGGCCTCGATTGTGTTTCTTCAAGAGATGACCATTCGGGTCATCACGCCAGCTCGACAGGATGGAGAACCAAGTTTGGCGTTTGGATCAAGAAATCAACCTTTGTCACGCCTGAGATTGCGACTGCGTTGTGAGAAATGAAGACTCCATTGTTCTACAGAAATCTACTACATCGAAGCAAGTGATGATGCCCTTTTTCTGGTTCGTTCCAGTTTCGTTTTTCGCCTGACCTCACCATTTTTTCTTTCCGTTTTGGACTGCGCCATCTTGTGATACACCCGTATTCAACTCTAAATATTCAAGATTGTGAAATTTTTTTCCGTTATTGCCTTGATTTCTGCATGCACGCCGAACGCTGTGCAGATAATCAAAATAAGTTATATTTCAACACAAAGATCACTGTCAGAGTGTTTTTACTCTCAAAAATTTATTTTGTGTTTACAAAAGTTGGTGTGTAAGCAGGTCAGTAATTATATTATTTTTGTAATTTTCTGGTATTGTAAAAGTGAAAACAAGATGACCACTTCCAAAGTAAATGTCGAACATGACGATTCTTTTAGAATCCCGAATGTTGAAAACGAAATTAATATTGTGTCCTTTGAGGAAGGCTTTATTGATGTAGATTCGTGGTTATCTTATTTTAATAAAAAATGTATTGAAGGGAATAGAGATGAACAGTGGAAATTACAAAATTTTTCACGTTTTGTAAAGGGTAACGCACTTAACGTGTATATACAGAATTGCTATAAAGTTAATAATTTTGCAGAATTAGTGACGGTATTAGAAGAAAATTTTTTTACCCCTACATTAACTACCTTTGGTGATTTTGCGGGGTTAAAATTTAAGGTAAACGATGACATAACAAAATATTTCAGGGAAAAATTAGAAATCGGAAAAAAGTTAAATTTAAGAAGTGAAATGATCATGGAGGGTTTAACTGATGGCCCCCCGGAGAACTAAAATCATTAATGACCATTAATCCCCCTGCTGACCCAATTGCTTGGCTTAATCAAGCTCACAGACTGGTAAAAATAAGAGAGAATCCACAACCCAGTAATGACTCGCCCAGATATGTAACTCCCTTTGTTAGAACTCCCCAAATTCAAAACAGAAATGATTACTTTAGGAATGATTCCCAAACTTGGAATAGGTCAGATGTACCAAGATATACAAATGATGTTAGAACTTATGCCCCGAGGCAAAATACTTACCAGAGACCTCATAATTTCTATCGATACCAAAGACCATCAAATCCTAACTATCGGAGCAATAACCCTAGATTTTCTAGCCATCATAATTATAACTCACCCACTTTGTCTCCCACTCCATGTAGAATATGTACAGAGAGAGGTATTCCAAATGCTTTTCATTGGCATCAAATTTGTCCATTCAGAATGGAAAGAGCTGATAATGAGAGGACTTCACCCCTTGCAATTGAACCACCCTTTGAGAATACTCCCAATTCCTGACTATTAAAGGTGTCCGGTTATTTGTCAAACAATAAATATCTAGACTGTGTAATAGACAGTGGCGCAACTCTGTCAGTGATATCCACCAGAACTGTTCGACAGTTAAATTTGAAAATAACCAGAATAAGAGGTATACAAGTTGTACAAACACAAGGCCATATTGTAATGAACAAAATCTGTAAGGTTAGGATGAAAATTGGCCAAATTATCAGAGATATTGTGTTATATGTAATTGACAATAACTTGGATTATGTAATATTAGGTCTAAATGAATGTAAAATTTATGAAATTGATATTGATTGTAAAAACCTAAAGGTAAAACAAAAATCTGTAATAATTAATTATGAAGGTAATATGCCAAAAGCAAATATGTCACTCCATATTCAATTCCAAGGTGGTCTGTTCAACAGCCAAAATAAGTCCAGTCCTCAACCTGAGTATTTTGTTCAAAATAACTATGAAGATGATAATGAGAATATAATTCTAAATGATACCATACCTAAAACTCTTGACTCTGTAACCAATGTTGTTTCTCAGAATCTTAATCGAAAAGAAAATAATTTAGAAAACTTGTTAATTAAAAATTCATCTGTATTTTCCAAAAGTAAATATGATGTTGGTTGTATTAATATTGAACCCCAAAGAATTAACTTAACATCTAACTTGCCTGTATCTCTAAGACCCTATAGAACTTCCCCTAAGGAAGAGGGAGAAATTAAATCACAAATTGATCAATTGTTGAAAGCAGGCATAATTAAGGAAAGTTGCAGCTCGTACAGTTCACCTGTATGTTTGGTACTCAAGCGTGAGGAGGGTAAGAAAACAAGATTGCGCATTGATTATCGAAAATTGAATTCCCTTACTAAAACAGATGCAGAACCTTTGCCCAGAATTGATACTTTATTAGATAAATTGAGTAACGCCAAAATTTTTTCTACCCTTGACCTCAGATCTGGTTTCTGGCATATTCCCATTCACCCCGCAGATACTGAAAAGCTGGCTTTCAGTACAAACTTTGGGTTATTCGAGTGGCTAAGGCTCCCCTTTGGACTGAAAAATGCTCCAGCCATTTTTAACAGAACCATTAGGCGAATTTTAACAAAAAACAAAATTGATTTTGCATGTAGCTACTTTGATGACATAATTGTCTACTCTTCTTCTGAGAAAGAACATTTGGATCATTTAAGTATATTATTTGAAGTGTTTAAAAGAGAAAATATTAAATTAAACCGAGGGAAATACGTGTTTGCTAAAGATCAGATAAGATTTCTAGGTTATGAAGTAAAAAATGGTAGAGTAATTCCTGATAATCATAATATTGAAACTATTAAAAAATTGAAAAATCCTAATAATACCAAAGAGTTACAAAGAGTTCTCGGTAGTGTAAATGTTTATCACCGATTCATTCCCAACTATGCCAAAATTAGAGCTCCTCTTAATAGATTACTGAAAAAGAATGTTGTGTGGCATTGGGATGAAACATGTCAACAAGCTTTAGACGAGTTGAAAGAAATCTTAATATCAAAACCAGTGTTACAGTTATACGATTCTAGTAAACCATGTCACCTCTATGTTGATGCCTCCCAAAGTGCTGTTGGAGCTGTTTTGAAGCAACCAGATCAAAATAATATCCTTCACCCTTTATCATACCATTCGAGAACTTTAAGAGATTATGAAAAGAATTACGCAATTACAGAATTGGAATGTTTGACCATTGTTGACCGATTAGACAGATTTCATTATTATCTCCATGGGCAAAAATTTGTCATACATACTGATCATGCGGCAATTGTTTGGTTAAAAAATGTTAAAAATTTAAAAGGTAGATTATTCCGCTGGTCCCTTAAATTGAGCATGTATGACTACGAAATTAGATATCAGAAGGGTTCTACTAACATTGAGGCGTATATGCTTTCAAGACATCCCGTTTCTCAACATCTCCAACACTGTGTACATTTACTAGATAGGAATGAAATAATTCAACAACAGAAAATTGACAATGTGTGTGGTAAAATTATAAATAAATTAATGCCATGATGGTAATTAAGAAAAAGAACTTTTGTAAAATTGTAGTACCTAAATCCTTAAGATTAAAATTGTTAACTAATACCCATGAAAATTTCGGACATCCAGGAGTTCAAATTATGCTAAATTTAATTACCCCTCAATATTATTGGCCCCATATTAGTGAAGATATAGGAAACTTCGTGAAACATTGTCATACTTGTCAGCTAAATAAAAAGAAAAAACAGAAACGATTTGGATTCCTGCAGGAAGTGCCCTCAACTGACCAACCTTTTGAATGTTTATCTATTGATACTGTAGGAGGGTTTAATTATTACAACTCAACCAAAAAATATTTACATATAGTGATTGATCATGCCACCCGATATGTATGGGCATTTCCCTCAAAGAGTGTAACTTCAGAAACATATGCCAATTGTCTAAGTCAAATTTTTAATGTGCAAATTCCAGAGAAAGTGTTAAGCGATAGAAACGCAGATTTTACATCATCCAGATTCAAAAAATTTCTTAAAAACCATAATGTGAAACAACTTTTGACTTCTTCTCATCATCCCCAGACGAACGGAAAAGTGGAGAGGGTAAATCAATCCCTTGTAACCCGCCTAAAATGTAAGGTAAATGCTACTTCTAAAAAGGTTCCGTGGACAAAAGTGCTAGAGCAAATTGTTACTGAATATAACAACTCACCTCATATTGTAACTAAGTTCACCCCTGCCTACTTATTATTTGGCAAACTCCCGTTTGATTTTCCAATTGACCAAAATACTTATCCTCCACTTAATGAAGCAAGAACTTTAGCTAAAACCAGAACTCTTGAATACCACCAGAAAAATAAGACGAGATATGATACTAGATTTGAAGAATCTAAATTTCAACCTGGAGACTTAGTAATATATGAGGAATTCGAATACCCAAACACTAGAAAATTGACCTCTCCTTATTCAGGACCTTACCAGATTATTAAAATATTATCTGAAGTTAATTATGAAATTGATAAAGAAAATTACCACACGAAAAAACCCACTGAAATTGTACATTCATCAAACTTGAGATTTTACTATTCACCTGAGAAGTTCAAACTACACCATGAATGAGTCACCAATATGTAAATCATTCAGCTATCCTTAATCTTTCTTTTTAGCATTCCTGTTCTATCGCCATCCTAGTTAATTTTGAAGAAACCCCGTGAGTGTAAGTGAAACTCACACATTTTTTAAAAAACTTTTTGAAGCTTACTACATTTTATATGAAATATTCTGTGTACTAGATAAATATTATTGATTTTTATACTGGGGTTTCCACTCACTGTCCTCCCTGTCTCTTCGCACTTTTCAAATGTTCCCTTGATGCTTCAATGAAAGTCCAATAAAATGCTGCAATTACTCTATGTATGTAAATTTACAACAATACTTTAGTTTGAATCCCACCGTAGTCAAGAATCATAGTCCTCGATTATCACATTTTGAAAATAGAAATGGGGAAAATGTTCTATTTATTCGTTAATTTTCACTAGAATTTAAATCCTTCGCTATTTAAACGTTATCTAAATGAATTTTCTTCCTCCATATACTGCCTCGCACCGAAGTTTTAATATAGTTTCATGTGCTGTTCACTCTATTTTCATATTCCTAGCATTTGAAACATCAAATAGTTCATGCTGATTCCCGTTTATCATTGACTGACTAATTAGAGAAGAATATATGGGTAATGCAATGAATACCTCACAACGCAGCAAAAGCGACAAAATTTACAATAACGGAAGTACAAATGAGGCGATGACATTGAAAAGAGGGCAAGTGGCAAAATTTTCCGAAAAGTATTTTTCCACTGATACAAAGATTTGTTCCAAGGCTAATTCGCGTTGAAAAGAAGATAAGTGTCTCACTCAAAACTAAACCAAACTAGCAAGGCCCTTACATTCTTTTCAATGACACTAATCTTGGAACAAACCCTTGTATTAGCGAAAAAATACTTTTCGAAATTTTGGCACTTACCTTGATTTCAACGTCAGCGCCTTAAATATCACATACGAACGTGTTACTATTAACTGTGTGATACATAGCAGTACATCACTTAATCTTTAGCGTTAAGGATGATAAATTGTCTGCTTCTACTCTTGCTCAAAATTTTCTCTACGCTTTTACAGCTACTAGAACAAATAATTTCATTTATTTTTAGTAACAAATGCCATACAAATTAGCACTTTGCCATAATTACACGAGCTTTCAGGTGTTTTTCGACAATACAGCATATACATACATACACACACACACACAGATATATATATATATATATATATATACAAGGTGCGCACATAAAGTAACCGGACAATTTTTCTATAAATAAGAAAAATATTACTCACCTTCAAATAATTTTATCTCCTTCAAAATAATTGCCAAAGGAATCTATATAATTTTTCAAACACTTCTTCTAGTCATTGAAACGCTGTTTATAGGCATTGGAACTAACCGTTCGCAAAATACGTGTAACGTTGTATTTTGCGAACCGATAATATCCGATACGTTTTCAAATATCTGTCCTTTCATGGATTTTGCATTTTATGATTACAAAGGACTTATTTACCACGAATTTGTTCCTGAAAATCAAACAATTATTCAGTATTTTTTCAAGGAGGTGCTTTTTCGATTAAGAAACAGTATAAGGAGAATTAGGAAGGACATGTTTGATTCTGGGCAATGGTTTCTTTTACACGATAATGCTAGGCCCCATACAGCAATTTATGTACAACATTATCTTGCTAAGCATTCAATTACAGTGATAAATCACCCATATTCCCCCGACTTATCGCCAGCTGTTTTTTTTCCTTTTTCCGAAGCTTAAGATGGCCATACAAGGACAGAGATTTGAAAATGTCCCGGATTTTAAATCAAATGTTACGCGTATTTTGAGAATGGTTAGTTCCAACGCCTATAAACATTGTTTGATGACTTGAGGAAACGCTGAAAAAATTGTATAGACTCCATTAGTGATTATATTGTAGGATATAATTTTATTTGAAGGTGAGTAATATTTTTCTTATTTATAAAAAATTGACCTGTTACTTTATGGTCGCACCTTCTATATTATATATATATATATATATATATATATACACTATATGAGATGACCTGAATGGTCATCTGTTAACAAATACATCGTGGCCGAAACAATAAAAAGATTCGAATACAATGAACAAATTTGTTTATTGCAGCCAAAACATGACCTTAGAGCGCAACGTCCAGCTTTCATCTGGCGAGAGTAGAAGTAGTAGCTGTCAATGGGATGCCAGAAATTGGCGAGGAAGGTTAGTATTGGCAAAGGACAGAAAGATTACCATAGAGCGAAAAAACTCTGATTACAGGCGATTAAAGGTGGTTGAAATTTATTACATATATATATTCTACAACATAAAAAACCCTAAAACCCTTTCAAAATTCTAAATTATTTTTAAGTTTCCTTATACGTAGAATAATTACGTTTTCCGATTTCATTTTAAGAACAAATGTTTCGATTTCGGTAGATACTATACGATCCCTGTAAATTTGGAGATAATCTCCTTAGTTATATAAGTTTTGAAAGCCTGGGGATCCAGGTTCCAGCGAATCATTATTCGTTGTATTGTCACATGACACGTCACATGACGAGCCACCTCAAAAGTTTATTTAAGGGGCTGTGGTCAGATGCCCGTACACTCTCCGGATTTCTGTTGGCAAGTAAACATGCTGTAATTCTTCGAGCAGAATGTGAATAAAATTTGTATTTGTAGAAGTGAAAAAGAGAGATGTGTTTTTGGCTACTACTCCGTATATCCCCGGTGTGGCATGCCGATTCCGGTCATCATTCCCACGGAGTCGGTATGTTATATATATATATATATATATATATATATATATATATATATATATATATATATATATATATATATATATATTTAAAAAGTTCACATTTATTAGAAAAATCACAATTTTATTTACTTGGTTAGGTAATTATCAAAATTGTTACGAAAAATCTAACATTGTAACATTGTCCCCACTCTCTCTTCCTTAGGTCTTTAGCAATAAGTGATAAGCAAATTTCGAGAGCGAGATCTCTGAGTTAAAGACCGTGGATGGTCTTAAATATGCAATTATGTTACTAAATTACTATTACCTGATTTCGCTTAAAAAGCTGTTTATCACCGAGTTTACAACGAAATATAGTAAAAAATTAATTTTCGTATTTATTCGCTAATATTGGCGAATTTCGCCTTTATTCGCATCTATTTCGTTAATACGAAAATTACGTTTCCCTATATACGAGTATAATCATCTTTTTCACACTTTAGTTTTACCACCATCATCTCGGGCTGTACCTGTTATTGTTAGGCAAAAATTGTTAGGTTGGACTCTAAGGAGTGTATGACATTGCTACATTTTGCAGAACGATGCTACTTTCAGTGTGCAACGGAATTCAGGAAAAAAAAAATTCCCCAAACATTGTCTTAAAATTCAGGTACGGCTCATACACGCGGCTCTATAAACGAGTAAATATGGTAAAATTTTTTATGTCCCTCTGCTTCTTCGTAGAAAGTGGATTTCCAATAATTTATTTTTAGACGCTAACGTAAATGGTAATTGATCCTTCAGAGGATATAAAATGGTATACGAAATGATCTCCTGATAAATATATAAGGTGACTGCCTACGTTGAAAATGTCATTTTTTGACTATTTTAGTAAATTTTATTTTTTGTAAGAATCGTGTAATTAAATCTTTTCTCTTTTAAAAATCGTCTCGATTTTCATTTTACATCAATTAGAAGCAGATTTATAGATATTTTAAAAAACCTCATCTGCTACAAAATTGAACCGGAAGTTATGTAAATTGAAGCTTCTAGCTTTTTCGATTTTTTTTTTTTTGCAATTGATAAATAATATGCACCATAATGTTGCTAGTGCACAGATATTACTTTGCTGAAGTTATGTAATTGATTTCTTGATAGAAATTGGAAAATTTGTCATTCACTCTAACATTTGTTTACATTGCTTTTTAAAACTTTAGATGCGTTTTTCTCAGAATTATGTATTTTAGCACAAATCTCTACCGTTATCATGATATCTCATATAATAATGCATAAAATTTGATGAAATTTTCAGGACATGTTTTAGATGCTATTGTTAATGATATGACCTACAAAAATTGATGTATAATAAATAGTCTTTTATTTGGGGCTGTTTATATAAAGAAAGGAATCACGAATCGGGGAAAATATTCATATTGGAACATAAAATTGTCTGTATTTTTTTTGCATTTTAAAAGTCTCTTAAATTGTAGGTCATTTTGAAGTTAGTTGTCATGTATATCATGTGTGGAAAGGAAATAAGATAGTAGCATTAGAATTTTGTGCAGAGTGACAGGCGTTTTATCTAAATTCCATTAAAAAATACTTCAAAGGTGACCTATTTTTAAAAAAGTATGGTATTTACAGGTAAAATTGAGCTCATTTTTTTAATTTTTAAGTGCTATTTTACCATAAGAAAGCAAAAAAGCCTTAAAAAAATTATTTTTTCAAAAAATTGCTTCCGAACGTAGGCAGTTACCTATATACAAATATATTTATCAGGAGAAACAACAGATATAATAAAACCTAAAAGAAATGAATGCGTTTCATAAAGGATTAAAAGAGATTACGATCTATTAACTTAGTTACAGATGTGTTACTTATCGTGATTAAAATTAATTTACTAAGTAACTCTTTGTATTTGATTTCTTCAAGACATTTTATCTCCAGTTCTGAGACTGGCCATTAATACGAATAATCGAAATCCTGTCCTAAGAGTATCCAGAAATTGAAGAATGCAAGCATGCTTTAAAAGTTCGGCATCGAAATGTATCCGTTGAAATAATTTCTAATGCGTTCGGAAATAAGGAACTACCGCTGTTACATTTATTTTCTTTTACAGACTAATATCATTAGTTCCTGTTAGTCAATACTGGGACTAGTAGCATTTGTAGACGCAGGAAATCGAAAACCGATTTCTATAACTCAAAAGGAATCGGAAAGATTAAGAAGTACGTTTTCACTTCTCATGCTTATTCATTCGAATTAATTCGTCAAGAAGTAACGTTTACTGACATATTTATTTGAGAATGTGTATGCCGATAAATTATTTCTTTCCTGTCAGCAGTTTGATCATTAGATTGATTTTGAATACACAATTAAAGGGTTGCATTTTATCGATCAATAAGTAATATCTTACTCAGGAAAAATATTTTATAAATGGATGACGTATTCACTTAACGTATTTTTCATAATACATATATATGAACTATATGATAAATTAATTTCTATCAGTCTATTGTAACAAACTGAAGAGATTACTTTATATAATTCTAAAACTGAGTGTGACTTTTATATTTTGTGGCATCGAAAAGTTTATTTATAATACTGAGCATGTACAGGGTACCCGGGCCAAAAGTATCCAAAAGTTATTACTTATTTTTAAGGGACTACCAATTAGAATAGAAAACATAAATTTAAATAGAAAGAACAACTTACCAAGTTTTAATATCAATCACAGATTTTGATCATAGTATCATAGATTTCAATGTGTGCACCTCTAGTAGCACGACTAACGTCTAAATGGTAATCCTATTCTCTGTGTTTCGTAGCATATCAGGAGGTATTAGACTATTTTGCTTGGGGATTCATTAAATACGTTGTGTATCAACAAAAATTGAAACTGTGGATGAGTTGAAGAAGCGTATCATTCAAGCAATTAATGTAATAACTACTGATATGTTACGAAACACTTGGAGAGAACTGCATTACCATTTAGACGTTTGTTGTGCTACAAAAGGTGCACACCATAGATATCTATGATACTATGATCGAAATCTATGATCGATATTAAAACTTTGTGAGATGTTCTTTCTATTTCAATATATATTTTTTTTATTCTAATGGGTAGTTCAGTAAAAATAAGTCATAACTTTTGGATACTTTTAGCCCGAACACTCTGTATTTGCACTGTTCAAAGATAGCACAGGAATTAATCAGGATTGGAGAAAAAAAAAATGTGTATCAGAGCGTGGGCAATAAAGTTTTGGTTGCTTGACTGTGGTCACCACGCTGGAAATTATTACAAAATCCATGATATGACAAAAATGATATAAGATTAAAAGTGCGAGAAATTTCTGAGGCTATTGGCATTTCAATCGAACACTTACATATTTTACATGAATATTTAGATATGAGACAGCTAACGGCAACGTGGGTGTATGTTTGCTAATAATCGAACAGAAACATTAAAAAGGTTACATTTGAAAGGACTATTTGCAGTTGTAAAAAAAATCCAGATGAATTTCTCCATTGTTCCGCAACAGTTCATGAAACATGATACATCACTTCCAGCTAGAAACAAAAGAACAGTTGGTTGAAGCAGGTGAACCTGCAGAAAAGAGAGTAAATTTTTCCACCTGCAGGAAATATTATAGCGACTGTTTATTTGGGTCGGCTATGGTAAAATCTTTATTGAGAACATGAAAAAGGGTAAAACAATCACCGGAGTGTATTATGCCCCTTTACAGGATCCTTTGAATAGTGAAACAAAGACCAAAATGCCCCATTTAACAAAACAAAAAAGAAGGTTATTTTCCATCATGACGATGTTCCGGCTCATTCATCTGAGATTGCGATAGCAAAACTGTTAGAATCAAACAACAAACTTTTTCCGCACCTTCCGTATTATCTAGATTTGATCTCTCCGTACTACAATTTTTTCCGTCTAAAAATATTCTTGAAGCGCAGAAATTTAAATACAATTCAGAAGTGATTCATGAAATAATCGTGTATTGTGTAAAGTTGGAGAAATCTAACGTTACGGAGGGGTTAAAAAAAGCTTGAAAATCATTAGATAAACCGAATCGAACTTCAGGGAGGTAATGTAGAAAAATAATTTTTTTTAAAATGCCGTTTTCATTATTTTTGCAGATACATATCAAAACAAGAATTAATACTTACTTTCTAAACACATCATCGACTGTCTTAGAATAATATATGATAATAAAGAAGACACATTATATATACCCTGCTAGCCATTAAAATTGCAATACCAGGAAATTTCAATACCAGGCAAATAACAAAACTTTACTCATTGTACGTGTACAGCATAGTAGGAAGAAAACATGATTAAATTTGTAGGCAGTTTGGGGGTATACAGGGTCCAAAATTAGTACACATAGCTGCTGCCTCTTGCAGCTCTCCGGCTATAACCCGGTTAGACCTGGAGTCGAACTGGGCTTGGATGACATATACGGGCAAGTCATTCCATTCTGCTTCAATTATATGCCACACTTCATCAATCATAGTCGCTGGAGAGTGGTGGCTGCCCATTCTCTCAGCAACCCATGACCGGGTGTTTACAATGGGTGAGAGATCTGGAGAACGTGTTGGCCAGGGCAACAGTCGAAAACTTTCTGTGTTGAGGAAGTCAGAACACAATGGGCAAAATGCGGTCTTGTGTTACTTTGTTAAAAGCTGACGTCTCCGAGACCTCGAAGATAGGGCACAGCCACTGGCCTTAAGATCCGAGAAATGTAACCTATGCTGTTCAGATTACCGACGACGCGAACAAGAGGGGTTCGTGTCGTGTACCCAAAGGCTTCCCATACCATCACACAGGGTGAAGGGTCCGTATGACGATATCGTATGCAAGCAAGCCACGTGAGTTCTCCTAGGTGCCACCATACACGTATACGTCCTTTATGATGCTGCACGCAGAACTGGGACTCGTCTGAAAAGACGGCGTGGAGCCACTATTGTATCCAGTTTTGTCGTTGGGCGCAACAGTGTCGCCGCGCGTCTCTGTATTACAATCTGAAGGAAAGCCGTGATAATGGTGACCGTGCAGACAGTCCGTGCTGCTCCAGACGTCATCGCACTGTCTGTTCGAATACTTGTCCTGCTGCAAACAAATCCATTTCCCGACTGAAGGTCCGTTATGTGGCTGTACGATCCTGCAAGGCCGACATGACAACATGTCTGTCGTCTCGGGCGTTAACGGCGGGAGGTTATTGAGATCCTTCATTGCTTTCAGTATGACCCTCTTGAATTCATAGTTTCCATATTCGCATGACAGTCGTTTAATTTTGACCAATGCTAGTAGGACTACCACAGAACAATAAACGAAACTGTCCATAGGCCACCATACTGCCGCTGTCGAAGTCCTACACGTTCTGGCAGACGTTTCTCGTTCTTATAAGAGCCAAAACACGATCATCTCACAAAACAACCAACACTCGAATGCGATTTGTGAATGAGCAATCCGCTGCGTAACTTTCCTTTTATACGGAGTTTGAGATAACGTTTCTCCCTCCTGCGCCGTTCGATTGCTCTTAAATGCTAATAATTTGCATATCCCAGCATCTTCTTTTCATGCGAATATGACGTTTGTATCATCCCTCCTTCATGGTGTTCCAATGACCAGCGGTTTAAATTTGCGGTTTTATTGGCCAGCAGTGTACGAGTACATATATAATCGTGTATACATATACATATACATATACATATACATATACACATATATATATACATATATATATATATACATATACATATATATACATATATATATATACATATACATATATATACATATATATATATACAGTTGGTTCTCTGTTTAACGACTTTCAGGGGACCGTGAAAAATCGTCCTTAAGTAGAGATCGTCCTTAAACAGAATTTGTGAAAAAATAACATTTCCCTTCACACTTTACAGGCTTAGGACTGTCAATATATTTCTTAATATATTAGCGTGTTTAAAAATGTTATTTTTATTATCATCATTATTTTATTCACAAAAAGTTATTTAAAATTACATTGAAAAAAAGAGTACAAACAATACAATAAATTACGTTTTAAAAAATTCAAAAAGTGTTGATTGCTTCATTCGCCTTGTTTTCGTTATTCTCTTTTCCAGATTTTCTAAAATGTTAAATGAGTCACCTTTCATTTTCGATGTAATATAGCGTCGGAGAACATCTAGAGCAGAAATTGCATCTGTGTAAAACTGTGGCAGTGTCTCGATTTCCGTGTTTTCAACTTCACCTTCATCGACTGACACTGTGTTTTCGTTTACAATATCTTCATAAATTTGTTCTACATTTCTGAAATCTGTTGTTAAAACATATTTATCACAATTGTAGGAATCTTGAATTGAAACATGATCATCTTCAACTAGACTTCTCCATTCTTCAGGGGTAATGTCATCTTCGTTGATTTCTACATCCGTACTTTGCAGTTCCACTACAAGTTCTTTGTGAATTCCAGCAAAGCGAAAGCAGTTTTTTATTGTGGATGAAGAAACTTCTTTCCATTCTCATGTTATCATGTGCATTGCTTCCAAGATTGTAAATTTTCTAATTTTTATACTGTCAGCCGCATTGTTTATTAATTTACTAATTAAAGACTTTCTGTAGTATGCTTTCACACTGCGAATGATACCCAGGTCTAATGGCTGCAACTTGCTAATGCAATTAGCTAGTAAGAAATGGATAGTCAAATTTGTAAGTCCAGGGATATTTGGAGTATGTGTTAGCGTACATGTTAAAAACATGCACGTCAACAATTCTTATAATTTATATTTAAATATCAGAGTTTAAAATGTGCAGTAAAAGCTATGTTAAAAAAGGTATACGCTAAAACCACTAAAGTTCTTCAAAATCATGTATAGACGACAAGACTTTTTAAACAATAACTAAAAGTTTATTCATTTGAAAAACTGGTTAAGAATTAGTTAAAAACAACAATATCAACATCTTTCTTCTTACTCATAATACTGGGGTTTTCTTTAAATAAATTTTAAAACAAACAATATATTTTATCGTACTGTGATGGACTATCACAAGAATTAATCTATAACTAATACAAAACGTCTTACTCTAGATAGGCTTGATACTTCATCCCAATCAGCCAATGTATCCTTGATGTCGTGATGCCCGATGCCGTGATGCCCTTTCCCCGAAAGTGTTCGCTGCTTATATACACTTAACAAAACAGATTTACATCACTTCACTTGAAAAAACTATCGGCTGGTAACTGAAGATTTGTGTTTAATTATGATGTATGGCAGATTGCCAGACATGACGTAATCTAAACGAAACTTACGTCGTTGATTCGGTTTAATTGAATCGCCTTTAACTTGAATCGGCTTAAAAAAATGGACGTGCAGAATATGACGTCAAACTTCGGAAAGGCAAGTAATTATTGAATCTTCATATTGGTTCATATTGCTAACAGTATGTGCAGTGCATCGGTCGATTAAAAGTAAAACTTTTCTCTTTTCTCGATGCATTTTTGCATCAAATTTTCTAATCCAGTCAATAAATATTTGTGATGTCATCCACGCTTTATTGTTATTGCGGTACTCACAAGGTTTCCTGGTGATATTCTTAAAACACCTTGGTTGCTTTGATTTGCCTATAACTAGTGGTGGAAATTTCTCAGATCCATCCGAATTAGTGCACAGTAAAACAGTCAAACGTTCCTTACTGTGTTTTCCACCAAAACACTTTTCGCCCATATACGTTAAGGTTTTATTAGGCACCATATTGTAGAATAGGCCCGTATCATCTGCATTGAATATGTTCTTCTCGTCATATCCATCTAATATCCCCTTCAGCACTATTTTCTATTCATCCACTATTTTTTCATCTACGGAGCCACTTTCGCCAGATATGCTTTTAAATACAAGCCCGTATCTTTCTTTGAACTTTGTTAGCCAACCAGCCGAAGCCTGAAAATTTTGCATTCCTAACTTTTCTTCCAGAATAATAGCATTTTCTTTAAATATCACTCCGGAAATTGGAATGTTAGATGCTCTTGCTTGATGAAACCATTGCAGGACTGCCTTCTCAAACTCTTCTGATCGGCCACATTGAATTTTCTGCCGTTTGGATTTGGATCCCAAAACAAATTTTTGTACTGCTTCAAGAATTTTCTCTTTACTTGCTAAAATGCCTTTGAGAGTAGACTCGGGTAGCTGAAATTGTCTTGCGAATTGGACTTTTGTTATTCCAACACTTTCTTCCCAGTTTTCAATAATTTTCACTTTTTCGTGTAGAGTAAGATGCTTTCGCTTTCATGCCATTTTGCTCTGCTCACCTCGTATTCGTACTGGAATGAGCTCCTTCCACACCCGCACTAAGAAATTCGATCCACCAGGGAAGAATGTTCCATCTTCCGAGAAACAGTAATCCTCCCCCCCCCCTCCTCTCCCGGTTTTTTCCACTGCAACAAGTCTATGATTGCAACAAACATAAAGGAAATTCTGGGTCTGTTATTGAAACCAAACTCCCCCACAGAAAGTAACCCTCCTGTAAATAAAATGTTGAAGAAAAAGTTTATCATTTAAGAAAAAATCGTCGTTAAATAGAAACAAAATCGTCGTTAAATAGAATTTTTTTACGTCGGAGGGACCGGGACCGGGAAATATCGTCTTTAAATAGAGATCGTCGTTAAGTAGAGCGTCGTTAAACAGAGAACCAACTGTATATACATATACATATATATACATATATATATATATACATATACATACACATATATATATATATATATATATATATATATATATATATATATATATATATATATATAATTCACTATGACATTTCCTCACATGACCGGAAGGGTCTGGCGACGAGGATGTTGGCTTCAAATCCAAGGGTTCGAGGTTTAGTTCCCGATGCTGACCTGTGGTTGTAAGTGGTGCATACTCCAAGTATGAATAGCATTATGACCGAATTAGGGATGACAAATCGATGAGTAAACAACTTCGATAATTTGTAGTTTAAGGGTTTATCTTATTACATTCGCTTGTGAACTGGAGTCAAGTGGATGGAATAGGTATGTGAAAACCTTTATAATTGGCATACTGTAGGTTGGAAAATATGATAGCAGGACTGTACGGACAAATCCTATAAATTTCCTCGTCAGAACGTAGAATTATCTTTTATGGTATCGAAAGAAGACAGTGAATTTTGAAAAAAAAATTAAATAACTATGAATGTTTTAATAAAATACATGAACTTTTCTTGCATGCATTTTTAAGCAGCTTATTTAAGAATTCAGAATCCATGCTAATTTTTACCTCCATCACACAACACACACTTTATATATATATATATATATATATATATATATATATATATATATATATATATATATATATATATATATATATATATATATATATATATATATATATATATATATATATATATATATATGAAATGTCCGGATGGACATCTCATGAAAATGTAGCTTACATCGTGACCGGAAAATAATCAGGAACAAACTAATTTATTAAACAGTAAAGCAACACATCTTACTTGCTTCGAGCCAACCAGCGTCTCCCGCAAAGAGCGCCAGAATAGAATTACGTCAGAGAGGTTGCAAGAATTGGCGGAGGAAATTAGTATGTGGGAAGGCGAAACGTTTACGCCAAGACAAGAAGGAATGGTTACCAGGACAGAGATGAAGTACAGAATGGGTGATTATTGTAGGTAGTTAGTAATATTATCACAGAATACCCCCCCCCCCGCCCCATCTAAAATGGATTGGATCCGAGGCCGTCGACTCCAAGACACTCCAGATAGTGAGAACATGAAAATTTGTAGTTTGAATATTAGGTTGGAGGTGGCTCGAAAATCACAAATTCTTATGTTAAAATGTACAATTGAAAGGCATAATAGTAAGAAAAATGGCATAATTTTAAAAACAAATAGCTGGAGTAAAATAAAAATGGAATGGTACACTTAAATGAAAACACTAACAACAACTCATGTAAAGATGTTCCAAATACAAATACAAGTAAAAAAAAAAAGCATGTCTCAGTCCCTGACATGTGTCAGAGTCTGAAAGTGTTCAGAGTCCAGGACGGGTGCAGTTCAACTTGTTATAAAAACACAAAGTAATTATTAGTCACAGTCTTAGTCGTTGAATAATGTTTTGTTCTTTTGGAGATCTCCTGGGTTGTAGTCACTTTTTTAGAAAAATAATGTTCTTTGTTGTTTATTATTATTACGTTCGACATTAGTTATGGACTTACAAATTCCAACAATTGACACTAACATTCAATTATTGTGAAGAAATAAAAAAAAGCAAGACAATACAAACATAAATTTGAGGTATGTGACCTGTTGTGAGTACATCCTCGTGAGCATTTACCAAAGGGAAGGTACTTCCAACCTGAAACTCAAGTTGAGCAAATTGCACAAAATGAAAAGGGGCAGGCAAGTTTCTCAAACATGAGAGGGAAAAGCAACTGTTCAAAGGGAACATTTGAAAGTGTGAAGAGACAAGGAGGACAGTGAGTGGAAACCCCAGTATAAAAATCAATAATATTTATCTAGTACATAGCATTTTTCATATAAAATGTAGTAAGCTTCAAAAAGTTAAAAACAAATGTGAGTTTCACTTATACTCACCGGGTTTCAAAATTAACTGGGATGGAGATAGGACAGGAATGCTAAAATAGAAAGATTAAGGATACCTGAATGACTTTCATATTGGCGACTTAAATGATCATTTCACTACTTAATTTTCTTTTTCGATTTTTAATTTTCTTCTGAAATATTTCGTAATTATCATCATGTTCGACAATTATTTTGGCAGTGTTCATTTTGCTTTTACTTTTACAATACTAGAAAATTACAAAAATAATATAATAACTGACCTGCTTAAAGCACCAACTTTTTTTGCATAAAATACAATACTAAACAAGAACTTTTTTGAATGTAAAGCACTCTGATGGTAACTTGAAAATTTGTTTTTATGAGCCTCTTTGATTTCAGAGCAGCGTTCTGCGTTCACCCTGAAATCGTAATTATTTCCTTGAAATTGAATGTTTTGATGACTGTCGCTCACATATATAAGAAGTTGAATCACTTCTTGAAGGCCTAGTTGAATCGGATGCTGCAGAACTGGTACTTTACACAAAGATGGCGTAGTCCGAGACGGGAAAAAAATGGTGAGGTCAGGCGGGAAACAGAATTCGAAAACGAAACTGGAACGAACTGGAACAATGACATCTTTACTTGTTTCGATGTAGTCGACTTCTATAGCAATTCCATGGTGTTGGATGAGGAAAGTTTTAGCTTTGGTCATTTCAAGCTGGTTAATTCAGGAACGCATGCGGGATTCGAAACCAAAAGTCCTGTAGAGCAAAGACGTCCTCACTTTCTCAAAATGCAGTCGTAATTTCCGTTGTATTTCTTAAAAGGTCAACATCCTGTCGAGCTCTCTGAAATGTCCGGATGGACATCTCATGAAAATGCAGCTTACATCGTGGCCGGAAAATAATAAAATCAGCTTCAGGAACAAACTAATTTATTAAACAGTAAATCAAAACATCTTACTCACTTCGAGCCAGTCCAGCGTCTCCCGCAAAGAACGACAAATTAGAATTAGGTCAGAGAGGTTGGCAGAATTGGCAGAGGAAGTTAGTATGTGGGAAGGCGAAGCGTTTACGCCAAGACAAGAAGGATGGGTTACCAGAACAGAGATGAAGTACAGAATGGGCGATTATAGGTAGTTAGTAATATTATCACATATATATATATGTATATATATATATATATATATATATATATATATATATATATATATATATATATATATATATATATAACGCCGCACCATTATTAATCTAATGCGTATTTTAAATTATCCTTGTTTCCTCTCAATAAACTACATCCCCTTTTTCCCAAGTGTGATCTAATAATAAACGACCTAAGCAATCATATTATCCCTTAAACACACGCGCGTTAAACAGTAAAGTTCATTTTATAACATAATTCAACATCACGAGTCAATCTCGCGCCTTTCAAAAAATCATATTTTTGACTCACGAGGTGAGATATTCGCCGATAGCAAATTAGAAGTTTTTAGTCCCCTAGTGTCAGGGTCATGAACCCTTCGTTTATAAGCTGGAGCATTGGTTTTCCGCTGGCTTTATTCCGTTTCTGTCTTCTTACCTTGCTCACGTCTCGTCCCTGCTTTTGTATCTCCGCGATCTCTCGTCCTGTGTGCTCTATCTCCGCTCGTCTCTTTCTGAATATGTCGCTACTGTCCGCATACATAAATAATGTCCGTCGAAGCAACGGCAGGTTCGGAGGTAGTTTGTTTGTGCCTTCTTGCAAAGTTACCTTATAGTGATGTGTTTGCGACCCTACCTTACAGTGAAGTCTTGAAATTGAATAAAAATATTCCAAGGATAACTATTCAGTGATTGGTGTTGTATATCGTCACTTTGTGCTTCACCTCTTTGTCTGTTATGGGTTCCTCTTCAATGACTCTCCTCGAGTGTTACGCAGCGTCCACGACTAACAGAGTTCATGAATCCACCGTGATGTACAGATCATTACTTACTTCCTTACTTACACTTACACTTACACTTACTTACACACACACACATGTATGTATGTATGTATGTATGTATATGTATATACAGTGGGATCTCGATCTATCGTTCTCCGAATCATCGTTTTCCCGTATATGTCGTTAATTTCATCCAGTGCCGACAATCATATTGCTTTGTTATGTTCCTGCATCTATCGTTTTCCCGCATTTATCGTTCAATTCAGTCGGTCCCTGGAAAAAAGATAGATCGAGATTCCACTGTATATATATGTGCATTAACAAAATTGAAAGAATTTTCTGTTTAATTAATTTTTAATACATTCAATCTGTTATCAATTCCTTAATAATGATATGCCCTCTGAGAAAAACCTGATTTTTTTAATATCATGATTTGCTGAGCAATTGAAAATTAATATTTGGGAGATTTTTTTTAAACTCGAAATAGCTTGAAAAGAGAAATATAAAATCATTAATATGTACAATAGTTAAATTTGTGATCAATTAAAATAAAGATTTCCAAAATATTTATTTACGTAAAGTACTTGAAAAAGTGAAATATTTTTTTCTAATTACATATAAAAGGCAGCTAGACGAAATCATATCCGATTGAAATAAAGTTTCCGGTTTAAAATAGTTTCCAAAATCATTTTTACCGCTTATATAAAGAATTTATATAAATAAAATGAACACTTTGCATTGCTAATTTTTAAATAACTATTCAGAAAAATGGAAATTTGCATGTTGAATCTAGAAACTCGCATGTCAAAGGAATTTGTTTTATTCAGAAAATATTAACGTCTGAATTTTGTTTTGTTATTTTATTGTTTTACTGTAGGAATTTAATTTCTTTTACATATGACATTCATATTATTTTATATTTAAGAGACTTAATTTTTAAGCTGAAAAATGAACTAAGAATACGCAGTTTTTTAAATTCGCTTTAAGGAAATTTCGTTAAACCTATTATGTAGTTACTAAAAACGGACTTTTCACAAAATGCTGAATTTTATTGTTTCTGTTATATAAGGTAAGAAATCGTGTAGAGTTCATTTAGACCAAAGAAAAAGAAATTTCTTAATGGCGAAACGTTTTGATTCGGTAAAAAATAAAATTCATCTTAGACTCAGACTCGCACTCTGCAGATTTTCATAAAGTCTTTACTTAAAATTTTTAAACAAAAGTTATCACTGCTTACTACGGAGCTGAAGCGAAATATCTTTGTTAAAAAGGTAAAATAAAGTTTTTCCCGTCCTAAAACCATGAAGCCGTTCGTATTCAGTTTCATCAATGGACATAGCACTCTTAAATTTTTTATCTGTTCGCAGTGAAATGTTCTTAAGGATTTTTTTTAAATTACAGAGCAGGGATTTCGACCGTTTCGGTCTGCCATAATCAACACATAAGTATGGTGCACAGTGATTCACTCCAAAGATTTGGTTTGGATCGCTACGATCAACTTTATGTTATACGAGGGCTAATTAGACTGGGACCTACAGTTTAAAGCCGATTCCGAACGGCTACAATCATCCACTCGATCCAGATGTTGGTGAGACTCGAACCAAAAGGATCTGAACTGAAAGCCAGCACCCTAGCCATTCGGCCATCCTCCAAGGCTAATCCACTCGTAAAGAATCCGCTTATTTTTTAATAAATCTCATTAAGAGGAAGGAATCTGGTTAAAGAAACTACGTTATGCCACATTTACAAATTCACGCTCGCGCCACCCGTAAGACATTCGCGAGACATTCGTCACTTTCCTGCATCGATGCGAGTGACCGTTCTCACATTCGCGCCTCTTGCTGTGAACAAGACTTCCTGTCGCCATTCGCCGTTTCACCCCCATGGTGCCATTCGCCCCTTTGACTCGTGCCAGGAAACCGTTCCCGAAGCGAGCGCCACGATTGGCTAGCAGAAACGGCGAGCACGCCGTTTACACATTCGCCCCCCGAAATTCGACTCGCCGCTAGCGCGACTGTGAAAATGCGGTGTTACAAACATTGACGTATGTAATCCATTGCATTATATGTAATGCTGGAGGTCATCTTCGTTTTCTACCAGACATATTTCGACCCGGCGTTCCATTTTCCTGAAGGTATTGTCAATGATATCGACTGGAATAACTGAAATTTCACATTGGATGTTTTCTTTCCCATCTACCAAGAGGCGAGGCTTGTTCCGACTGACTTTTCCCAAAGGAAGTCAGATGGGGAGACCTCGATGGCCAAAGCCCTTTCGAAATTACCCTGTTACCAATGAAGGACAATTTCTGCCATGCTACGTGTCGTTGTGTGACACATTGATCCATCTTGCTGGAAGTAAACTTTCGTTATCTCACGATTAACCAGTTGATTCATGAACTGTTCAAAAATATACAGATACCCATTGGTGTTCCCAGTGGTGCCCAAATATATGGGACCTATGAGACGCAACCGATTCACCGCTCCACACATCATCTTTTGATCATTGAGGGAAATCCGGTGACTAATAAAGGGATTTTCTGCGGCCCATCTACGGCTGTTTTGCGAGTTAATATAACCCGACAAAAGGAACCCCGCCTCATCCAAGGACTAAGTGATGTGATGTGCCATTTAATGACAAGCATGCTGTACGTTTTCCTGGCAAGGGTTTGACCCAAACGATGGCTTAATAGCTAGGGCGCTGATATTTAGTACCAGAATCTGAGGGTCGAGTCTTGGCATGGACATTTGTAGCCGTTCCGAATTGACTTTAACCCTCTGACGACCGAAGGCCCATTTTGCTGCTTACCCCAAAAGACCGGTCCGGCCGAGAACAAGAAGCATCTTTCCCCTTCCCCCACAGAACATCTTGATGATTGTACTGAAATTTGTCACAGTGGGATGCGGCCCCACTATTAGCATGAAGTCATAAATACACTGGGATCGCTTCTAGACAAAAAAGAACGACCGTGCGGTGACGTTGAACTATTGGTAGAATGACCACCCACCAGGCACTAGGGGGAGGCATTCTAGTAGGATTTCGGCCTGTCGTCTGAACTTCTGAATATTTGGCCGGCTAGACCGGTTCGGCCTTCAGAGGATTAAGCTTTAGGTCCCGGTCAAATGAGCCCTCGAGTAGCAAAAAATAACCATAGTGCTCCAAACCAAACCTAGCAAAAGTTACTACAGAATATTCATGGTCACCTTCAAATTAACCACCTTATAGAATATCGTATTGTGGAGATTAGCACAATATCAAAGATTATGACACGGACAGAATAAACAAGGTGTTTCCTCTAAACGTAAAGAAAATGAATGCCACAGAAAAATAGCAGCGTGGGAAAGTCAGAATTTGGTGCGGACTTTTCGATGAAAACCTGCAAGTACAACACTGTAAATAACAGCAGATGCGTACGCGAACATTAATGATCCTGTTTCATTAATAAGAATATATCTGGAGTAGGGTTGTGAAGTAATTTAGAAGTCTCTCATTACTGACAACAATATAAGAAAACTTCTCAGTTGGTGCCATGAACATAAAACTGGAATTCAAATTATTTATATAGTGTCATCTGGTGGGATGAGTCGAGGTTCCCATTATTTCCTACCACTGGCAGTGTATATGCTTTGCTAACACCTTTAGTATAATATATTTTGGATTTCTTAGTGTCCATTGTCCAGTATGGCAATGGCTCTCTCATGCTATCTCTTGCAATTCCTTAGGACCCTTTCGTTCTTCAGCATTCTGTGATATCGGAAGTCTATGAGACCATTGTGGTGAAAATTTATATTTTGATACAAAAGTTCTATAAGTTGAAAATATAAATATTACCAACACCGCTTTGTTACGATTTTCACATTTATAAATTTTTCCCTAACTTAATTTTCCCCTTCATTAAGTTTTCAATTTTTCACCAATATGGAAATACAAAAGCTAGCCCAAAAAATAATTTCTCGGACATTATTTTTATTAGCTTAACCCAGTGGTCGGCAAACCGTGGCTCGCGAGCCACGTGTGGCTCTTTGGCCCCTTCAGTGTGGCTCTTCAACAAAATACCACGTGTGATTGAAACTTCGTGATGACTGGTTTTCTTATTTCTGTTTTTACATACTTAGTTGGTGTTTATGGATCTTTAGGCAAGTGCTCTGAGTAAAGACTAGAATTGTAGTTAAAATCCGCACCCCTGCGGTTGGCAATTCCACCTGCCTCTGTCCGAAGCACTTTGCTTTCCCTCCAAGGTACCCCCACCAGCGACACTTTCCCCTCCACTCGCTGTAGTTAGGTTGGGCCGGTGGATACGCAGCGCGGGGGAGGCCGTGACCTTCGAAATCCGAAAATCTTCAATACCAAAGGTCACGGAGAGACGAGCGTGATTCATGCACAAGTTGAGCGAGTCAGCAGTCAGCAGTCTCATTGTGCACAGGCCCCAACGGACTCACCAACGTGGGACAGTATCTCCCCTCCCCGTTTGTTTTTATGGTACATCCACATTCATGCAGACAAGTACCCCCCCCGACCCCGCTTGACTCCATTTGACCCGCGTGACCCCCCGCCCCGCCTTTGATGTTCTGTCTAGGACCGCTCGATCGGAGGATCGGTGCAGAACGCAGTGCCCATAAATCACCGGCTTCCCCCGCAGAATACTGTGCAGAGCACATGAATGTGAACGCCTTATTAAATGTGTGGGAAGAAATAACCACCCAGTCTTCTCACTCCGCATTTACACAGTCGTGAGCGAGGAGGGTCGAATAGCGGGGAAGAGTGAAAAATGGGTGTGTAAACGGAACCCTTGCAGATAACTCCGCTATTTTCCTCCCCAATCGTGGCGCTCGCTTCGGGAGCGGTTTTTCAAGCCCGAGTCAAAAGGACGAGTTCCACGTCTCCCCCACGTTGGGGAAAACTACGTTGGGGAGCGGTTTATCTGGCCCGAGTCTATGGCGACGGGGAGGGGGTCAAAGGACAAAGGGGTGAATGGTGTCGGGAAGTTGCGAGAGGCGAAAATGGGAGAACGGTCATTCGGGTCGATTAGTCACCCTCCTGGAGCGTGACTGATGTCTCGTGAATGGACGAGGGGTGGCTGATTCGCGGCTGTGTAAATGCGGGGTAAGATAAGGGGCTTCCTTTCGACTTTTTCTACTTGGCCACCTGCACCACAGAGTGTCCAAGCATGGGTAACGGGAGAGAAAACGAGAGGGGGTTGGCTTGCGACAATTTGAGCCCCCCAGAATCAGTGTGTGGGAGGTCAAAGGGTGATGACCAAGAGTGGAGAGAGAGTTCATGACGAAAGAGAACAGTCTCTCGAGAAAGCAATCTGATCGGTTGATTTTTACTGTTAGATTTTTAGGTTCGATTCCGGTACGGCAAACTGTCCGGGGGAAATTCTGAGCAAAAACCGAAGAAGAGTTAGATCTCTCAGTGAAAGACCGTGGATGGTCTTAGTTAAGCAATTATCTCAATAAATTATTACTATTATTAACTGATTTCGCTTAAATAGCCTTTTATTAGCGAGTTTTCGCCGAAAAGTAGTAAAAAATTATTTTCGCATTTATTCGCTCATATCGGCAAATTTCACATTTATTCGCATCTGTTTCGTAAATACGAAAATTACGTATCCCTAGTTAACAGTTGCAATACAAATCTGTATTTGCATAAAAAAAAACTATGAAAAGGACTTATAAAAATGGCTCCGCAAAAAGGCAGGAAAAAAGGAGGAAAGATGCTGAAGCAAAAGAGAGTTCTTTTTGTATGCCTTCCTGGCTAACCCAGCAACCCACCAAGATACAGATTACATTACAGAAGAAACAAGAGGTGAGAAGGAATTTTTATTTAAATGTAAGGCTACAGGTACCTCAGTTTAGATAGTAATTTAAAGTAACCGGTGTTAGATTTATATTTATAATTTAATACTTATGGTGACAAAAATAAATAAATAAATAAACCTAATTCAGTGAAGTCTCTTATAGCGCGATATTTTTATAACGTAATTTCCATAAAATGCGGAGCGGAAATTGTGACAGCTGTCCTATAACGCGGTCTACTTATAACGCGTTTTTCGTACAAGAACATTCCAACAACTCAAATGGCTTGAAAAATTTATCTATCGCAGAACTTATTTGATGAGTTAAATTTTCGTAGATGGCATTTATGGGGTATTCCCCTGTTTATCAATTCCAGTTATCAGGGAATTTCCCTCAAAATACGCAAACAATAAAGCATTACTCTCTTTTAATTTATTCTAAGATTGTCTTTAAATGTGTTCAGACGTATGTGTAATAAAGTTCTTTTGACTTGTCTAATTTACGATATTGCAATCGTATAATATTAGAGAACATCTACGTAAAATTTTTTATTTGCCGTATTACACAAGTTCTAACTTTTTCAAACTGGTTCTAATTTGATCTTACTTGTTCTAACACGCATCGTCATGGTCGGTCAGGCTTGAACGCGTCAATATCGTTTATTAATTATCGTATATCAAAGTAGCGTCAATATCGTTTATTAATTATAATTACAATTTATTTCTGAGATTCTATATAACGTGGTACGAATTTATATAATTTATATCAATTCTGAGTTTCTTATAACGTGGTTTCCATATAACGCAGCAGTAGTTTCCATATAACGCGGTATAAATTTATCGGATTTATCTTATTTCTATATTTCTGATAACGCGGTTTCCATAGAAAGCATTTTCTGATTTGAATTAATTCTGAGTTTCTTATAATACGGTTTCCATATAACGCAGTACGAGTTAATCGCGATATAGGAGACTTAAGTGAAGACTAGTGGTAGTCAATCTGGTCCCTACCACCCACTAGTGGGCCATAAAGTTACCTGTATTTTTCCAACCAGCTGTAAATCCTACAGGTATTTTAGCCATCACTTTGAGAATTGTAATTATTTTGCGTTGGTAGCTTTATTATTATTGCCGGTTTGGAAGTAAGAAAATATGTTGTGATTATTCATTGGGATTAAAAATATATAAAATAATATAAACTTGTAAATAGAATAAGTAATGCTATTCTATCTACGGCAGTTATAAAAGGAAACATTTTTCTAGGTGCCCTGTTTGACATGGCTACAAAGAAGAAACATAGAAAAACGGAAGACGGAAACCGTGAATTTAGAGTTGAATGGACCGAGAATTTCGCGTATATTCAAAACTTAAATGGCCTTCTGACCTGTATTTTTTGTAAGGAAAAATTGACTCATAACAAAAAATCAAATTTAGAGAGAAACTTTATGACTAAACACGTGTCATTCAATAATAAATATATTTTGTTGGTGATGCAAGGAAGAAAGCAGTTGAGGAACTTCAGAAGAGTCAAGAAAAATCAAATTCTGTATTTAATTACTCGATGCAATCTTTCAACAATGTTAATATTGCAAGTTTTGTGGTTAGTCAAGAGATTGCTAAGAGAGGAAAACCATACACAGACGGCGAATACATAAAAAGTTGTTTTATAAATGCATCCGAATATCTATTTCGGGATTTTAAGAACAAAGAAGATATTCTAAAAAAATTAAAGAGTTTCCATTGTCTGCTAAAACAGTGAAAGATAGAAGAGCCAAAATGTCTTTGAATATAAACAACCAGCAAGTCGAAGATCTTAAATTGGTTTCAGCTTTATCGATAGCAGTTGACGAGTCTTGTGACATAAATGATACAGCGCAAGTTTCACGTTTTGTACTATTAATTTCATCTACAGGTCCTAAAGAGAAACTTTTAGGATTATTGCCACTCAAAGGTCAAACACGTGGAGAAGATATAGCAAATGCTGTAATTCAGTGCATTGAAAAACATCATATTCCACTAGATAAAATTGTCTCAATTTCAACAGATGGGGCGAAAAGTATGACAGGCGTAAGAAACGGGTTTGTTGCTAATTTGAAAGAAAAATTTAATCACGAGATACTTACATATCATTGCATCATTCATCAAGAAGCGCATTGTGCGCAGTCATTTCCAGAATAAAATTGCAAAGTTATGGAACTGATGATTAAGATTATCAACTCCGTTATAGCTAAAGCTCTTGATCATCGCCAATTTAAAGAATTTTTAGTTGAAATGGAGAGTGAGTACGCAGATCTTCTGCTGCATAACAAGGTACGTTGGTTATCAAGAGGACACGTTTTGAAACGTTTCGCTTCTTTAAAAACAGAAATTCAAGCATTTCTCTTTCAGAAATGTGTTCACTATCCAGAACTAACGGACGATCAGTGGATTCAAAAATTTTATTTTATGGTAGGCGTTACGTCTCATCAGCTAAATCGTAAACTACAGGGGAAAGGAAACACAATTTTTTTCGATATTAGAAGAAGTTAATTCATTCGAAAACAAATTATCTCTTTTGCTCAAGATTTTGAAAGACAAACTTTGATTCGCTTTCCGAGCCTGTTGAAACATCGGCCAAGAAAATAATTCTGATAATGACATTTGCTATTTCAAAACAACACTTTTAATATCAGGGAAGCTTTTCTCAACAGGTTTCAGAAGGTCAGAAACAGCAAAGCGACGTTAGCCTTTGTTAATAAAACTCTTAATGCTACTGTAACATAATTAATTTTTTCTCCCTTTAATATTGACATTGGAAACTTTGAAATGCAGCTGCTGGATTTAAAAAACAAATAATTGTGGAGCTCGAAATTTAAACATCTTTGTGCTGATCTCAAAATATTGAAGAAAAACAAATGTGAACTTAGTTCACAGCACAAGTGGTCTGCTTTGAAAGACCTGGAGAATGAAGATATGTTGATTTTTAACACCTGGGAAAGTATTCCTTACTCATATAATCAGCTGAAAAAACTAGCGTTTGCTGTTATTTCCTTATTCGGGTCTACATATTCATGCGAACAATCATTTTCAAGCATGAACCTTATCAAGAATAAATTGAGAAGTCGTCTTATTGAGAGAGGTATATTGAGATGGTTTGGACATACAGAGAGGAAGAACGAAAGGAGATAGACCAAATAAGTATACAAGATGAGTGAGAATGGGAGAGATGGAAGGGATCGACCTCAGCGAACGTACCTCAATCAGGTTGAGGACGTTTTTAGCAGAGGTCAGCTTAGGAGTATCCTAATAAACAATGTACCAACCTATATAGTTCAAGTTTCAAAAATTTGGCTCTCAAAGGGAATTTCAATCGTTGTACTGTTGATATTTGGCTCTGTTGACTAATGAGTTTGCCGACCACTGGCTTAACCATTTCCCCGTTACGATACAACCCTAGATCTTCATACAGAAATCTAGTATTACAAAAATGTTTCTCTAAAAAATTTATTTATTTTCAAAAACCTTCAAGAAAATTAAAGACCTAAATTAGTAAAAATACCAAATTGCTATCGTTAATGTCATTGTTTAACTTTCTTACTTAACATCATTTCATCTTTATATGTCAATGTATCTTACTGAAAAAGAGTTATTCTATGTGAGAATAGAACGAGTTGTTTGATTTATATTCTGATAGAGATAAACTCTTAATCTTACGTTATCTTGGCAAAGAATTTTCTAAAACTTCTTCCTTTCGGTGGATAAAGAGAGATTATCTTGGAGCCGGACTACATACGACATTGTTCAGGGATAAAGGGAGAAAGAAGCGTAGTATATTCTGATATTATGATGTGAGTGAAGCCAAAATACCGACATGTGTGAAAAATAAAACATCAGTGTGACGGTCACAAACAATTAATTCTAAGATGAAACAAAATTTATGAAAGATCAAATTTCCTATTAAGGGGGTGGTCGACTTCCAAATTTCCAAAGATCGAACAAAAATTGGAATTTTTTGGGGTGTATTAATATTTTTAAAATATGTAAATATTGGAATAAAATGCATTTAAAATATTAATGAAAAGTAAAATGAAAACTCGGGGGCTTTAAAAAAGTAAATATTAAGGATAGGTGAAAAAAATATATCTTTTAAATGGTGTTTTCTGAAAATGAGTAATTTCCAGATTTGCAGGTCATTGAAATGTCCCTTGCACCATAATTTTTCACGAAATTTTATAAAATTTATAATAAAGATTCCTATAATACATTAAAATAAAGTTATGGATCCATTTAAAGTTTTGACTTCATTCAGATTATCAAAGTTTAACTTTAGTGTAGAAAGGTAGAAAAATTTTACGAAAATAAAGATTAGAAGCATAAAAATATTTCTTAAAAATTAACTATTCAACGGAAGCACAAAATAATGCATAACTCTGTTCAAAATGTATTTATAAGAAATATAAAAGAAAAATTAAGGGTAAAAGTTAAAAATTGGATTGCGAAGAAAATTTTAAAAAACATAATACAATTTTCAATTTTTAAAATATAAAAAAAATTTAAATATTTATAAAATTTTATAGGGTATTTGATATAGTTATACTTTAATGAATATATATGCCAAATTTCATATCTCTGAGGTAAAAATTTAAAAAATCGCTTGGAAATGTCCACCATCCGTTTAAATTGCATGTGACGTTGGGTTCTTTATTAAAGACTTGAAGTTGAACGACACAAACATTTACTAAGAATTGAAGAAAACACAATAAAACACAAAACACTGAGACGTCCTACTCGACGATCTCCAAGAAGTTCCAGTTCCTTCTGCCTAATTTTGTAATTTAAATTACTTACTCCCTCGCTAATTCGCATAAAAGTGTTCTCTATCTGTGCGGTGGCCTAGTAGGCTGAATCTCAAACATCACATTGCGCTTGTAACACATTCAACCGACAGGTTTTTGGCAGAAATGTTGAAACCGTTTATTTCACTATGGACATACTTTTTAAACTGTAAGGTTTTTAAAATAGTCAATACAGATAATAAAAATGATCTTTTAACTCATTTCATTCATTTTATTTAGTCAAATAATTAGAGTTAAAAATGTTTGGTTTCTGACTTTGATCATTCTTCAACTGCCCATTCGCAAAGTGAGCAATTTCGAATGCTCAAAGTGCGAAGTTAAATTAAGTTTCGTACTCTGCACACTTCTGATTTGCCCATACGCGAAATAATGATTTGTAAATGACCCAAGTCCGAAATAATGTAACATTTCGGACTTTGCGCATTTGTATGTGATTCATTCGCGTTGTGAGCATTTTTTTTGGATATTGTCCGATCTCGGAGTTGGGTGCCCAACCACCCACACCCACACACACCCACACACACACCCACACACACACACACACATATATATATATATATATATATATATATATATATATATATATATATATATATATATATATATATATATATATATATTATATGTAATATGCCGGCCCGGCCCCGTGGATGATGACCGGAGCCGGCATACCACAGCAGGGAAGAAAGAACATAGTCGAGTGGTCAATGACATTGCGTTGTTCTTCTGAAAATGCAAATTTATTCCCATTCTGCTGGAAGGGTTGCAGCGTGTTTAATAGGAAACAGAGTCACGCCAAAATCCGCTCCTGGAAGCATGCTTGAGCTTTTATAAACTCATAGACGGTTCGCCATGTGACCGTGCAAACGAGCAAAGAATCGCTGTGCCTGGATCTCAGGGCTTGAAAACTTATATAACGAAGAGAGATTATCTCCAAATTTACAGGGATCGTATAGTATCTGCCGAAATCAACTCCTTTGTTCTTAAAATGAAAGCGAACAACGTAATTTATCTACGCACAAGGGAATTTAATAAGAATTTAGAATTTTGAAAAGGTTTTTGGGGTTTATATGTTATATATATATATATATATATAACCCCCTTAAGGGTCGTTCTTACAAAGGAGGTATGAAATTTCCCGTTCTAAAGAGGGAATCAGAAAAATGGGCCCCGTAAGCTAAAGGTTAATAATATCAGGAACAGCCTTAGCTGATGGTGGTGAAACTACAGTGTAAAAAGAAGATGATTTTATATATATATATATATATATATATATATATATATATATATATATATATATATATATATATATATATATATAAATGCACTTTGGAATCATTTTGTACGAAGATATCATCTGTCAGCCGCAGTGACAGTGACGTCAAGGTGTCAAATGATGATGAATAGGTATATAAAACTATTTTAATCAGATCTCAATGCAATAGGCTGTAAGGTACTTGTAAGATACTAATGTTTTATGGTAACAAATTGATCTAAACTAAAGGGTGTTTACTGTGTTTAATTTTAAAATTCCGTGTATAATCCGCACCCCATTTTTACTGACCTACTTTAAGGAATAAAAATGCGGCCTATACACGCGCAAATACGGTAAATTGAGTATTTTTATTTTACTTAAAACCTTTATTGACATAATAGTTTCTTCTCATAAACACTTACTACTTTTATTGTACTTTTCTGGAACAATAGCAGTGTTTCACAAGTGCACTAGTCATGATAATAAATTTGTCTATACATCAAAGTATTAAAAAATCATAAACTCATCTATATGCTTCTATGAAATTTATTTGATAGAAACAATTTAAAATATTTAAAATATTTAAAAAGCCATTGTATACTATTTTCTTTTGTCTTTAATACATAAATGCGAATCGCATGATTTTCAGGGGGTTTTCTTTTGGCTCCTGCACAATATTCCGGCACTGCCTGGTAATGAGGGCAGTTTTGAAGAAGAATTGCAAGTTCATGAATTTCTATCCATTTGAAGCAGATGGTAAAGGAGAACATTAGTGATCCTTCTCGCTGGATATTTCTTACTAGAAACATTTGTTATATTTCCTTTCAATGCAGTTTTCTTTATTCTCAGTCATTATTTCCTTTATTCATTCACGGGAAAAACCTTTCTTTTCCACCAAACTGCCTGAAAGGGAGTTTTTTTCCCAGAGGTTTTAAATATTTCATCGCCTGATGGGTAAAGAAATAGCTGAATGTTGCAGTTTATATTCCTTTCCTCTATTATGTATAGTGAAAATGGCCAAGTTTACAGAAACAACTTTATTGGCGCTACTTACGCAAGCAATGTCATTAGCGAAATTAAATGTTAGACATACTTAAGGGGACAGTGGACCTTCAAACCTAACTTTTTTTGTTTTGAATGGATTTGCTTGAAATTTGAATACGTGATTAGTACCATAGATATGTCAAAGTGGTAAAATTTAAAGATGAAATATTAATAATTTTTTAAATTATGAATTATTAATTATATCAAAAATTGGCCTACTTAAAAATGTTCCATGCGCATTTCTTTTGCATATAATATGGTAATTTTTATTCACAGGATACCTTATAGAAATAATAATGAAACTTATTGCTTATTTTAAGCATTCATTAAAAATATAAAGAGAAAAAATAATAATAGTGAAAACACCTTTTTTATTACGCAAAATACCTATAAATCATCTTTTCAAGTACAAAATTTAGAAATTCTGAGCTACGAAGCATAATGTTTTTCAATATGATTTATTTGATATACAGTTAAGTATATAAAACTTAAATTTCAAAGCAATACGATAATTATAAATGCGCCTGGAGCAGTTTGAATTTTCGTATGACATGAAAATTTTTATTTTGAGAAAAACACATTTAAAGTTATTGCTATTTGTAACCACATAATACCTAAATTAAATACAAATGCCTATAACTAAGAAAGTAATCACAGAAATTAAAAATTCTTTTTGCAACACATTCCTACTCGTCCGTAGTTTCACAATTCTATAAAATAAAAAAATAGAATTTTTGGACAAATTTCACAATTTTGAGTCTACTGTCCCCTTAATTTTTACCAGACATTTAAAGTGAAAAGTTTTCTCGTGGCAACATAGTTTTCTGTAGTTAAAACAAACATAAACCACAGTATAGTATCCATATAATTAATTTCGATTTAACGTACAAATTTTTTAAAAGATCGTTGAATTAGAACGATAATTAGGGCTCGGGGCCTAGTGGTAGCGCATCTGCTTTGGGTACTGAAGGTGCTGGGATCGAATCCCGACAAGCGACACTAAATATCTCTGTGTCTAGGCTCGATATGAGAACGTTAAATCCGTTTAACGGAAAGTCCTTGTATGAAGTCAGATAGCGTGGGGGAGGGTACGATCCCCCAGATGGTGCCCCTGAAGGTGGACGGTCAAAATGAAGGTGGCACGTGGCTATTTTGTTTACCATGCGTTCTCGTATCTTCGAATTTTTCCCGAAGTAATCGTCGGAGGTTAAACGTGATTAATTATGCATGCATTTTTCTAGTCACCCGTAACCTGCGGCGCATGCCCCTTGGGAGTGACTAATTGTATATATGGTATGCGTTTTCTACTTTCTAGTCAGTATTTTCGCGATGTTGATATTTACAGGGAGATAAATCTCCCCACTATTCAAAATTATCTTCAAAATCTTACTATTAACTTCCATAAAGATTTACGAAATGATCTTATTAAAAATCTTGCCGATTATGACCCTGCTGACCCAGCTAACATATATTGGTTTGTTTTACTGGTTTGGAGCGCTACGGTCAGTTTTTGCTACACGAGTCCCGGGCTCTTTTAATTAGACCGGGACCTACTGCTTAAAGACGATTCCGAACGGCTACAAACGTCCATGACAAGCGTGGGATTCGCACCCACAGACTTTGGTACCGAATGCCCGCGCCCTAGCCATCCGGCCCCAGCTAACAAGAAACATCCCTGTGACATTCTTGCTCGTAACTTTTAATTGTTTGTCCTGTTCTTTGTTCGCTCAGTCTCTTTTCTCCCCATGTTTTACCTTTACTGGTACTTTCAAAGCTTTTCGGTTTCCCCACCTTCTATTTTCCTTCCTACTTTCGTTTTTTTACTGATCACTGAAGTGTTATTCATTGCTATATCATCCTACAGTGGAGGGCCCGGCCCATGTACTGTAGTTACCACTACTCTTCCTGATTTTTTTTCTAGTCAGATAGGAGCAAAGCAGTTCGACGGAACATACGAACTGACTTTCGGGAGTTACTGATGAGCGTATAATTTATGTCAAAGGCAACAAGTCTTGTCTTTGCTTTTAAATGATTCTAAATAAAAAGTTAAATGCTCATTCACCTGGTCTTCATTTTCCCGTTCTCACCTGAACTTTGCTAAACCCCTTTTTTTAGACGAAGGAAGTTACGCCTCATGTAACAGATCGGTCAAAATGGAAGTGGCACGTGGCTAAATGGGACTACGACCCTTGTGGTGTCATTATAAAACCGAAGCCGTAACTTTTCGCCTTCTAGCCTATATGGACCTGCTCTGGAGTACATTCTGACCAGGGGACATTAAATTTAACAACAACAACATCAGAATGACAATTACTAGCAAAGTGATTACATGTCATGAAAACTATTTCTGTATATTAATAGATGTTTTGATACAAAGACATTTAATATCACATTCCCTTTAAAAACTCAATAAAAAATCCTTTATATTAGAGATGCATTCAGAACAGAATTGCAACTTTCGTTATACTATGTAGAAAAAATATATTGAGGGATATATAAGTGAATGTTTTCAATTTAACACGTTTGACTTCCAAAATTTCTATGTCAATAGTACTTTGGACAATGCAGGTATTAGATTTCTTTATGTAACGTTTTCGCACCCTGCTTCCTTCAGTGTTTATGCACTTTACAAAAATATACACAGCGCATTTTATTAGAACGGGTTTTCTGTGATTTGTTTTTATCAGTACATTTCTAGAAGAATTTTCCCTTATGTGTAATGTATTTACTAGACCTGTCCAGTGTACAATATTATATAAAACGTCCTTTTTTTTGTCTTAATACATAAACTAAAGCTTTAAAGACTAATTATCGAAAACCACATTCTAGGATTTGTCCGATGCCAGATAAGATGTTAAGCTCTGCTGTACATCTGTACTTTCCTATCTTTCAATGGATATCTAAACTTCCTAACAAGATGTCTAAAATTTTGTTGTCTAACACCCAAATTCTAGCACTAACAATTTTTTCTTTTATATTCTGGAACTTATTACAGTTATAGGACAGCTTATATAGTACAGTTACGAGATACACAGTTAAGAAACAATACAGTTAACAGTTAAAACATAAAATATATAAAACATAGTTAAAACACATAAAACATCTCTCCCTTTTTCAAAGTGTTTTCACACAAAATAAAACACGTGTTTACATGTACCCATACCTCAAGGGAGGTCTACTTACTCATCCAGACCTGGTTATATATGGTTTAAAGTTCATATTATTTTCCTCAGTTGTTTCCGACTCAAAATTACAATTCCTAAAATTAACATTTTCATTTATACAACCAATAGTAGAATCACTAATTTCTTCACTATTTCTAAAATTAGGTGAGTTATACGAAGGTTTCAGATCTACTCTATTCCTTCTTTTCATACGATTAAACTCATTTTTTAACCAATAACTTCTAGGACTAGTATCTTTTTTTTTATAACTTTCCCCGTTCCCAAGAATTACCAGTACGAATTAAAACATTTTGATTGGGAGGTAGATCTGACAACGGCTTCGACGTTTTATCATAACATGATTTAGACAAATTTTGCTTGTTTAAAATTTTTTCCCTTGTGTTAACCTGAATTTCTGGAATTAGTAGCTGTCTATTTAAGGTATTTTAGTTCGAACTCGCCTACTCATTAAAGCCTGGGCTGGTGAAAACTATTTTTTTAAAGGTTTATTTCTATATTCCATTAACGCTGTATAAATACTTTGCTCAGTTATATTGAATTTTTTAAGAATACTCTTCGCTATTTTAACTCCACTTTCAGCCTGGCCGTTTGATTTAGCATATCTGGGGCTGCTATTAATAATTTCAAAATCCCATTCCAATGCAAACTTTTTAAACTCATGAGTTAAACGGCATATTATCTGCAAATAAAACTCTGGTAATACCATGCGTGCTAAACATTTTTAAGTTACAAATTACTTCACTCTCCCGCTTATTATTCATGGGAACGATTTCCAACCATTTAGTTTAATAATCCATTAAGACTAAGTAATCCTTTTTTCCGAATTCACAAATATCACACCCCACCTTTTCAAAACGCAAAGAAAAAATTTCATGTGAAATGAGTGGTTCTTTACAGTTTTTTGGTCTATTTTTCACAAACGAAACACTTAGCAACTAAGTTTTCAATATCATTTGACATATTTGGGCCAATACAACAGTTCTCTAGCTCTTGACTTACATTTTTCCACGCCAAAATGTCCCTCATGGATTTTATTTAACATTTCCCTTCTAAGATCACTCGGGAGTATAATTTTATTATTTAAGACGACAATACCATCCTCCTCAAAAAGATTTGCCTCAACTTAAAATAATGTCTCAGTTTCTGGCACTGCATTTTTATCATTAGGCCACCCCTCTTTACAATAATATACTAGTTTACTCAATATTGGATCTCGTGACGTAGAATCTCTAAAGATATTAAGCTTTTTCTCAGTTATTTGCATATGTCTTGGTAGCTTTCACACAATGCACCATCTCTTTAAGAAAAGTATCACAGTCACTGTCCTGTTTAAGAAAGGATCTAGACAACAAATCAGCGACATACATATGTTTACCTGGTAAATACATTACATCAAGATAAAACTTAAGTAATTTCAACTTCATTCTTTTAATCTACAAGATAGTACATTTACATTTTTATTTGAAATTGACACTAATGGTTTAGGATCTGTATGAACAATTACTTTCCTACCATATATAAAATTATGAAATTTCTTAGTTGCAAAGACTATACTCAAATATTCCTTTTCAACTTGAGCATAGTTTTGCTCTGCATCAGACAAACTACGAGATGCAAAAGCTATTGGTTGGCCCTCCTGTAGCAAACAACAACCAAGTCAATTTTTGAGCTATCACATTGCAACACAACTTGTTTCTTGCAGTCAAATGTTCCAAGTACTGGGGATTTGCTTACCATTAGTTTTAACTCATTAAGTGCCTTAGAATGAATGGGTAACCAATTCCAATGAACACTAGATTTATGCAACTCTCTTAAAGGAGCGGTAAACTCTGACATGTTTGGTATGAACTTCCTTAAGTTAATCATGCCCAAAATTCTTTGTAACTCTTTTATTACTAGGAGTTTCAAAATTTAAGATTGCCTTAACCTGCTCGGGATCTGGTTTCATTCCAAATTTATTAAACACATACCCAACATATTTCACTTCACTTTATATTGTTACTTACAAGGATTAAATTTCACATTTAGTTTTCGAGCTCTTTCAATAACTCTATCAAGAATGTCATCATGCTCCTGAGGGGTTTCAGCAGCAATTAACAAATCAAAATAAATTAACACACTAGGAATATCACCAAAATTTCTCTTGAAATTTTAACTTATGGGGCACTACTTAATCCAAAAGGTAGTCTGTTGAATTTAAAATAACCAAAGGGAGTACAAAATTTACACAACTCACTAGATTCCCTGTCAAGCTGTATTTGATAAAACCCATCTTTTAAATCCAGAACAGAGTAAACACTTTTACTACACAATTTTGTGAACAGTTCGAATTAAATGAAACTCTTTATTACTTTGTTTAGATCCTGTGGGTCTAAACATATCCTAATAGTTCCATCCGGTTTTTCAACAATAACCAAATTGTTTACCCATCTCACTGGACTATCTACTTCCCTAATTATACCCTCATTTTTAAGAACCTGCAATTTATCTTTTAATTTACACTTAATAACTTCAGGAATTTGCCTAGGCGGCCTAGCAATAGGTACAGCATTGTCTATTTTTATAGAACACTTAAAATTGAAAGTACCCAATCCTTCAAATACATCTCTATTCTTATCCATGAATCGATCTTTATCCAGTACTGCCCACACATTTCCTTTTAATAAGATCAAATTCAACAGAACTAGACAATCCAAGCAATGGTTTAGAATATTTTTTACAATCTACAATTACAAATTCAACACATTTAAAATTGCTACCAATTTTACACATAAAATCAACAATACCAACTGGCTTAATTTTATCACCTCCATAAACTTCTAATACTATATTAGTTGGTTTTAAACAAGATTTAGATTTTAAAGTCTTAAAAATGTTGCTAGGTATCGCATTTACATCAGCACCTGTATCAATTTTAAAACGCAATATATCACAACCTACCTGCACTTCTTGTATCTAACTTGAACTTTTAGCTACACTATTAATTTTATCATGTTTAATACAATCTAAAACAATACTATCACTTAAAACATCTACTGATTTCTGTTTTAACTTTGAATATTGACACCCAACTGCAAAATGATTAAATTTTCCACACTTATTACACTGTTATCCAAAAGCAGGACATTGAGCTTTTTTATGTTCACGTTTGCATTTTTTACATAAATACACACTAGTCTGATTCGATGTAGTTAGTTTCTTTTTACTGAACACTCCTTCTCGAAAACTCTGACGCCGGCAATTAGACCTTCGGTTTCGCTCGGTCAGCTGTACTTTCGTATCTCGGCAAGGTGCCACAACATCAACATTAGTTGCCTTTCTTTGTTCATTAGTTGCCTTTTGTTGAATTTCAGTCTTTTACTCAATTCCGAAGCTCGACACATTTCAGTAGTCTTATCTAAATCTAATTTATGTTCACGCAGAAGCCTTTCTTGAAGTGTTTTATCCACTGTTCCAAGCACGATACGGTCACGCAAAACACTTTCGGTTTGGTCGCTATATTCACAGTGTTTGACGAGCTTACGCAAGTCCGTCACAAAATCATCGAAACGTTCGTTTTCCTCTTGTTGGAGGGAATTAAAAATATATCGCTCCACCACAACATTCCGACGACGATTAGCATATAGTTCAAAGGCCTTTAAAACCGTTTTGAAATCACTTCGTTCTGCTTCTGTCAATGGGAATGTGTTATACAATTCCACTACATCGTGACCCACACAATTAAGTAGAATAGCTACTCGTACATCATCTGCTTTTTCTGTATGGCCACCAGCTTTTAAAAATATTTCAAAGTTCTGACGAAATTTACGCCATTCTTCAGCCACGTTTCCGTTAAGGCAAAGTGGTTTGGGAGCTTTTAAAGATGCCTCCATATTCCGAAAGTCATAAATCCTTTTCTACCTTTCCTCGCTTAGCGGTTCGACTCGACTACTCCATGTTATATACAAGTGCTTTTATTAACAGAGAGCCACTATTACAGTTACAGTACAGTTTATATAGTACAGTTACGAGATACAGACACAGTTAAGAAACATAATACAGTTAACAGTTAAAACATATAAAATATGTAAAACATAGTTAAAACAATACTCTAAAGTGAGGGAAATGCAAATAGGTTGGTTGACCAGTTATATCGAACACGTAACAACATTCTTTTGATTTTAAATATATTTTTTTATTTAAGAAATTTTGAAATCATTCAAGAATATATATACATATATATGTTTGAAATTGTGTAAGAATATTTTATTTATTTATAGATGTTGAATATTATAATACTATTCTGATTATTGTATGAATTATTTGTACATGTTCAATATTATATTATACTTCACCATGAATAATTTATCTATTTGCAGTATTAAAAATTTTAAAATGTATGAACATGTTTTTTAGCAGTATTTCTTATGAATGGCTTTTTTAAGTTGTACAAACGTAAGCAGAAACTTTACTGTATTTTTTGTATTTCACGCAGCAATTTTTTTTGGAAACTTTATTGCTCTACAGAACTTTTCACATGGTAAAAGAACATTTTTCAGTGCCATGCCAAGGATAAATTGAATTTCGTGGAAAAGAGCAAACATTTACGCTCTTTCCGTATGTGCCAATCTTCGTTTGCTCATTTGAATGTGCTGTTCCTCTCCTTTTCATTTGTAAATATATCTTAGCCAGAGTGTGTGAATATATATCACCTACACACTGAATATTTTCAGAATGGAACATTTTGTTTCGTAAATTCCCAATGGAAACTTTATTTTGTAACTTTTACTTTTGTATGCTTTATTTAAAATTACTTTTTTAAGCGCACAATTTAATACTTATAGGATATCCATTGTGAATTTATTACATGAAAAGATAAATCTATTTTAAATTAGGTTAAAAACCAAATCAGCTCACTGATGTAAATGTTATAAGAGTAAGAAAAAGCTAAGTCCATTTCATACATTACCTACGCACTGAATATATTCAGAAGGGAACATTTTTCTTCGTAAGTTCAAAAGAAAATACTATTTTATACCATTAACTTTTATATGTTTTACTTTAAATTTATTTTTTTAAACTTTTAAGTGCATAGCTGAATCCTTTTAGGATATGCATTGTGCATTTACAATATGAAAAGCTTAACCTGTTTTTAATTAAGCTAAAAAGCAAATAATCTTACCGATGTAAATCTTATAAGCACATGAGTCAGCTCAGTACATGTCACGGATAAAAGAAACAACATGCGGGATTAAACTTTTGAATGCCAATTTAGATTAAAAATAATTGAAACTGTGCCGTAAACAAATTATATTCCGTAACTATTATATATGAAGGTTACAAAGAAATAAAATTCTATGCAGCAATTCTTGTACTTTATAGACAGATTAGAAATACCTTAAGTACTCATCATTTAAATATTCTGAGACTCGATTTTAGGTCTTAATTGTTTCCTTAAAAATTACCACAAATTATCTACGTCAAAAACAAATAATAAATATATTTGTTTCAAAAGGTCAATTCAAATCGCATTATAATATGTGATTTATCCTTTATTTTTTACTGCACCGAAACTGAAAAATATTGGCATCATAATAGATTTATTTTTATCATATCAAAATGATATAGCAGAGTAAGCATTTTATCATACCAATTATCATATCAAAACAAGAAACTTGTAATACATAAAAATTGGGTTTTTTTTAAATTCAAAATTCCTTAAACTGCAAATTAAATGTATTTAAAGGCAATCTATAAAGCACTGTTATTTTGTTCGGTTATTTAAAGTGATTTGTTAATCAGGGGAATTACTGATCCATTCTTTTTCAATTAGTTCAGAAGAGCAATGAAGAACAGTTGCAAATTACACGTTGCTTTCATTTATACGTCATTTAATAAGATTTGCTGTATTTACGATTTTATTCCACCTAATTTTGCCTTCTGTCTAATAATACGCATTATGAGATCCGTTCATTATGTCATTAAATTACACTAACTTCATTTGCTCCAATTACATTCTAAGCAATTTTATTACTCTGCGTTAAAAACTGCGTTCTGAATAAATAGGGGATTTGTTTCCGCTTTAAACGAAAGCGAATATTTTTGTTTTGTGTAAGATGAAAGTGGTCAGAAATTTAAAGTTTCCTTGGAAATCAATCAGGATATTATACACCGGAGGTGGCCAAGATAGACAGTGTTAATAAACATTTGGGAAAGTCTACTCAGAAGAGCTAAACACAGAAAAAGTTATTGATGGTTAGAATGACATTTTAAGCATTGTTATTGTGACAAGGATCGTACTGTGGATTATAATCAGTAAGTATGACGACAGTGATTACTCATGAGTTAACAATTCATTAATTTTTTTTAAACATCTCGACACAAATATATTTAAACCTAAGTATATTCAAATTGATATATACATATAAAATATATAATTCACTTCATAGGGTGCGGTAGCCCAGTTAGCAACAACAGCGGGTCAGTGATCTGAACGCCCCTGGTTCGATGCTCGTCGATGCAATTCCACCGCCGTGTTCACTAATGGTGGCCGGGGCACGTAAAATAGGGCGTGGCTGCAATGTCCTCCAACTTCTTAAATTTACCTCTGGAGGTGTGGGGTCAAGTGTTCTGGTGTCGTCACTTGACCCGGTTCAAAATTACGGGACCGGTCATTTAGCCAAGTCGGATTCCGACTCTTGTGGTGCTAATTCAAAACAGGAGCCGAACCTTCATCACTCATAGCCTTCGGGACCTGATATGATGTTGCTTTCGTTCAAGTGTCATAAGCAACAACAACAACAATATAATTCACTTCATTTTATATAAAGCAAATACAGCATTCCCTCATTAAATTCATTTGACTTTCCTTCATTACCTTCAAGTAATTCTAGCTTCTTAAGCCATTCTTAAATTGGCGAAAGAGCATTTTCAACTGATAGGATAGAGGACACAGAGTCACTATACCTTGGTATTGGTTATCGGGTGACGCTTGGAATTCTACACGGCATGGATTACTGGGGTCTTAATTCTTAACGGCAGGGCTTCGGACTTGAGGCGGGCTGGACGATTATCTCTTTGGCGTAGACAAACACTGTTGATGCGGTGGGGCTCTGGATGGTGCGAGCTTTCGTAAAGTCGATGCTCCTTTCATTTGCTTCTTCCAGCGGTCAAATGTATGTGCTGCTTTCAGCGGTCGAAATACTAATCTACATTCAGTGGTCGAAATAGTGCGCTACTTTCAGCGGTCAAAATACTAAGCTATTTTCAGCAGTCAAAATAATATAGGCCTTCTGTCGCAGTGTAGGCGACAGTTTTTGAAAGTTAAACAGGTGCAAAGATGGGCACAAAGAAAAGGAGAAGAAGATATGTTCCAAACAGCGGATAAATGATGTACAGATGCAGTTTACGATCTGCTTATGTCAGAAAGGGAGACGAGAATTGACGTGTGAAAGGGGAACGGTCGAAAATTGATGGCAAGGAGCGGCGGCCAGCTGCAGTTAATGATCTGGACAGGCAGAAATAGGAAACGAAGTGGTCCGAAATTTGATGTTAGTTAAGGATGAGTTAAGACATTACGAGCTTCACTGCGTTAGGAGGTCGGTAGGGGGTCGGAATAGAAGCGTGTGAATGTATGGGCGTTAGAATTCTCCAGAAGGGTGCAACGACTGACGCCCCCTTCAATTTTGAGTGGAGGAGTTATTATTATAAAAAAAGAGTTGGAGCCAATAAAGGGTATCCATATGTACCCATTGGTCAGGAGGTGGCCACCAATGGAAAGCCTAGAATGAAGTGGGGGAGTTAAGTAAAAAGATAGATATGGCTGAGAAAAATCAGAGAGAGATATAGAGTTGAAAATCAGTGAAGCAGATTTAGTTTTGAATCCGCTGAGGAGAAGTCGGAGTCAAGAAAGGCGGAAAGGGCCGCAGATGACTAAAAAAAGATAGAGGTGTAAGCCCTCACGTACCAATGAATGTTATGCCTGCCGATTGAAGGATCACTTGAGCCGAAAGCCTTCCGCGCCGACCTAAACTAAATGCGCCCGCATAATGACCCCAGGAGCGAAGTCGATCTGACGACCAGCCGATAGCTTAGCCCTAGAAGGAGATACCTGTCCAGGAGACCAGAACTCTCCCATGCCGCACCCCTTCGTCGAGCGAGCGCCCGCTACCAAGAGGTTGTAGCGTCCCGGAGCCCCGTATGCATAGATGATTGCCACCAGCCACCATCGCCCAGAGTGTAGAGTCCTTGTGCCACAGATGACCGCCGCAAGCCACCTCTCGTCCCTCACGATTCTCCCGAGCCGTGCAAGTATCATGTACGGGATTTTGTTTATTTGGTGATCTTGTGCCGATGCTCAGTTAGATTAAGAGGATGATAGTAGCCGCGATTAATATTGCATGTTGTCCTAGATATATGTCACCGAATATTTGTGGCTGTGTATAATAATAGTTAGAATATGAAATTGAGTAGTAAAAGTATAAGTGATATGAGATATATATATATATGTATTGTATGAACATGATAAAGGAGTAATGATAGGAAGTCAATAATAAGTAATGTAAATGGTATATATAGTGTGAATATGAAATTGAGTAGTAAAAGGATAAGTGATATGAGGTATACATATGTATTGTGTTAAAGCTTCGAATAATCAAATAATGAAATTGAGTAATAAAAGTATAAGTGATATGAGGTATACATATGTATTGTGTTAAAGCTTCGAATAATCAAATAATGAAATTGAGTAATAAAAGTATAAGTGATATGAGGTATATATATGTATTGTATTAACATGATAAAATAGTAATGATAGGAAGTCAATAATGAATAATGTAAATTGTATAAATAGTGTATTGATAATTAAAAAATTGATTTGTGATCATACACATGAGTAATCACTAATCCTTTGTGTCAAACATTGTACTAACCACAATTAAATAGTTTAAATTAAATTAAATTACCACCACATCTTCCATATCATCTATGCTACTTTCAGGGGTCAAAATACTATGCTACATTCATACGATGCACAGTTCTATCTACTATGCTACTTTAAGCGGTCGAAATAATATGGGTTTTCCATCTATAATTCTCTTCGTATCCCTCTATCTCTTTATGTCTCGTCTTCACCTCTCTTAAAAATCATTCTTCCAGTTCATTAATTCCTGGGGCTATGGTGGCCTTGTGGTACAGCGCGCTGGTTTTCGGTTCTGAGGGTGCTTGGATTGAGTCCTTGCGAAGCGCCACTAAAATGCCTGCGTTTGTGTCGTCCCTTCAAAGGGGGCAATGCTGGTCAGCCTATATGGCACCCCCATAATAAAATGGCCAGCAAAACTGTGGTGAATTATAGGTGAATGTCTTTGCGACAAGTGTCTCCACATTGAAAAAAAAGCACTTCATTAATTCCACCCCTTGGGGATCTTATTGGTAGATTCATCTAATGCTTGGTCCTCCCTCAGCCCTATCATTGGCTTGGGGGTATATCTTTAAGTTTGACTCTGCCCAATCCTCTTTTAGGGGCGTACTTCATATTTCTGTCTTCATCTTGCTTTCACACGCTACCCAATTCCCACACTCAACGTCCCCGACTTCATTAATTTCTGAATCTTTGAGCTCTTGAACGTGTGCTTGACTTCCTCTTCCAGGAAATCTCACTCTCTTCTCGTTAGTGCTAAAATATATTTGTCCCCGATTTGCGGTTTAACCATTTCGTATCTCAGCTATTGTTGACACGCCTTTATCCGCATTAACAACGGCCTTTCTATTATATTGTCACGTAGACGGATCGAGGGATTAACACAGAGAGCACAATTTAGATAAACGAGACTTTTATTCACAGTAAGCGTGTTAACATGCACCCAGCTGGAACCTAACTGACTTCCCATCAACTTGAGGGAAGCCTTTTTATACACTAAAGGACGTTCTAGAATTATTTAAATTAAGAGAATTAACATATTTGGTACTTTCCCGAAGCTTCGAGAAAGGGAACATAAATTAACTAAAAAGAGCAGGAAATGCTTTCGACAGTCCGTCTCGAGGTTCGAACACACGACCTTATGAATTGGAGCCCAGTGCTTTAGCCGTTCGGTCATGCCGTTGCTCGAGAGCGATTGTAAATATGACAATATTTACGAGGTGTTCTCTTGTTACAAAATGGGTTTTTAACACTCCCCGTCCCCTTCTTTAAATATAAAATGACAATACTCCGTGACATTTATTTATATCGTTTTTATTAAATATATTATTCTCAAATTGTTAGAATAATTAATATTTCTAAATTTTTAAATAGTTGTAATCGTTAATAATTATATTTCTTTTAAAACAGTTTTGCTATATTACCCAAATCTAGTATACATTGATTTATTGTAGTTAATTTGAGTAAAATGTTGGTTACAATTCTAAACATTGGCATATACCTTGAACGGAAAGTAACTTAATGTATTTCTGCAAATACATTGTCAATAAATCAAAAAATGACGAATCTAGGTGATTAAAAATTTAATTATAGGTGTGAAATCTATTTGAAAAAAATGTATACAAAAATTATTTGCATAAGCTATCTAGTGTCTATAAACAAACAACCTTAATACTATGTCAGTACACAGTTTATCACCTTTCCATCCAGAGCGTTAGCTTGCATCACATTGATAACTACCCTGAGGAGAAAATAAAATGATACCTTGCACATATGTCTTGACATATCTAACGTTCTGCTGAAGAATTATGGTTAAATTTCACTTCTCCAATGGACATGACACCAATCAACAAACCCAAAGTTGAAGACAGCAAAAGATATGCGTGGTTGGAATCTGCTTTTGACATAAAATCATCTAATTGGCAGACCGAAAGGGCAAGTTATAGTATTTTTGTTTTGTTTCTTTTTCTATTTAAATGAAATTTTATTCAGTCATTAAGCATCAGAGTACAAAGTTATTGTTTTATCCATTATGAAGTTTCAGCATAATTTGCCCTAAAAATATAAATACTAGTTTCAATGACTCTAACCGTTGACCAATCGGAGAGAAGATAATTTTAACTCAAGGGCAGAACTTGAGCCAGCCATATATTATGCCACTCAATGATATCAGCAGCACGTTCTTTACTGTACGGCAATTTTACTCTCCCCTCGAATAACAACTAATTATAAAATGCAAATATAGGAAAATTACCATTTGATGCAATTATTGTATTGCGATATGGCAGCAGAATTAATTTAAAATATTCATTCTTAAAAAATGCGCATTAATTATATTACTATTTTTAGCTTACAATTACTTATGCTGAATATAGAACTATGGTTTAATGATTGATCTTTTGTGTGTTTTAGTTGTACTATATATATATATATATAATTCAAGATTCTAAACGAGACTTGAAGGCTATCACAGCAAATAAATGCATACGTCCAGAATTCCTACTAAAAAATGTACTTTTTTTACATTTAAAGTTCATCCTTGAACAATGGCTTGTATATAAAAATTTAGATATAGCCTTATATTTTATTGCAATATTATATTGAAATTATTTTTCTTCGTATTGGAAATATGTGATCTAAAATAGGAAATATATATATATATATATATATATATATATATATATATATATATATATATTTCCTATTTTGGATCACATATTTCCAATACGAAGAAAAATATTTTCAATATAATATTGCAATAAAATATAAGGGTATATCTAAATTTTTATGTACAAGCCATTGTTCAAGGATGAACTTTAAATGTTAAAAAACTACATTTTTTTAATAGGAATTCTGGACGTAGGCATTTATTTGCTGTGATAGCCTTCAAATTTCGTTTAGAATCAACGCATTATAATAAACGCAAATTTTAATTTTAATTACTGAGATCAGATATTTAATCAGGTATGTTAAATTAGTTCATAGCCATATAATTTTAACTTTTTTCTTTTTATATATCATTCGTATGAAAAGGGTTTAAAAGGTTCATGTATTCATTTTAGGGAATGCGAAATATACACTCAAGAGCCAAAACATTATGACCACCCCTACATTTTGCAATGAAGTCGCCTGGATGACGTGGAAGGCACGTGATCAGGTGGAAGTGGTATTTAACTGCTGCTGGAGAGTCTGAAGAATCATTCTTTCACTTACTTCTGTGTGTGATGGGAAAGGCTGCTGATCTAAGTGACTTTGATAGAGGGCAGATTGTAATGGCTCGAAGGCTCGGAACAAGTATTTCTGAAACTGCACGACTCGTGGGTTGTTCGCGACCTACAGTTGTTAGTACTTATGCAAAGTGGATGAATGACGGTGAAACCAGCAGTAGACGACATGGTGTTGGACGTCCACACGCTATCAAAGAAAAAGGTCGTCGGATACTGTCTCGCATGGTGAAACAAAACCGGAGCTAGACAATGGCTCAGCTGACAGCCCAATACAATGCAGGGCCAAGTAGAATAGTATCGCAGCACACTGTTCAGCGGACACTGTTGGATATGGGGCTACGCAGCAAACGTCCCACTCGTATGCCTTTAATGACCAAGCGTCATCGCCAACTGCGCCTGCGCTGGGCCCTGGAACATCGCGACTGGTCCATGGATCAGTGGGAGAGAGTTGCCTGGTCAGATGAATCACGGTTTGTCATTCATCACGCCGATGGCCGTGTCAGGATACGCCGTCTTCCAGGCGAACTGTTGCTCCCTCAATGTACAGTAGTTCATACACAGGCCGGTGGTGGCGGTATTATGCTTTGGGGGACGTTCTCTTGGGCGTCTCTCGGACCCGTGGTTGTGGTAGAGCACACCATAAATGCTACAGGGTATCTGATCATCATTGCGGACCAGTTGCACCCTTACATGGCCTCTGTTTTTCCAACTGGAAATGGAATGTTCCAACAGGACAACGCCCCGTGTCTCAAGGCTGAAATTGTGTTGGAGTGGTTCCAGGAACATGATGCTGAATTCCAGTTAATGTCCTGGCCGCCTAACTCACCGGATCTCAATCCGATAGAACACATTTGGGATGTTATGGGACGGCAGCTCAGAGTTCAAAGACCACCAATTCGCAATATCTCTGATTTGCGTGACCGTTGCTTAAACATCTGTTACAATCTGTCTCCGGCCATCTACCAAGGACTTGTGGCATCCATGCCAAGGCAGGTTGAAACTGTGTTGCGTGCCAAAGGTGGGCCAGCTCGTTATTGACAGGTGGTCATAATGTTTTGGCTCTTGAGTGTATATTACCATAAAAATAACAATAATAATGGTTAATTGACAGTGGGAAATTGTATTTAGAGAATTCTATGGCAAAATAACCGTACTCAAGAGATAAGAAAATAACGCTGACCACAAAATATTAAAAAAGGTATAAAATTAGGTGGATGCAATAACTTTTCATATACTTAATCTATGCTTTTCTAGAGTGACAGAGAAAAAGCTTCAAACTTTTTCTGCAGATTTGTCAAAAGATTGAAAATTGTATTCCTATTTCACTGTTTCAAATTTATGTATACAGATAGCAAAATAATTATACTCTGAAGTGCCAAAAGTCACGGGATACTTACTTATTATGTTGTGGGATTTCCTATTGCCCTGCAAAGTTTAGTAACTTAACGTGGCATCGATTCAAGTCGGCGGAAGTATTGCTGAGAGATACTGATCCTTGCAATCTCGACAGGCACCCATAGTTGGCCTATATTTGTAGGGGATGTGTAATGTGCCTGAATGGAGCTTTTCTACATAACCAATAAATTCTCGAATGGGTTCACGTCTGGCAAATGTGGTGGTAATACCAGATTGTCCAGATTGTTCGTCGAATCCATTTTGGATAATTTGCGCGTTATAACATGCTTCATTGTCGTCCTGGAAATTCTCATCGCTGTTGGAATATATAAAGTCGATGAACGGTTGCAAATGGCCACAAAACTACCCAACATAGCTATTTCTTGTTAATGACATTTTTACGATATCAAAGGGATTAAACCCATGCCATATCAAGGTACACCCCACCATTGTGGACATACCAGCTAATTACAAAGTGTCTTGCTGACAACATTTATCTATAGTCTTATGGAGTCTACGCCACACTTGGACCCTACCATTAGATCATAACAGCAGGTATCAAGACTCACTAGACTAGGTAAGTTTTTTCCAGTCTTCCAATGCCCACGTGAGTTCGATGTTGTGCTTTTTCCTTTCAAAGGGGTCTACTGGTTACATATCCCTAAAACGATAAATTTCGCTTATTGATTTGATTTAGGTACCTACTGTATTTAATGTGGATGCCATTTCAACCAATCTTATCTGTGGGATCTGACAATTCTGGACAGACGCCATTGGTCCCGTTCATCAAGCCCCTTTGGTAGACCACCGTTCTGTTTCTGTTGGATGGTAACGCCTTCCATGACGTATTCTCAGGACATGCGTGACTCTGTGGATCGATGAATGTTGAATGTCGGAAAATTTCGGGAAGTGAGACCCAATACGCGTGGCTCCAATTATCATCCCGTGTTCAAAATCTGATAATTTAAGTCAACTTGCCATAATCACAATAAAGGCTGTTTAACAACACCCATGAGATTTTAACTCACAATTGATAACTCATGACTTTTAGACTTCAGTGTAAATGAGCAAAATATCCTGTTATCTAATCGCAAACTGCTCATCAGGTTTAAAATACAAGACTATATTAAATAATGAGTTATTTCTCAACTATCTGTATGTTTGTTTGCATGCGTCTGAATGTATGATATACATATCTCAGTAAATATTATTTTTTTATTAATATTTATTTATTTTATATATGTTGAATACAATAATTCCAAAAATATAATGCACTAACAAGTACATTATTTCTTTTCTTATTTATAATTTTATTCTATCGATTTATAACAATTCTCCTTATAAGGTTGCATGAGGAAAAACATGGTTAATTTGTAAAAAAAAATATGCTAGCAAACTTTGAAAACTTAAATATAAATACAAAAATTCATAGCATATTTATTTCACTTTCGTACTTTTACATCTCACTTGATATAAACATGCACATAAATGCACATTAGTTTGTTCATTTACAGACAGAACTAACCATACATTATAAAGAAATATAGTTAACTATCAGATAATGTAGGAATAGTTTAGAATTTTATTTATAATTTCAGAGTTTAGAGTTACTTCAGATGATATTTGAAGATAAAAGATGTGGAATTCCGAATTATATTCTGTGTGTATTTAATCAGAGATATTATGTTAATACTAAGCTTCATTTATCTTGCAACTAATGTTTTATTCATGGATACATTAATCATTGCTGCCGAAACAATGCCAACTGAGGTTTTTGACCTAGTACAGCTGTGTCGCAAATGGAATATAAGCTGTTGAATTTATCAATTCCACAATGAAAACAATACGTTGTTTCATACAAGTTATATCACAAAAATTGTGCTTATGCCCAATATTTTCTACAAGACAGAAATTTTCAATTTGTAATTTACAAACCGCATTATCGATTCGAGAGAGATATTATTTAAATATATGTATAGGAAATTATTTAAGTCCGTTTTAGATTCATAATTTGTTCAAAATTCCACCAAGAAAGTTTAAAATAGCCAGTTGATCAATTGTCAAAAACATATAAATGATCGATTTTAGGAGATTAATATTTAAGAATTTATTAATTATAAAGTAGACATATAGCCAAATAATACACATATTAAGTTTAATTCTTATAAAAATTGCTCTTAACTGGATTTTTAATATCGGTCGGCAGATTACAATGGAGCAAAATTGCTTTAATTTCTCTTCTAAATATAGCGGAGAGATTTTGGTTATATTTTCTCCCTTTTTACTCCTATCCACTTAATAATGTCCATTTCCATAGAATTCTTCAAGTTATAGTGTATATGACTTAATAAATCCTTCATGACATATGTCATGAATTTTAAAAAAAATTAAGCGTCCGTCAAAGGAATGTGTTTAGTGTGCACTTTCTTCTAATTTTTTCTACAGAATACATTACTAAATGACTATAAAATACTTAAATGTAGGTCAAAAGTTATGTTCATGGGCTTTAGAAAATTAATATAATAATCAAACTTTAAATTCGCTTCATACAACAGAAACGTTGACCACAACGTTGCGCATTACATACAACAGAAACGTTGCACAGTACAGCCATATGTAAATATACAGCGACCCTGGTATAAAGATCCACGTTATCAAAGAATTGTTATTAAACTGCTACAATGAATATTTGAATAAGTAATATTTACTTTATTTTTTTGCTTGTACAGTTCAACTCACACAACCAATTTCTGACTGTTTACATTTAGTCAAATTTTAGGTGAATGCTAAGCGAAAAGGTGAAATTCATCGGCACAATTAAAAAAATAATAATTGGCAGCACCAACTGCAGAAAAACTGCGCCGAAATGTGACAAAGATGCTAAGCAGCTTATTGGAAGTACAGAAAAATTTAATTACATATATTAGAGTAGTTAAGTTTAGACAAAAATCGGACTCTTTTCAAATGATACTCCCACAATCTATCGACTGGAAGAGAAATTTTATTGACTTTACCTTTCAAAATAAACGCTAGCTCTTCGTTCAAAACTGAAGAAATAGCCTGAAAGCTCTTGAAAAATTTAAACAGGAAGACTAATTGAATAAAATGTAATAAAAAAACCTTTATTGCGTATTATGAATAATGGGCAGTTCTTTGCATTCTTTATTATAGAACACTACTTACCTATCATGGAACCGTATAAAATTATTTGTCTTCGGAATTTAAAAAAGCAGAAGAGAAATATCACTGCAATATTTCCTTAAAGAAAATATGTTAATAATTTTTACTTCAAATTAGAAATCCTGAAAATAATTTAAGGAAAATAAATAAAAAATCGCTGTGCGAAACTTCATAGCAGTACTTAGGTTGGAATTGTAGATATATCCTGTTAAATAAGGACAATTCTGAGAAGTTCTTTTTGGAGATAATTAGGATTAAATCAATGAAGCACAGTAGGGAATGATAAGGCTGAATAGGATAACTAGTGTTGAATCACGCAATGAAACTATTGTAAAAACAAGCGGTTTGTGGTTGTTTGATCTCACTCATAAAACTTTATCGCATGTTTTCATTTTTCAGCAGGAAGTCAAATGTTCTTTGAGAATTCTCAACTCCGAGATCTGTTTAATATAGCCTTAACCCTGCACTGGTGAGCTTATTTTGAAATCGCATGCATGGTCGTGTGGCATCTGATAGACCCTACACTATATTATTTAGGTTTTAATTATTCTATCTGTAAAAATAAATATTTATTAATACAGTAAGTCAAAGACATGATGGATGTAAATGAAAACCAATCAATATTTTTAAAAAATGTAATTTCATATGTACTTTTAGAAATAAAATAAATTAAAGCAAATGAAAAAAAATGTATTTCTATAAGCAATTTTTTTCAAATGAAAACCATTAAAATGGGAAAAAAATATAAGCAGTTTTTAAAATAGCACAAATAAAAATGCCAATTTAAAAAAAATTATTTCTGTTAGCAATTTTTACAAATTTAAGTGAAACGCCGATCAGGTGTTTTGGTATATATCCTTTTACTATAAAAGAATGATCGCAACTACAGAATTTTTGTTTGTTACCTATAACTCATATATGCACACTTCCAAGGTACTGACATCTGTTGGGCATACAGAGCACTCCATCAATACGCAAAATGTAAACAAAGATGAGCTATTGGCGTCTGTGAGACGCCACGCAAGAGGAGTTAAATTTGATTTGAGTGGGCGATTTTAATGACTTTAACTGATAGAAAACCCCAATGTAAAGAAAGATAAAGTTATTCAAGTCGATATTAACATACATGTATTTTTTAAGCTACCTTTTTACAAACTTTAGAAAGCACTTGTAAAGGACTTACACCATAAATTTCTGTCACATAACTAACATACAAGGACTCCTAGCAATAAAAAATATCAAAACACTTAATAACAAAACTGCTTCTGTTCGATTATCTCTTGAAACCATTAATGAGTTGATGATGTGCCCCGTATGTTTTTTTTTTACTGCAGTATAGAAGTTTCCTAAGGGAACCGACCAATTATTACTGAACTGGAGACGGCTAATGAATCGTTGATGAAGGAGGTAATGATGCAGAACTGCACTTCCATCACCAGCTTTGCAAATGGAAGATACTGATTCTTAGTAGCAGAAAAATGAAGCAAATGGATTCCGTAAACTAAATTGTTATAAAAAATGTGAGAGTTCTAGTTGTCTTGCACTTGAAAAATGAATATAAAGAAATCTGAAACGGTGTTCTCTTTAACGCGTTTTTGGCCAATGAAAAAGTGATACATGAAATTGTTTCCCAAACTTCCTGAAACCGTCACTGTTTTCCTCAATGTTAAATTAAACTATTAGAAATCATAAAATAATTCACTACAACTGTGTTTTTCAGAATATAACATACGTATCTTATGGACATATCAAGGTAAGTACATAAGTATAATACTAGCGAAGTGTTTTACCTAAGTGTTACCTATTTACCTAAGGGTAAAATTTTATACTCATGTTAAAATTCTATTTAGTTCAATACTCTAAGTAGATTAAAAAGTGTATACGTTGGCAATGTATTTTTTAATTTTCATTCGAAAAGAAGAATTAACAATATATATATATATATATATATATATATATATATATTGTGTGTGTGTGTGTGTGTGATAGCGTGCATGTGTGGTTGCAAGGTTTAATAAGTGTATCCATGTGTATCCATGTGTTAAAAATTGCATACAAAATTTTTAAACCTCATGTAGATTTTACAATATTATTCCGAAATAGTCGTTATTAAGGCCCGTTTAGTAAAACAATAGACATACTGAGGAAAAACAATTAATGGATATCTTAACTAGAATGTCATGAGGATTCATAGTTATTATATGTGGTCCATATGATCTTATAATAAGAAGGTTCTTTGAAAATAAATTTGTTACGAACGCAAATACTGAAAACACTTTAATTCTGATACATTTTATGTTAAAGGGACCCAGCATGCACAATTTTTTTATTTTTCTTCACATAACTTTCATGATGTTTTTTTTTCAAATATGTCTTTATTAAAGATCACTGTGCCCACGGTCAAAAAAGCGGAGATGGGTACCACAGACGTTGATCCACAATGAACTGTTGCGCAACTGGTTAGTTAATTTTATAGATCATTGTAAGAATAAAAATACTTATATAGTTTGAAATTCCTTTTAAAAAATGCAAAATCATTGAGAGCTAGATATTTTTTTAATTATATATTTTCTGAATAAATATCTGTAAAAGAACTTTTTTTTCAGTTTTCACTATCATGGAAAAACATAACATTATCTGTAGTCATAATTTAAAAAAACTGAAGAGGAAAAATTACTACAATATTTCCTGAAAGAAATTATATTATTAATTTTTACTTCCAATCAGATATCCTGAAAATTATTTGATGGAAATTAATTAAAAATCTCTGTGCGAAACTTCATAGTAGTACCTAGCTAAAAATTGTGGATATATCCTGTTAAATATGGCAAATTCTGAGTTCTTTTTTGAGATAATTAGTATTAAAGCGCTGAAGAACAGCATGGTATGCTAAGGTAGAACAGGATAACTAATGTTGAAACTCACAAAGTAACCATTGTAAAATCAAGCGATTTTTTGTATTTCTCTAATAAAGCTCTGTCGCATGTTTTCATCCAAGGAAGTAAAATGTTCTACCTTTGCTAATTCTGCGCTGGGAGGTGTTCAACGGAATTTTGTCTTCAATGATGATACTGCGCACTTCTCTTCAATTACGACGATCAGGTTAAATTAATATATTTTATTTACAAATTAAAATTAGTTTACAGTATTCAGATTACTAAAAAATTACTCTCCAACGAGAGTTCCATTATTACCGAACTAATCGGTCCTTATGCGCAATGCATACTGGTTCAAACATTTGAAACGGGGGGGGGGGGGGTGATTCGCGGTACGGCGCCCGTAGCGCCTCCAAATATGAACTGCAACATCCTTTGAGGATTTTTAACTGCGAGATCCCTTTAATATAAGTATATGATACAGTATATGGCATTAAATATAATGTAACAGCGTAAAGCAAGAACTGTGTCATCCTACTTAACGGGAAGTTTTAACAATGATTGTTATCACAAACATTGTTTCTTTTATCTTCACGATATAATATGCCTGTTTTTACATTTAATTAGACAGTTTATATGTATATATATATATATATATATATATATATATATATATATATATATATATATATATATATATATATATATATATATATATATATATATATATATATATATATATATATTTATATATTTATATATATAGTTACCTTAACTGTTACCTTATTGTTAAACAGTAAACATACGAATACATCATAGTGAATGATGAATTTAAAGAAAATGCTAGAATAATTGGGTTCCTTTTCTTTAGTACTAGACTAAAATTATGCAAAATGAATATATTAACAGTAGGGTTTTACTTTTATGTATTTGTTCAAAAATTATATCTGAAAAAAAAACTTTATCCTACTATTATTCATAGTTTTACGAACAAAAATTTGCAATTTAACATAAGTCTCAGTACATTTACATAAGAATAGAGATTAAAAATATCTGACATTTATTATTTCAAAAAGGATCTCCTCGATTAAAAATTGTTTGAAAATGCCTGTTGCAAAAATTATTTAAAATTATATTCGTTTAGACCATTTTTTGCCCTTACGTATCTTTTATTTCTTTGTTTTAATTTTGAAACAATATTTTCGTTATGTGATTTTTATATGTAGTTATTAACAAAAAATGCGATTTATGTTTAATTTATTTTGATTTGAATTTAAAAAGTATTTGTAAAATAGACTTTAAAAAATCCCTAATTGTTTCGTAATAGTCATTGCTTTCAATTTTTCAACATTGAAAATTTGAAATAAATTTTTTCAATGAAATATGACACTTGAAATCCCTTATCCTTTCTAAAAAATCCATTGTTATGTAACAGCAGAAAGCAGAAATTGTGCTCATCCTAATTTACCGGAATTTTTAACAATTCTCATTTTTAAATATATTATTTCTTTTACCTTCGTGCTGTGGTATGTTAAATGTGGTCTCTTTTTACATTCAATTATGACCGTTTTCAACAGTAAACATTGTTAATTAAATTTAGCAGTTTTTTAAAGAGTGAATGTATACGAATATAGCATAGTGAAGTTAAAAAATATAGAAGAATACTCTCCGTGAAATATTTCTGTAATACAAGATTCACATTATTCAAATTATATACAGTAATATTAGGAATTACTTTTATGATTTTTTTTCTAAATTTGTAATCTACAAAGACAATTTCATCCAGCTTTTTAATTGGGATTTCACGAATATAAATTTGCAGGTAAACTTAAGGCAATTTCCTCATTTTAACATCTTTTGATATATCTGCTTCAAACATTTTGTTGAGATTAAATGCTTTCAATACTTTTTTTCTTTATTGTGCGCAACTCTTACTTCTTTAATATCATTTTCTAACAACACCCCCTTTATAGTTTTTGATCTGAAGTTATAAACTATAAAACAATCTATTAAAAATCCATTCTATATTAAACTTAATATGCTAAAATTAGTTCCTTATTAAACTTAAGAATTATTAAACAGACTTCTCATAACACTGTTTCTCAAAGAACAAAGTGTCACATAGCACGATGTGCATTGCTCAGTAGAGAAACCACTTCTTCTGATGACACAAGTGTTCCCCCATTAAAAACTTAAATAATTTTTTTCGATAAAATATGTTGTTTTTGTTTCTTCTGCTCCAAGGCCAGACGAATTCCAGACCAGGTCCATATATGCTTGCTGGCTGACAGGTGCGTCTCCGGATTATAATGACGCGACAGGGGTCGGAGTCCAATTTTGCCAGATGCCACCTCCAATTTAATCGACTACCTCCCCCCTCCCAGTGGTGACATCTGAGGGAATCATACATTCTTCCACCCTCCCTGACCTCGTAGAATGATTTTCCAGTCCAAAGATTTATGGTGCTCATATCCGACCTAGACACACAGGTATTTAATGGCAATTGTCGCGATTCGATCCAACCAAACTCAGTACCGAAAGCCGACGCGCACGACTAGGCTACCTAAGGCCCTCAATAAAATATAAAATTTTAAACCATTTATATCTTTTGAAAATCCATTCTTATGTATATTAATATATTAGCATGAAAGACCCCTTGGAAAAAGTAATGTGATACGTCTCAAAGTTAAGTTTCATTATTTTTGTGTTCAGATTTCAGGGATGTACTCGTAGTTACTTTATTGATTTTTTTATTCAGCGCATTATTGAGTTATCTAACAATAGCTGTTAAAAGTCATATAACGGAGCAGAAATTACATATGCAATTAATAAAAACTGCAAATTTAGTTAAGAACTTTGCAAAATAATTTATTTCTACACCATTTTTCACAGACAAATATCTTCACAGTACAGATTTTAAGCTAACAAAACTTCTGAAGTTATTGTTTAACATAATGTGTGATGAAGTCAAAACTCAAATTATCCTCATTAGAAGTCCAAGAATTTTACTGCACGAAAAAGTATAGTTGTGCAGTGGGAATGGCTCTGCATTCCTGGGTAGAAAGGGGATCTCGCCGAAAGGTCGACTTAACGAACTTTATCATTCTAGGAAGCCGGTGTTTTTTTCAGTCGTATGTGAGCAGTCGTAAAAGGACTGATCACATACGACAGGCGTAAGTCGACTGTCACAGCTAAGGGAAGATGCACATGCCCTGACAGGAGATCGTCTCGTTTGGAGTCGTCAACGAAATGGACTATTCAGCATAGACGTTCCCGATTGTTAGCGCCCAAAGGAGACCAAAGCGCCTTGACTAAGAACTAGACTTGAAGGAGCCGAGTTTCAGCGAGCGCGGGATTGCATCATCGGGAAGCAAGAGGGTCTTTTTTTACAGAGACTGCGGGAAGAATTTTTTCAAAGCTTGGATGCGCTTGGGAGTTTTTTCAAGCTTTGTGTTGGAGGAGCATGCGCCTCCAAGACACAGAACCGGGTTTGTTTTCACTTAGGTCACTACGTACGCGAAGCTGGCTGTTGACAACTTCCAAAGGAGTGGGTTGAAATGCCATGACCCAAACTTTGTTACTTTGGCTGGAGGCAAGAACGCCTCCAGCCAAAGTAACAAAGATGTGCAATAGGGTGGGCCGAAAAAAACAACTTTTGATTTTTCATAAGCCTGTGTTCGTAAAAGTTCTCTACTATCGAGTAAAAAAGAAGCAGGAAATTTAAAATAAATCGGAGTACATTTTCCGGTGTCGCAACACGTGTGAAGTTTGTATCGTTGCAGTAATATGTGCCTACTTATCAAGAGGCATCTGAATCAATAACCCTGCCTGCCGCCATTCTGAGGGGCCGACTTCCTGTCTGACGCCTGGATTTTCCCACTTTTGAACAATATAATAATGATTAACATTCACATATCATTTGTGTACATGCTCTCGTCTGGAAAGGTCCAAAGGAAAGCGAAGGATATGTAAGTTCTTTAATCTTTCTTATAATATGTCGAAATTATTGTCTTTCAATATGCCAAAAACTAGAAAAATACCGACTGCCATATATTTGGAGCAACTTCACAATTTTATGCCAATGTGTTACCTACATATGCTGATATGATTCGGAACAATTTATATAGCAGAGAAAATTTCTTGGATGATTCGGAAAAGAAAGGAGAGCCAACGCTACGGCAAATTCCTGAAATTTTGATCACATAATTTAAACTGATACGGAACAAAACCACTCTTCCAGCTGTATCGGAAACTTAAGGTGACTGCCTACGTTCGGAGCCAATTTTTAAAAAAAAATTGTTTTTTTAAGGATTTTTTGGTCTTTTATGGTAAAATAGCATTTAAAAATAAAAAATAAAAAAAACTTGCCTGTAAATACCATACTTTTTTATAAATTGGTCAATTTGAAGTAATTTTTAATGAAATTTAGCTAAAACGCCTATCACTCTGCACAAAATTCTAATGCTACTATTTTAATTTCCTTCTCACACATGATACATATAACAGTTATCTTCAAAATGACCCTCAATCTAAGAGAAATTTTAAATTGCAAAAATAATACAGACAATTTTATGTTCCAATATGAAAATTTTCCCCATTTCGTCATTCCTTTCCTTATAAAAACAGCCCCAAACAAAAAATTGTTTATTATACATCAATTATTGTGCGTCATCTCATTAACAATAGCATCTAAAACATTTCCTGAAAATTTCATCAAATTATATGCATTATTATGTGAGATATCATGATAACGGTAGAGATTTGTGCTAAAAAACATAATTCTGAGAAAAACGTATTTGAAGTTTTCAGTCATTTCAATTTTGTATCAGACGATGCTTTTAAAAATAGCTATAACACTGCTTCTAATTAATGTACAGTGAAAATCAAAACGGTTTTGAAAAGAGAAAAGATTGAATTACACGATTCTTGCAAAAAATAAAATTGACCAAAATAGTCAAAAAATGGCATTTTCAACGTAGGCAGTCACCTTAAATGAGCCATTTGATTAAAGAATATCATAAAAAAATATCTAAATATAAAAAAATCAGCAAAAAGGGTTAACGCTACTTATAGTCGAAAAATGAGTGAGTTCAAAGTATCAGCAAAAAAGAAATTATTCGACGTATCTGCGTGTAAGTGCAGCGATTATGCGACTTGCAAATGCAAGAAAAAAATTCTCATAACAGAAAGAGATTTTCTACATGATCAACGTTATGACAGAAAAATGTTCATCGGTGGTGTTGATGTGAAAACAACAATAAAGCTCATGCGTATATCTTACAGAAAGAAAGTGGAAACAAAATCTTTGACTGAACCCTCGACTTCTAAATTAGAAGAAAAAATTTATTAATTAAGTAGTACGAGCAGTGAAGAATCAATAATAGACAAAGAAGACTTCAATTATAGCGATGATTGTATTATATTGGATATATCTGCAGTAAATAAAGTGAAAATGAAACAAATGCGGTTAAAATTGCCAAGTTTGGCACAAGCTTGCGATCGCACGCGTATTTCCAATGGGTTAGCTGCTATAATAGCATGTTCTGTGCTGAAAGATGTAGGCTTAATAACAGGAGATAATAGTAATCTTCTACCAACCGGAATAAAATCAGACCGGAACGAAAAAGCAAACCTCAAGAAATAAGGGATATCTTGGTGGATGAAAGCGAGGTAGTTAATGCTATTTATTTTGATAGTCAGAAAGATAAAACTCTTATACAGAAGGAGAGGTGCTAAATTTTACAGAATGACAGTCAATGTAGAACATATTGTACTCTTATCCGAACCTGGATTCAAAGATCTTGGTCACCTGAGTGTATCTTTTGGAACAGCTAAAGAAATTGCAAAAGCTATGATGCTTTATCTTCAAAGAACATAAACCTTAGTGAGTTGATTGCCATCGAGTGTGATGGTATTGCTGTCAACACTGGAATTCACAATGGAGTAATTCGTCGCAAGTTTGCATCGAACATCCATTGCAATAGTGCATATGCCTTCTACATCTAAATGAGCTATCTTTACGCTATTTATTTCAGAAGTTGGATGGACAAACAACACCACCCTCAAAATTTTCTTGTGAAATCGTGAAAATGATTAAATTTTGTGAACAATTAACCATTTATACGTTTCAAATAATGCCTGCAAATTTACCAAGAATTGACACAAAAGAACTAAGCCCAGATCAAAAGTACTTGTATGATATAGTTCATTGTATAGCAATCTCTTTAACACCTCTGCCCCCCCCCCTCTTTCAAGTATCGACCATTGGAACACAGAAGACCAGCCGCCACGTAGCAAAACCTGAATACGCAGTCGAGGGTTAATTTCCAAGATCAGGTGCTTTCCATTGCTGTGAGGCTCGAGGATGCCGGACTAACAGTGCAGATCTGTCATCCACACAAGACACCCCAAGCCCCCTTCATTGTATAGCAAAAGGAACTATCACTGATAGTTTAGTCGCCAGGGAACCCGGTAATATAACACAATCTAGATGGTTAACAACTACAAATAGAATATTGCGATTGTACGTAGGAACCGTGAATTCATCGGAAAATTAAAAAACTTTGGTGTAACTTATCATGAATGTTTATGAACAGATGTGGTTCGACATCAAAATAGATAATAAGTGTAAAGATGGGTCTATTCATTTGTACAATATGATAAAAAGATCTCGATACTTGCCATCTGATTTGAAAGTTGTTGACAAAGTTATACAAACTAACGGATACTTTGCGCATCCAGAAAACACTTTCATTGCAATGCTCTGCGACCAAAGATGGCGCCGTTAGATAACTTTGTATCAGAAAGTTCAGAAAGTTCGAACTTCATAGTTATCAACTTCAAAACTTCTTAGAAAATCCAAAGTGCCAATGATTAATTTTGATGCCGAACATTATGTCGATATGATACAATGGAGACCAGAAACCGTTACAGAACCACCTCTAACGAAATCTCTTACCAAGAACCATCTGAAAGAAATGGTAGAAAATGTACCTGAGAAAAATCAAATTTTCTGATTCCCTTGTCATTCTCAAGCGGTTGAGAGGTGTATTAGACTTGTGACACTAGCTTCTGCAAGTGTTTGTTGCCCAGGAGCAAGAGATGGACTTGTTAGACCTCCGATTTCTTCTATGCAAGGACTTCCCAAATTTGAAAATAAAGTAGACTTTTTAAATACCTTCAAACAATTTTCTGTTTTTGTTCATTTTATGCATGTTAATGTCATTTTCTTTTTTACTGATAAATATTATCTCTGAATGTTAAAAGTTTTAAAAAATGTATTTTTGGACGGTTTTTGCAATTTTTAACGCCTTTGCGGAACCGAAAAATATTCTGCTATTGAATTGAAAATTTTCATGGCGAATAATCACTAATGTAAATCACTTTTTCGCATATAGGCATCTTCAGTTTCAAAAAAAGTTTTTGACCCCCTGTTTCAGACCACCCTAATCTGCAACACCTCTGAATTTTTATTTTGTAAATAACTGTGCATTTTTATGTGTAAATAAAGAGTTAACCCTCTAACCTCGTCTCGATCCAATTTATTCGAAAGAGATAGATACACCTGGTTTTAGCCTTGGTTGGCTTCGCTGTTAGGTTAACTCAGCAGTGAAGTGATGTAGCCCAGTTTACTATAAACGCGATTCCAAATCATTGCGCATTTATGTCCATAATGCGTTCGCCCCAACTGAGTGTTCCGTACCCATTCATACCAACCATAATTGAATTGAAAAAGCAAAAAAAAAATCAAATCAAGCATAAAAGAAATCCTTTAAATGTTTAGTACATTCCTTTTAAAAAATTCGATACTCTGATAAAAACCATGTTTTGGATGCCGCTAAAATTTATTAAAAAAATTTGGAAAGATCATAACAAGAAAAGAAGATTAAGCATTTCTCTCGTTGTAAGTCAATAATAAAAGCATAAATTTAAACTTTCTGTATTTGTTTTATGTAGGCTTTCTGTAAGAAAGTTTAAATACCCATTATCTCTACTTGAAAAGAAAATATATTTTTAAACTTTAAAAAAATAAATATATGTTCTATCAGTGGTATATATTAAATTTAACTTATTCATCTCAATTTTTTTTCCAAGACAAAGAAGAATCGTAGTTCACACATCATTTCTTCAAAGATTCGCGCGTTTCATTCCTGCCTACTCCTGACTTTGCTACTTACATGTCATTTACTTCATGATACGTCATTTATTTTGCTCTGAATGTGTCTCTCCCTTTCACTTCACATTTACTTTTAGGTGGTATTTTTCTGCGGTAATATATATTATTGATAGCTTGAATCAATCTCATGAGACATTCCATGATGTGAGAAAACATCATTTATCTCAAAAAATAAAACTTACCTGATTATTTACCTTAACAGCTTTATACCTTAAAAATGTAATGACAAGCAGGCAGAGGTAAATGGACGCCATGGATAGAACAATATTCAAGATCTATATTTATATATAAAGGGACATATTTGTTGTGCTTTGGTAGTATAATGTGTTCAAAATGTGTTTTTTACCACTAATATTGACATTTATCTGTCGTGTAGTTGTTCACATCAAGCTAGATTTTTTTTTTGTTTTACAATGATGACCCTCACTCTATATTAATCATTATACGAATACTAATCCTATGATTTCCACTTATGTCAAAGGTTACTCTATCTCTTATGAACACGTTTATTAGAACCCACATCCCGTAACAATATACAGAGGCTGTTCACACATTTTTTAGACAATGTATATTGTATTCCCAAAACTAAATTACATAAAATTCTTGTGTTTTAAATGTTCTATTTGACATCCCTTATTCTGAACTATCTTTCGACTCCGCAATTTCCAGGATAATAATGCCTTTTGAAGTGTCAGAAGAGGTATTCTATCCCATTCCTCCTGAACAGCTTTCCAGAGTCCTGTAGGGGTTTTGGGACGACGTTTGGATAATGCAGATTTTAAAAGTCCGAAAGCACAAAAATCCATAGGTGATACATCGGGAGATTTAGTAGGGTATCAGTGAAGCGTATGGCCTTGATACCAATTTTTTGTTCCATTTCTTTTAGGAAATTTACAGTGGAAATTATAAGAAAATTGTACTTGAAAATTATAAGAAAAACCAGCAACAATCATGAATCCCTGAGAAAAACTTTCTTTCAATTCTTTGAACCATGCACTTAAATTTTTTCTCCCCTTTTATGATAATAAATGGCTCTTTTTTTTGTTGCAATCATTTAAATACACCCATGATTCATATATTGTGACAATTGTTTTCCATTTTTCTTTGGATAAGTGTTTCTCATATAGAATTCTGCAGCGTGTCCTGCGTTCAGCGATATGATTTGGAAGAAGACGATGCATATTGCGTTTTTTCGCTTTCTTAAGATTTAAATCAACGTTTATCAATTTTTTTACAGTGGACATCGAGCATTTTAATGATTTTGCAACTGTCCTTTGACTAGAGGGATTTTCTTTTAACATTAAACAACGTACCTTTGCAATAGTCGAAGATGTCCGTTTTTTCCTTGGATATTTGTTTGGAATTTTTGTCCCACTTGAGGCTCCAATTGGAAGTTTTTTTCCTTTCTTGTTGACGATATTACCTATCGACGGTTCAGATATCACAAAACCATGACTCTCACATCGTTTTTGGATAACGGAGTATGCATATTTCTCTTCGGAAAGAGCATAAATGTAGCCTTCGAACCACTGCTTTGTTAAAAACGCCATTTTGAATAAAAACAAAACTTTCAACCGCAGACGATAATTTTGACTTTTAAAAACATAGTAAAATTGCAATTATTTCTTTTGCTGTAAACGATTTTTTATTACTGCTTACCAAAATCGTTTAAAAAATGTGCGAACAGCCTCTGTATTCTGCTCAGTACTAAAAAAATACAAAATTTTAGGGTTTATATCTGTTAGAGAAATCACTGCATTTTTAACTTTATATCAATTCAAAGGGTATTAAACCCATTTTAATGACTTTGGTGATCTGTAATTCGCTGAAGAAGCTGTGGAGAATCCTGGGGAAAAATTTGGAAAAAATAAATAAATAACTATATATATATATATATATATATATTGAAGACTAAATGAAATTGCATTATACAGTAGTATAATAAGCATTTTGTATACAGATAAGTTTTCCTTCAGGGAACTTATGTTTGTTGCCTCTCCAATTTAAACTTTATACAGTAATGTACTTAGACCTCCTTTTGTGTAGTAGATAGGGACCGCATAAAAAAACTTACTAAAAAAATCGCTTAAGAAAACCTAAAATTCTCCTTTTTTACTTAATCTAGTTAAATTTTTACATTTTATTACTTTTAATTTATTACTAGCTGACCCAGAAATGGTTCGCTATTGCTAGATTTGAGTATATATATATATGTAATATACTCAACCCCCCCCCCAAAAAAAAGAGATAAAATTGCATTATGAATATTGATTTTGCATTTTAAATATTTTTATCCGATCATCTCGTCCCCCACCGAAAGAAAAAATCCTGGGTGCGCCACTGCTGATATCGCCAGTTTACAACCTGCTTTAGAGAACAACCACTAAATACTATGTTAATATTCAGTAACAATAAATGAAATCTCCAGTGCAATGAATGCTCGGCAAACTAAAAAATCGCCTAATTATGTGGAAATTATGTATAATTAATTCATATGTAATAATTGCTTTAGCAATTACAGAAAAAAAATTACTTTTTTTACGACAGTGAGATTTGTATTTGATTGTTGAAGAAAACTGTAGAATTAAACACATTCGAGAAAATTGTCATAAAAATATAAAGAAACTTTAATTAACAGGAGAAATAATGGTGCCTCTAAAACAAAAGCGAATCACATTAACACATTTAATTTATTTCTAAAGCAATATGAACATGAGAGTATACGTATTTGATTATAAACATAATATTGCAAATTATAGTAGCGCAAAAAAATGGTCGAATACTGTAAAGACAAATGTTGCTACAAAAGAAACTGTAAATTTCAAATATTCGGAAATAATTATTTTTTGAGATTGTCTTGTAAGGTGACATATGTCATTCAGCTCGGAAAAATTCAAGAAATTCAATATAGAATCTGTCAGAAAATACTTCAGTTTCATATGAATTGTTGCAACAAAAAGAACCCTCATACTTTTTGACGCGAAGAAATCTTGTTAGTTCGGTACAGAATAAAATTTAGCATTCGGATTTTTACAACGTAAATTATATAAACTTCTTCACGGGATAGATTCGTTATAACAATTTACAGCCTCTTCTATAATGGGCGTAAACTATTACAATTTTTGAAAAAAAATGGAATGTTAGGAAAATTGAATTAAGATAATTTCCCAGATGGAAGGGGACATATTTTTGCATAATATCTAATTTACAAGGTTTTTAGAAAGTTTCAGCTGTTAAAGTGGATAACATAATAATGGAAATGAGACTAAATTATGAAAGTTTTTATGTCTACTTGCAACTGCAGCATGAATTTTTGTTTATTTTTATGCTGATTATTGTTATTATACTTTATTTCAATATTTATAAATCTGTTTGACTGCAGAATATCTTATGTTTTAAGAAAATTAATACATGTGTTTGATTAAATTGATTGAAGAATGATTAAAGATTATTGCACACAGTTTTTTCACAGCCTATAAGCATGCTGGAATGCAATATTTCAAGAATAATTATTAAGGAGACATAGGATCTTCAACCTCAATTTTTTTAATTTTCGATTTTTAACTCTATATACAGAATGAGAATAATTAATATTCTTTTTTTATAGATTGAAGAACCTTGGAATTCATAATAAAGATTTTTTGGCAGAATAATGTCTGATTTTCAAAAAAATTGTCAAAAAGGGAAGCATATTGCAAAATGTTCCGTGTGCATTCCACATCCTTTAAATACCTTAATTTTTTTTTTAATATTAGCTTACCATATAAATGTAATTATAACTGTGCACTTTAATTTTTTAAGTATGAATTTAAAGCTATAAATAATTTTTTCATCAATCTGCCTGTTATTTTTTTATGTTTTTACATGTTTTTACTTCATTTTGTGGTTTAAAAAATTGAAAAATATTTGTGGTTTCACAGAATGATGCACAGTTTTGTGACAAACACTTCCATTAGAAATCCCGAGAATATTTGAAGAAATCGGAAGAAATTGGGCACGCATGGAGCATTTCGGAAAATTCTAGAATTTTTGAAGAATGTTTTGATAAACAGGCCTTATTCTGTCCCCAAATATTTATTTTTGAATTCTAAGTCTATTCAATGAAGTAAAAAATAATATTAAATATTCTCATTTTGTATATAGAGTTAAATATTGAAAATATCATAAAAACGAGTTTGGAGGTCCCTTGGCCCCATAAAATTAGATCTTGGAATGAAAAGTCTTTCGTATATCTCATTGGATTTAAAAGTGAGTTCATTTATGTAATTATTTATTCATATTTATTTATTTATTTGAAGGTGGTAGACGGTGGGGACGGATTGTTGGAAAATTTTTCCCTAGCATTGATTGGTAAAATTTAGAAGACTTTGTTTAAATGCAAGAATTCCTCAATTTTAGAAACTTTGCTCGGATTTGAATATGTGACCATTTTTATACTAGCCAATTTAAGACCGCCCCATGTTTCATCTAATGGAAATGCACCAAACAGTTTTTAACACTTCTTACAACATTAATTGCACAATTAAGTTGTTTCCATAAAATTAAATTTATTTTTAGGAGAGTTACAAAGTGTTACGTTTTCGCAACATCAGTCCAAAACGGTATAAAAAAATATTCAAAAATGTTGAAGTCTTTGAAACATTTGGTATGAAGATGTAGATTAATACACTTATTATATACAGTAATAGTTGAATTTTGCAGTGCAACTTTTTCATTTATTTTCACTACTTTTAGTAATAATATGTCCCATACGGTCTTTCCGAGTTCCGTTGAGAATTAGATTTAGAAATAAAGATAGTCTTCCAATATGTGAAGTTCCAGGTAAAACAGAATTCATCTGCATATCTTCTGGAGTTTTCATCAAAGATATGGTGATAGATCTCTGAAACTCTAATAAACATATTTTAGAACTCATTACATCCCTGTAGAATCTCCATGCATTAGACTTTGCAATGTCAATAAAATTATAGACTCGTCGACATTATGTTTTGACAGATCTTCAGTAAACATTTCTAAAAAAGATCTACATACTCGTAACTCATTAATTTATTTGAAATGTATTTTTTTTTAAATTCGACACAATGTAAGTCGAATTAACGAAATTCGACTAATGTAATTCGAATAACGTAAGTCGAATTAACGTATTGTCGAATTTCAAAAGGTTTCCTGCTTAATGTAGGTAGGCATTTTCCCCATACAATATGATCCTTTTTCTTACTATATTGCTTACATTTACATTTATTAGAAAAAATGTCGATTTCACCTGCAATGTCTTTCAGTGATTCGACATTTCCACATAAAAGATCATCATTAATAGCTTCTTCATCCGTCAAATCATCCGGATCTGGAGGGAAAAGGACGAATTGTGGTTCATCATTATCTTCTACTGATGATGATTCTAAAATATCATCATGATCTAGCTCATGGAAATACTCCAATGCCTCTTCAAACGTCAAAAATTTCTTTTTTCTAGATACAAACTTTTCTGAAATGAAAACAATACAAATTCACTGCATAAAAAACTAGGCAGCATATCAAAATCTTAAATAATACACATCGGACTAATGTTGCGTTTTCGCAACATTTAAAAAAATATGAAATATGAAATATAAAAATAAAAATTGGGCCTATCTGTTGAAGCCATTTGCTCTTTATTCTGTAGTAAACTCGGAACAAGCATAAAATCGGAAGTTTAACATTTGCTGCCATCTACAGTTATTATTTCAATGTAGTCATTTTTTCCCTTTCAAAAGACCAGAAATAAAAACAATTTTCTGCAAGTGTTAAAAGCGGGCAAATGTGGAAACAAAAGATTTATTATGAACAACTAAAGTATAGAGAATAAAATAAAAAATGTTACTTCATAAGTACAAAATCTAGAACATACCTTTAAAAAATACAGAAATTAATGTTGCGTTTTGGCCAGTCTTAAAAATGGGATAGATTGCAACCATTCACATACTTCCAATTCATTTTCATAAATAGTGTATAATTGGGTAAGGGAGGAAATCCTTTATCTTCGTGCTGATATTCTGACCCATGAACAGCCATAAGTCGGTGTATAATTCTATACGAATTTCTAACTTCCAAGTAAGGTTGTTTTATTATTCTGAGTAAAGATTGCTATATGATATATGTCTTTCACACTAGCACCTCAGATAATCAGTACTGCATTTCTACTACAAAATACTGCTGAGAAAAAAGAACCTTCGTATATTTTTCCCCATCTGTAATTAAATTTCTGAAACATTCTGAGCACGTAAAATTAGTATAACAGGTCGTATACTACTGGAAAATTTCACATTATTTTGCATTTGTTGATGTATAGTCTTAGGCACGCACACGCAATTTTATCTGGTGACAGTCTAGATATTCAATTTCCATTCTCTTTGAAGATGCTGGCAGGTGTCAAATTTGCAACAAATGTTGAAACACGTTTGAAATAAAAGCGTCAGTTTTTCTTTCATAAGATGATGATATAAACATATTTTTAGTTCTTATTATACGTATAATTGAATTTCGCTTACATTAAATATTTTTGTCCAGTGTATATAAATTGCCATTTTAATTAAAAACTAAGATACTAATAGATGAGACTTAGCGTAAAAGTTAAACAAAGATTCTGAAACCTAATATGAAATGGCAGGATAAAATGATATTATATACCACCTTAATTCTCCGTAATCGGATTATTTAAGATAAATTTTAATCTAACGGAGGTATGATATTTTGTCCTTAGAGGATTAGGGATTTTTATCACTTGTGATAAATGTTTACAAGCATCTCAAGCTTTTTTACAAATTTTATATAAATATGTTTCATATCTTTGCGTAAGACTAGAATCATTAAAAAAACTTATTGAGAAAGTAAATGTTATTAGCCTTGGACAAGATTTTGTGGCATTTTTGCTAAACATAATAGGAAAGCAACGAAACTGTAGTTAAATAATAAGCAAATTATGACCTAATAATCATATTGGGAAAGAATTGAAGGAAATCATTTTGTTCTTCAGTGGACTCCTAATCGAAATTAAAGTAAGTAATATAAAATATCTTTCAGCAATTAATAAAGGGAGCAAAGTAATATTTGGAAAAACAAGTAGGTAATTTAGTAATGGAGTTTTGCATTCATTATACAGAGAATAATGCAGTCACTGATTTTGAAATTTTAACTATACCACATCGGCGTTGTTAATAGATCAAGCCAAATGAATATTTTAATCAAATATTATTTATTCATGTTAAAAAATATTTTTCCCTGCATATAAAATTATATATTTCATTAATTTAAATTATATTTTTAGCATATGGTCACATATTATGTGTTACACATTAAACTATGCCCCATGTGCCATCCACGCTTCATTATTAAATATTTTAAAATCAGTTAGATTCAAGTTTTGTATTTTTTTATGTACTGACAAACCGAGTTTGTACCAGAAACATAAATCGCAGTTATTATATTTATTCTTTTATCAGTTCATTATATTATAAGTCTTTATGAGTTCTGATGTCCATTCTTATAAATTTGGATTGAAACGTTCCATACATATTCTTTTTTGCGTAACCGACAGCAAAGTTTCAAATGAAAATGATAAGAAAAAGAACAATTTTCATGACACTATAAATTTACTTTTACTATCTCTAATTGCCAAAACTTACACCAAAAAATTTCATTTTAATACCACCCAAATTTTAAGAATACATTGTCCTTGATACAACTAAAAACAAAATAAAACATAGTATTTCCAAAAGAGTCACAGACTAGTATGTTACAGAAAAAGCAGTTTCGCGATTTTGTTAACTCATTCGTATTTACGAACTAGTTTTCTGTCTCCGAACGGTGAAACCCATGATACAAATACTAATTTTAGAATTGGTTTGCGAATTAAAAGTTCTCCGTTTCATTAATCCTATCAACACTTTGACTTCGCTGTCCAAGAAATCGTAAAATCGGGACACCTTTAATCCTTATGAATGCCATAGAGCATTCAATATTACTTGTAAGAGGTTTAGTGAGCATATAAGATGGTGAAGAGCTGAACTCGCTCTTCACCAGCACTGAATTTTTATAACACAGGTGTTCCTTTGAGACTATTCTTTTTTTTCCCATGCTTTTCTCTTTGAAGATGAAAAACCAATAGTTAGTGAAGTTACTACTGCTATTCGTACCAAAACAATTTTTTTTCGTACGCAGCAAATACTTGTCGTTTTGACATTGGTCTGTCGCCACAGTGATATGTTTAGCTTATGTTGTCACCATATAGATCAGTTAACACGAATCCATGAAAGGGACAGAACCAGACATCTAAGCCTTAGTTTGGCTTCGAATCCGAGACCACTCCATGAAAGCGTGTTACAATATCTATATACGATGTGGGTGGAACGAATAGATAAACTGGAAAACAATTAATTGGAGATACGAAGCTATTATCCTTCGACGAACTTCATAAACTTTGAAAATATCGCTACTGTTCACAGAAAAGTTGTATATTCATAGGCATACCTTTAAATCAATGGGCTAAGGATTGGAGAAAATACTGGAGTTGATTGCTTCCTAAACAAGAGAAACAAGAATATACCTATTCACTATGCAACACAATAAATTAATGAATTTTTAAACAAGTATCAAACAAAAATTATAGAGCAGCGCAAACAGTATTTTTCGATTATCGGAAATAATCTGAAAATAAATCTGCATCTCTACGCAGTAGTACGATTAGATTTGATTACTGTTAGTGAATGACATCCATAACAGCGTATATGTTGTGCTTTTAATGATGAAAAATATAAAAAGTAAAATAGTGACTATGATCTTATCATGGTCACGAGGAGAATGATCTACTGCTGTCATGAATCTCTTAACAAATATATTCTGTTGTTCGTACGCAATCATTAAATTGCAGGGGCACTGTTAAAATTTAAAAGAAAGATGCTGCTATTACATTGCGGGTACATGTTTTTCAAAAAGAGCAATTTTATGACAGTTGTTTTTTTCTGAAATATAACTCAAATTTAGTATTTTAAATCTAAATGCCTCTAAGACTAAAACACGTGGAAATTTCGAGTATTTATGCAATTTAAATAAATTTGAAATTTTATGACCAAGATACGATTTCTAAAATATAGTTATGTAATATTTTTGGTATAATTAATTATAAATAATTATAATTCCTGCATTATCACTAATAACAGAGATAGTCTAGATGACGTCAAAATGACCATGCAGCAAGTCCCACTGGCCACAGTCACAGCTGTTTTGTATTTCCAGCTCAGAAGCTATCTCTTCAAGTGACTTTCTTTTGACTTCATTGGAATGTAGACACTGATTCGTCACTATGGAACTTCACCATGAAGTCATATGTGACGTCACCATTTAACTCTATAACCACTTCGTAATGAGGTGTATGCGGATTTCAAACCCCATATATACATATATATATATATAAATATATATATATATATATACATATGTATATATATATATATGTATACATATATATATATATAAATATATATATATATATATACATATGTATATATATATATGTATACATATATATATATATATATATATATATATATATATATATATATATATATATATATATATATATATGTATATATATATATATATATATATATATATATATATATATATATATATATATATATATATATATATATATATATATTTATATATATATATATGTATATATATATATATATATATATATATATATATATATATATATATATATATATATATATATATATATATATATATATATTTATATAGTGCTTCGTTGTCTAATGGTTAAAAAAGTTATTGCCCTAGATCTTGATTATGGTGGCACTCCTGCATGTAGTTGTAGATCAATTACATCGCAAAACTTTATATTTCCATAGGATTTTTAATATTTAGATATGTGGTTAGCTACAAAAGTCTTTTGCATATTACGAAAAACCACGTAAAGCGGGAAACGCAAATTTTAAAACTCATTACCCTATAAATGCGGACCGCTAATTGCGGGCCGCATCTTTCCTTTATAATTTATCCTGGTTGGAATATATCAAACCGAAAATCATGATGAATGGATGCCTTATTCCCCTGTGTAAGGAAAAGGATATTTTTTTATGTTTACTACTTATATGGGTGATAAAGCCTTTACAGTTCCATGCATAATTAATGTGGCGTTTAAGTCTCCGGTATATGAAGCACATATACATAGAGAAATCCCATGGATAAAACGGCTAATACTGAGATTAATGCATAACTAATAACTCTGGTCTCATAGGAACATCATTTCGTTTCCTGTTTTCAACAATTTCTACGGGAATAAGAACTAGGAAAATCCTATCGCTTTTCTATATAAAGAACGATGGTAACTATCCTTTGATACCTCTGGGAAATAACGACATGGATCATTATGCATTTGCAAGTCTCGCCTTCGAATACTTTTGAAGAATTCAGAACGAGCACAAATGTTTATGATTGTATGTGTTTTACGATCTACAGGAAAGTACAGTTTTAAATTTTTAATGTACGATGCTCATTTATATGTTGTACATAAAAATGATTAAAAAAATATGAGTCCATTAATTTATTTTCTTCCTTCACCATGTAGTAACCGACTATCTTCCCCAAGTTTAAACACAAGCCTCCTAACTTCTAACCCGGTGTAATTCCGAATGATCTCACAATATGAAAGATTTTTTTTCTCAATTTTAAATAGATATCCTTCTTTATTTCCCATATTATTTTGAGTTCATTGACCCAGGATTTTACCCTTATATATGGGGTAGGCCAAATTGTTCGTGTAAGTTTTAGTAAGATGGATCTTATAGTTCTTTGTTGTCTTTAACGTTATTTGATACAATTGTATTAGAATGCATTTGACAGCAGTCATATCAGCGTGAATTTACTACAAAAACCTATGAAAACTGGTGAATTTTGTGTAGACATTTTAATACTGAAAATGGAAGAAAATTAGCAAAATTTTATCATATTACTTATTTAAGGAAATGAATAAACGCAAAAAAAATGTCGAGTGTTTGGAATATTGATTATGAAGTTGACTGAAAGAGGGCAGTAGGCAGTGGAACAAAACAGTGGACATATTTTGCTCCACTACCTGACTAAATTGTGGACCAACCAAATAAATTTATTTGTGAAAATCAAAAATGTGCCTTTTACTTTTACTCAAAAACCAAAAGAACTTTTTTGACTACCTAGTATTATTTTGTCAAATCATTGTTAACTCAGCGATTCTGATTTTGCTCCGCAGTGATCTTTTGAGAACTTACTGAACATTTCCGAAATATATAGAATGATAATTAAATAAATATATTAAAAAAAGTAAGATATTTATCACAAAAATAGTGAACTAAAATAACAATCTCTTGAAAAATTGGAATATAGCTTTTTAAATAAAACTTTTAAGACGTGTTTACAAAATGTAGTGTAATTACTATCTACATTATTTCTTTGAGAACTTAACCAAATTCAACATTTTTTCTACTTTTAGCTCATTATAAATGATGATCTACGCAATCTCCACTTCATTACATACTTCTTTCAAGATTTAATAAAGGCTCTGAGATGAAATTAATTGTTTTCTTTCCCAAGTAATTAATAGCACATTAGAAAGATTAATTATCCCAGGAACTTGCAGTATATAATCTGTTTCTTCTGCAGCACAGAACTTTAGAATTGAGCTTTCTTCAAAAGCTGCTTTTTTTCTATATTCCGGTGATATTTCTTCAGCATAGTTCTTAGTTTTCAAAAAACATATTTAACACAAGTTTCCAGAATTTAGGCTTAACTAATTTCAAGGAAAAGAAGCTTTTGTTTCGTAGAAAAAAAAATTAATAATTTTCTATTTTTATTTTAAATAAATGTTTGATAAATCTTAATATTTTCATTAAAACTATGATATTAATTTCAATTTGAGAAACATTTTGAAATGCATTACAGAAAATATAAAATTATTGAAAAATAAGCACTTTGAATTAGTTCTACATGCATGATCAATGTATCAAGTGCTAATAGATTCTAACTTTTATGGGGGTAGAGGAAAAAATTATACACATTTTTGGGCTTTCTAAATTCTTACATCTAAACAATAATCTATAGCTTAAAAATCTTACTAGGGGATATTTTTTATTCTACAGTGAACAGTATCCAGTCCAGAATTTTTACAATGGTATCGAGAATGCAAATTAATTTTCAATTCCATAATTTACTCCTTGGCAAAATATTAGTTATTAAGATGTTAAGATGTTAAGATGTTAAGATGTTAATTTTTGGACGCAGAGAAATGAATAAGAAACCCTTGTTTCAGGAACTACATGTTAAATGATCGATAGATCAAACACAGTTTTCTTTCAAATTTTAGGTGGAACGATAACAAAAGAATTCAAATCTGCCCGTTGCAATTTTATTTACAGCACCCAAAGAATTATCTAAAAAAAAATCTGTTATTAATTATTCTTGAACTTCAACTGCCAGACTAAAGTGTTTCCCACAAATATAACACGAGAATAATTTATTTTATTTGTACAATTTACTTTTTCATAAAGAACACTCTTACCAAGGCTCACCAAAACCTGACGTTTTGGTGACTTATAAATGTACTAGCTGAAAACCCGTACTACGGAGTACACTCAAATTAAATACAACGGTCAATGTATGCAATCAATGCCAAAAATATGTTTAAATTTATTGATAATAAATACAACGATCAATGTATGCAACTGATGTAAAAAAACGAAAAAATATATTTATAAAAAAATCGGAAGGGATATTTATATAGACAAAATAATGTAGAGGAAAATATTCAAATTAAATCTAATAGGACATACTAAAGAATATAGTACAGTTAATATAGTACAGTTTGAAGAACATATCTTTTACTGTATTTTAATATTTCTTTGGAAAATTTCCAAGAATAATATTTCTTTGGATAATTCCCAAGCAAGAAAAAAAAATATTTTTTGTCTATTTCGTTGCTGGGAACGTGACGATAAATTAATTTAAAGTACCAGAAAAAGAAATCACGTGATCAGCATTTAATAAATTAAATTCTAAAATATTAATCTTCAAAAATTCACTAAAACTCAGAAAATGGAGATAAAGATTCGAAAAAGATTTCATTTTAAAGGAATTGTTATGATCTTTCTCGTGATATAAATTTTATAACCCTCAAAATATTATTTTGAATGCAAACTTAAAAAAAGTTACAAAAACAGCTTAAAAATTTAATTTAAAAAAATCTAACTAGAATTTTTCAAAAATATTTCTTAGTGCATCCCTACACTTTAAGAAGAATCGCCATGCAAAATTTCAGCCCTTTAGGTCCGGCGGTTTGGTTTGTGCGTTGTATGTCAGTCAGTCAGTTACGGAACTGTTTTATATATATAGATAATGCTGGTCAGTGTTTTTTGGATATAGAAGGCATTATTTGCGAAGTTATCCTAATTTATTTTACAACTACTGAAACAAAATACAGGGTTCATGGTTTTACAACATTCAGAGTCTTCTAAAAACCACAAAGATTTGTGCCTTTTAAACATCAGTGAAATAAAAAAATATATATATTTTAACTGCATATCTTATTGAAATTAAAATGAATATAAAACATTAACTTTCTCCTTTTATGTGTGATGTATAATTTTCCTTTAATAACTCTAGCAATACATTTTTCTGAACATTATATTTACATTTTGTCAGCATTAATTATACTTCGCACTTTAAAATTTATTGTCAGGTTTGTTTGAACCTGAAAGAAAGACTAGTTAAAAGCATAATTTGCTGTTATTTTTTTTAATGTTCTATTGGAAGGTTTCGGAAAGCTATGTAAATTTTATGCAATAATTATTACAATATTGTCCCTTATAGCTTACACTGCACCTTTAAACATTTTAATCTTTATTATTATAATATCTATTTTACATACTAATTGCTGTTAATAAATTACCACACTATTCTTACTAATGTTACATCTAGGTATCCTTTCTATGGCTAATAAATTAAACTAATGAAATTGGAGAGAAAGAAAGATGTGCTTAAAACTTCATAGCGATAAATCATTATATGGAATAAAACCTTGCTTTTAATTAACTTTAGATTACCTCAAAATGTGTTTTGTTTCTACATTGCGTGTAGTTTATGTAACCATAGTTTATTTTCTAACATAAAATATATTTATGAAATTATTTAAGGGTTATTCCAAAGAAAAATCTTTAATAATTCCTATTTCATTTGCGTGTAAAATCAATAAAGTATTAATTATAATTTGTTGAAAAATACATTTATTTTTTCTAGCAATAAAACAGAACTGATATTAATTGTATTAAGGCTATTATGATTAGCAAAGTTATATTTTGAGTGTATAATTCCCTTTCGGTACTTGTAATTGAAATTATTTATTACTGATTTAATTAAAACTATTAATTTAAATGAGTAATGCCAGATACGTGTTGAACAATTATTTTTTTCACAACTATGTTGCTAATGATACCTGATATTAAAATAATTAAATGAAATACTATAATTATGATCAAATTCAATTCACATTTTCCCTTTACATTAATGCATTGATTTTGGTAATTATACAAACTCTCCCACTGATAGTAATTAAGCAAAAGTCGTCAATCTCCATAAAATACTGGACATTACATAGGAAAAATGATAATTTGGAATAGTTACTGAAAAAAAAGGATTTATTAATTACTAGATTGAGCCTCCAAGATAATAAAATTGAATATTTTTTTTAAGTGCAGATAGATTTTGATACTTTTTGCATATTTGATAACAGATAAATATAATTTATAATACATCAATTTAACTTTTTATTATTATATTTAATTTTATCATTGAAATGATGCAATGATAGGGTAAAAACACAGTATGCAATGCGAAAATTCTGTATAGTTGTATTTTATGAACACATACTTATTCAGTGTAAGCAAAATTTGTTCACAACCATTTCTAGTATCAATGGTGTTAAGATTGTTTCATAAAATGATTATAACGATGTCAGTGGTGCAGTGACTAACTTCCTATTACTGAGTTTTAATTACTGAGTTTAACTTAGTTTTAATTTCCTATTACTGATAAATATCATGATAGAAGGTCCAGGTGTTTGAAAATAAATTGATGTACAGTCATATATCGGCTCTATGAGTGACCCTGCTAACGAAAATACCGTCAAACGAAGAAATGTTTCACTGTTTTTGGACTCAGCATACGAATATAGATTTGACTACGTAATGTTCTACAGCAGAAGTGGGGAACATTTTTACCGTTAGAGGCCACATGTAAATTAGGTAGTAATAAAGGAGGCTGCATAAGTTGATGAACCTATAAATGCGACTTTTATGAAATTATTATAGTTAGATATAGTTTTAACAATTTGGTGCATTATATAGAAAAATAACAAAATATTTAAGTCCTTATTTATTTATTATTTGACATAAAAAAGTTACAATATAAAATATTTTTGTATTCACATAAGGATAAAAACTTGTTATAACATTAATCATTAATTATTAATTTTTGTTTTGCAGAAAAAATAATACATTTTAACGTACATGGAGTCAATCACAACAATAATAGTAAGAAAATAGTAAGAAAATAGTAATAGTAAGAAAATAGTTTTTGTGTAGATATCATATAACTTGTCTGGTAGTATTGCTAAGAAACTCTGAGCATTAAATTACATATAAAGTGTAATTAAAGTATCATACAATCAAGGTGAACGACGATCATTTGGATAAATATACAATTGTAGCGACTTTAGACAACAATTTCAAAATGTCAACTTTATTTTGGCCGCACTGTACCTACATGCATGCCGTTCTTTATTTAATTCCATTGATTTGGAAATTGTTGTTATCTATATAATTAAATATTAATTAATACAAGTGCTAGCTTTTATGAAGGCCGCACGCGGCCTCGAGGTCGCGAGTTCCCCACCTCTGTTCTAGAGGGTGCGCGCACTAACATAAAGCAGCCAACATGAACCTCCGGTCCATTTCAGGAGCTTATCTTTTCCGCCTGTATATATTTTACAAAGAGATGAGCTGACCACATCCGATAGGGAAGACACACCAAGTTGTTTACGTTCGAGACAACGAGAACGGAGACGCCTCGTAACATAAACTGCTTTGAAATAACTTTAAAGACATTCTTAAAAAGAATAATTTCAATCAACTTGGATAGATTTTTAACTTCTCCTCCAGAACAGAGAGAGGCCAGCTGCTGAGGAAGAGGAGGCTTGTCATGAAAAAACTTTGAAAACTTTGAAGAAGAATAGTAAAATTTGTATTTTCAGTAAATTAGTATAAAGTGTATAATATATTTTCAGTATTATTGTGTAAAGTTGGCCAGTTTTTCATTCTACTTTTCATTCTCCTCAAATTGGTTATCTGTTCATCGTAGTCTTTAGGGATTTTTTGCCTCACTATAGTGTACTTTTTTACTATTTTATAAAACATCTTTAAATAGTGGGCAGCATCCAGAACGAGTTAAACAGTTTTCCATACAGACCTACAGGAAATAGCATTTCGGCTAACGATTATGAATCTGCAACGAATAATCTTCGTTACCCGAGGTATCACGGTATTTGTAAACACTTACAGGATTTCTGCCATGTGACTCACTTTTTAATTTTTTTGTTTATTAGAATTAATATGAATTTAATGAAGTTTTCTAGCAACACAAAAGGTTTTAAACACAAGAACTTATGCATTAAAGTGTTGAAGCGATTTCCCTCATTTTTAATACTCAAAAATTCTAGAGAAAGTTAAAATGCTCCAATAAATAATAGAAAATAATTATATATTGAAATAATTTCCAAATTCTATGAGCTTAATTACATTATTAATGAAATTTAGTATTAGTTAAAGCTAAACATATTTTACCAACTATGCACATCGCTCAGTTTGGAATGCATAATTAAAGTACAAACATTAGCTTTTAAATGAATATCAAAATATTTGATTATTACATGCAATCAAGTAACTATTACAATAGAATTCCAAACAAATATTAGTCACTCAGGAAGAACCCTGGAACATCATAACATGCATTTCCTAACAGAGAACTACTCACATGAATAGAACTTTAGTACATAACAGTTCACAACTCCAATTTAACTGATTTACTAGCACATCACTAAGTGATGGACATATAATGAAACAAAATTTATGTAAAACAATAAGAACCATCAAAAGAAACAATCAGCAACATCAATTAAACATTGGAAATTCATAGAAAAAAGTTCTAGAAAAGCATGCCAGACGATATCATAATGGCTAGGGCACTGGCTTGCGGTACCGGAGTCAGTGGGTCCGACTGTCACTTTTGGGATGAATGTTTGTAGCCGTTCGGAATCGGATTTAAGCTGTAGGTCCCGGTCTTCCCGCCAGGGGCTTTAGAAACAACAACATAGTATCTGATTTCTCTATTCTCGTATATAAAATTTTCCTCTATAAGGGGAAAATTATATTTCTGGGAAGTAATGTCTAAAATATACCCTCGTTCTTATTCTAAGAAATGGAAATATCGATTACTAGACGAGCATCAAATGTGTATATCGTCACTTGAATGCAAGAACTAGGTAACTCGATTGTTCAAATTCTTGAAGATCTCAAATGTTTACTTCTTCCAGTGATACAATACTCGTCGTTCTGTTTGTCTAATTATTACACTAGCTAACAGATGGCATTACGTTAGCAGCAAAGTGAGTTTTCTAGTTACTGCATTCACTTCTTATGTAATCTAGCTAGAAATAGCCAGATATCTCAAAAATAATTTTTTGGGAGTTACCTAGTTCTTGCATTCACGTGAAGATATGTTGTTAGCAAGATTAAAAAAAAAAGAAAAAAAAGTTCTTTTAAGTTTAAGATGATCAAAACTTTAAAATCTCAATATTTTTACTAACAAAAAAATAAATTAAAAATAATTTGTTTTAAAATGTTTCTACTAATGCACAAATTAAAGACGCTTATAGAAAGTATGATACCGTTAAAAAGTCATGCTTATAGTAAATATTCAATTAAATATGCTAGTAAATAAATGGAATTCCTTCTCATATTTAAGTATTTACATTAAAAGTGGTTGTATAAAGCTTTCGAAATTACTTTTTATGTAACATCTTCTTGATAAAATTAATAAAAAGTTGTAAAACTGCTAATGGAGGGGAGATCCCAAATCAAGCTAACCTTTAGGATTTTACTAGCAATTAATGAAATTTCATCAAGTAAAATATTTCGCAAGAAACTAAATTTAAGAATAAGCAAATCCTCTATTTTAAGATTTTGATTCAGTGGCGAACAAATAAAGTCTGACATGAAATATTCCAAAATATATATACATTTATTTTTCTTTTACTTTTGATTTTAAGAGTTTTATCAGATGTTTCAATGCCATCACGTTTAGAATGAAAATTGTGTTTATAACAGAGCTTGAAAACATAATGGAGGATTTCGAGTTGATAATAACTTATGTTTATAATTTAAGAGACTTATCGAACAAGAAATTTAATCCAGTAAATCATATTTGCTGTTCATATGTCAAGATGATTTAAAATAAAATGCAATTTACACAGTGCAATTTAAAATAAAATGTATTTGTAAGATGGAATTTCTTTTTTGTTTATAGTCAGTTAAAAAGTAGGCTAACGACAGTAGGCAAGACTGGCATACATATTAGGGTAGATAATTTCGTAACTCATACTTTATACATTATAAATTTGCAGTTATTTTTATTCCTTAATATTAATAATCTCCGTTTAATAACGTTAAAAAGTTGTTGTTTGCCAATGCAGGGCTCTTTTTCACATTTGACACTACATTGACACTAATTCCGCGAGAATCGTTGGTTGCTTTCAATGGGGACACCGTATAGGGGAACCACCCCCACCCCCTGGTGCCACCTCAATCCTGACTGTTCTACCCTAGGGGCGACATCTGGGATTATCGTACCTCTTCCACTCACTCTCATCACATAGATTGACTTTCTGATCTAGATTTAACTTGCGCATATCAGGCCTCGACAGGAAGGTATTTAATGGCGTTCTCGGTATTTAATGCGTTTTATTAACTCGCTTTCTTGTTTGTTTGTGTGTTTGTCCCGTACAAATCTTGCAATCGATTTTTAACTAACTTCCCGACTAGCTAGACATTTGAAACTTTTAGAATAGCTTAGAAGGCGATGACAATGAATCATTTTAATACTTTTAGCCATCTTTAAGCAGAATTAAATTAATTTTCAGTTATTTTCAGTTAATTTTGTTTTGT